>JANAVB010028000.1:6649475-6811975 GCA_029216955.1 Iris pallida | reverse complement strand
AAAATTCTAAAAAATAGTAATTCAAATAAAATAAAATAAAAATATATCAAAATTTTGGGAAGGGGATTACAAATCTACCCACCTTAGAAATAAATTCGCCCTCGAATTTAAGGACTACTAGGATAGGCAGACTTGGTAGATTGGTGAAAGATAGTAGAAATTTATGATAAAAAAATTGATCGAATAAAATAAATAAAATAGGAAGAAATTGTTTGAAACTCTAAAAGCCCTATAATGCTCTCAACTTTAATTTTGAAACAAGTTTGCTAAGGAAAATAATCATAAACAAAGTATCGACGAAATCTGTCTTCCACCCCGACAAATAAAATATGTGAATGAATAAATGAATAAAAATTTCTGAAACTCCAGAAAAGGGAATCTAGGGTTAGGGATGTGGAATTGATTTTGGGAATTAGGGATAGGTATTTGGATGGTTGGGGTTTTTGGGAACTAGGGATTTGACCCAATCATACCCCAAATCAATCGTAAAATATTGTCCAAAATAATACCTATTACTTTAAATAATCCTAGAATAAAATCTCTTCTAAAATTTTGCAAATCTCTTTTTTTTTAAAATATCTAAAATAGAAATAGAATAAAAATTATTTCTCGATTTGGAAAAATAATTAAACTAAAATAAACTAAATAGAAAATATAAGAAAACGGAAAGTGGGCTTACGACCTACACACCTTTGAATGATTTAACCTAGAAATTTTAAAGGACACGATTAGGCACGACTATGAAGGATAATCAAGAAATCAAATTTTTAATTGATATGAATAAAATGACGAATGGTATAATCAAGGGAGTGATATTTTCACGCCCTGATCCCGCAGAGTCCTTTTGTCCTCGCTTCGGACTCTTTTGGGACCGTTCGTCCTCGCTAAGGCGTGATGCCGTGCAAGCCTAAGTTGTGCTTGCACAAGGCCAGGCCCTGGAACAAGACAATATAGACAAGGTTGACAATACACAGCGGAACGTATCGCAGATAATTGAAGCAGCAGCGGACATATTTCAGAATACATGCATTGAACACAATGGTAACAAGAAACAATTCTCTTTATTGATTTCATTTGAACATATTACAAGCTCTCGATTCTCTCTGATACAATATTACATTCTCTCAGAACTTTACAGATTACAATGATCCCGTTCCCATGCATTACATCCCTTTATATACAAAACCAACTCTTGCAAACAGATGTCATCTCTTGGCATCTCTTCTGATTTATGGCTCCTGAGGATGAGGCTCGGGCTATCGCTTCGGACTATCCTTTTCGATGCATAGTGCACCTGCATGCAGACTGATGGTGGGTCAGTATATCAGCATACTGTTGAATTGTGAACAAAGAGCTACATTTGTCTGAAATGATCACTGTTCAATTAGTGAGAAAACGTTTCTTATGATGTGATCTTGCTAGTTTTTTACCTATGTTCATTCCATGCATACAGAATCAGTTTATATTCTTTTGAAAACACATCTTTGAAAAGCCACAGTTTATTTCATTTCAAGCATACAAGGGACTAATCAATTCTAGCACGATGACTATTCATTTCATGTGCAGTGTGCAGCGTGTTTCATGAGCATATCATTTCTTTTGTTCGAGCAACTGTTAGGATCAATGACAAGCATGATTACAATATCTTTTCTTTTATGGAACATAGCATTTCATAGCATAGATAAATCTCTGTAAGCAATTCATGTTAAAGACTTAAGCAGTACATATGTATCACTTTTAAGTGATTCTTACCATAGCCGACCGTCCATCCCTGCACAAGACAAGGATTAGCATAAACATTATAAAACCAACATTGTTTCTTGTTCATCTTGTTGGCACATTTTATTTTGATTATTAACAGCATCTTCGTAGTTTAGTTTTCTGTATCTTCAGATTCAAATATTCTCAGAAGCTCTACTACATGGAGTACTTCCGTTCAAGCGCAATCATCTTTTACATCGAAGACTGAAGCAGTTACCGGCGTTCCTTACATAAGACGGTGTCCTCCTGCTTAGAGTCTTCGTGTCTGTACAAAGTCTAGGTATATCTGTAAACACCTAAGGACGGATGACAAGTAAAAGATCAAGTCAAAAATCAATTACCTACAGAGCGGCATACCGGCGGCATGCTTCGGCATACCGGCGGCATGCTTCGGCATACCGGCGGTATACCGTTTTTAGAACCCAGAAAGTTGCTGTGACAAATTGTCGGCATACCGACGGCATGCTTCGGCATACTGGCGGTATACCGATTTTAGTGTCCAGAAAGTTGCTGTGACAAATTGTCGGCATACCGACGGCATGCTCCGGCATACCGACGGTATACCGTTTTTAGCGACCCAAAAGTTGCTGTGACGAATTGTCGGCATACCGACGGCATGCTCCGGCATACCGACGGTATACCGTTTTTAGCAACCCAAAACTTGCTGTGACCAAACGTCGGTATACCGACGGTATGCCGCTGCATACCGACGGTATACCGAGTTACAAATATTTGGTTTTTGATTTGCTCTGACTAGCATTAATGGCCGCATTTAATGCTCTCAAACGGTCATTAATATGACCGTTACTATTTGGCCGGTATACCGACGGTATGCCGCTGCATACCGACGGCATACCGGTCTGCCTGTATTCAGAAGCATGAAATGCCACCAACTCTTGGTTTCTCTATAAAAAAAGCCCTCTCTCTCTTGATGTCTTTACCAACTCTAGCCATAAATTTTCCAACAACCAAGAGCTCCACCATTAATACTCTTCAAGCTTTTAATTGTCATCCTCTACCAAAGTGATAGAGTATTTAAGAGTTGTAAATTTCGATCTTCACGTGTTAGAAGATCAACAAGTTTCTCTTCTCATTTGTTTGAAGTTAGCGAGCCTTCGTAAGAAAACTCGTGTGTTTGAAGTTGGCGAGTCTTCGGATCCAAACTCGTGTTGAAGTTGGCGAGTTCTTCGGATCCAAACTCGTGTGTACTATTTGACTAAATAGTGGATTTAAGTCGGAGAGAGTTCCGGGACTGGATTGCCTCAAGCGAGGATACCAGGATACATCTTGTGTTTGATCTTCTCACTCTTTACTTTTATTTGTCATATATTGCTTCTGTTGCACTAGTTATTTTTTATTTTTCTATTCACCCCCCTCTAGGGTTCTACAATTGGTATCAGAGCTTTGTTCTCTTGATTTGGATTTACACCCTTTGAGTGATCCATGGCCTCTAACTCTAGTATCAACACCATCCACAATGAAGGACACTCCACAAATAGGCCTCTCCTATTTGATGGAACCAACTATAACTACTGGAAGATTAGGATGAGCATTTATCTGAAGTCCCTAGATTTCGATTTATGGGATTGCGTAATAAATGGTCTTCCTACTCCTTCCAGAGTTATTGAGAATATTACTTCTGACACCCTTCGGGACACACTTACTAAAAACACCAAAAAGCTTACGAGTCGAGATGCCAAGGCAATGAATGCTCTTTATTGTGCTCTCGACAGTAGTGAATTCAACCGAATCTCTACTTGCAAGACTTCCAATGAGATTTGGAAGTTACTTGAAGTCACACACGAGAAAACTTCACAAGTGAAGGAATCCAAGATTAGTAGACTCACGCAAGAATATGAGTCCTTTAAAATGAAGCATGATGAATCTATTACTTGCATGTTTACTCATTTTGGTGACATTATTAACCCTCTCTTTTCTCTTGGTAAGGAATATCCTGCTCATGAAAAGATCAGAAAAATTCTTAGAGGATTGACGAAAGTTTGGAGTCCTAAAGCTACCGCAATCATTGAGGGGAACGATCTAACAGTCATGAACCTTGAGACCCTCATGGGTAAGCTAATGACTCACGAGCTCGATATGAAGGATCAAGAGGAATCCTCCATACAAGAGAAGGAGAAGGAGAAGACCAAAGAGAAGGAGAAATCTCTTGCTCTCAAAGCGACAAAGTCCTACTCCAAGGATAGCTCCGACGACAATGAGTCGGACGACGATGAAGAAATAGCTCTCACAGCTAAGCACTTCCGGAAGTTCCTAAAATTCAACAAAGCCAACCGCTTCAGACGGGACAATGAAGAAGATCCGGCGTGCTATCAATACAGAAGACCCGGACACATCAAGAGGGATTGTCCTATGATAAGAAAAGACTCAAGCAAGTACGAGAAGCCTAGCAAGGGAAGCTCGTCCTCCAGAAAGTCGCCAACACAAGCATTTGGTGTGAAAGTGACGCGAGCGACTCCGAAAAAGACAAGGAGTGCAAACACAATACCAACGTCTGTCTCATGGCAACCGATGAGGTACTTGATGATTTCTCCTTAAACACTCTTACCTATGATGATTTGGAGAAAGCTATTCTTGAATTACATGAAGAGCACAAAGGTGTTCGGAATAAATACAAGAAATCTCTTAAAGAGGTTGAAGCTCTTCAACTTGAAGTAGAGAGGCTCTCAAGCATCATTATTGATGTGAAGGGAAAATCTCCTGCTTCTGATACGGATGAAATAGAGTCCTTGCGACTCAAGTTTCAAGAATCTCTTGACACCATCAAGAAAAAGGATGATGAGATTCAATCCATGAGAAGCTCTTATGAATTTGCTATACACAAGGTTCAAGATGCTAATAGAAGAGAATATGACACTTCTATTAAGTATAATGATCTTCTTATGCAGTGTAAGAAATTTGGTAATAAGGACACTACTCACATGCATGCTCCTAGACATCTCCACACTCACCACAATGCTAGGCATACTTCATACATGAACACTACACACAAATCCTTTCCTAACACAAGGAAAGGACCATTTGTTAAGAAAAACACTTCGCATCATGCTTTTTATTATCATCATCACAATACTAATGCTAGAGCTCCTCGCACTAGAGATTCACACATGCATGATTCTCACATATCTTCTTCTAAATCCTCTATGATTTGCAATTACTGTGGCTTGCATGGACATACGACCAATTATTGTCATACAAGGAAACTTGTTGATAAGAAAATTTTTATGTGGGTTCCTAAGACTAAATCTCAAGGACCCATAAGATTATGGGTACCAAAATGTTCATCTTCAACTTATGTTGTAGGTGAAGAGTCCTTCTCATGCTAGAAGCAAGTGGATTCTCGATAGCGGTTGTTCACGACACATGACCGGGGATGCTTCATTATTTACAACGCTATCGATGAAGAAGAAAGGACACGTCTCTTTTGGTAACAATCTCAAAGGTTACATTATAGGGAACGGTAATATAGGTTCCCCTCCTTATCCTTGTATTAAGAATGTGTGTCTTGTTACTAATCTTAAACACAATATTCTTAGTATTAGTTATCTTACCGATAATGGTTATGATATCAAGTTTGTTAAGCTCAAATATTTCATTACCGATAGTTCTAATGGATCTATTGTTTATGAAGGAATTAGAGAAAACAATATCTATGTTTTATATCTTGTTGAAGACACTAACAAAGACAGGTGCTTAGTTGCTAAAAATGATGAGAGTTGGCTTTGGCACATGAGGCTTGGACACGCCAACATGGACACCATCTCTCGTCTTGCTACCAAGAAGCTCGTAAGAGGACTCCCAAGTATCCCATTCAAAAAGGATATGGTGTGTGAAGAATGCGAGAAGAGTAAGTTAACAAAGTCTTTCTTCAAATCAATCAACTCTGTGAGTACTTCTAGACCCCTTCAACTTATCTATATGGATCTTTTTGGGCCTAGTAGAGTTGCTAGCCTTGGAGGCAAGCTTTATAATTTTGTTTTAGTTGATGATTTTTCAAGATTTACTTGGGTTATTTTTCTTGCTTGCAAAAGTGATACTTTTCGTGAATTTGTTGCCTTTTGTAAATGTGTTCAAAATGAGAAAGGTTTTTCTATTAACAAAATTAGAAGTGATCATGGAGGAGAATTTGATAATGTCGATTTCAAAAGATTTTGTGAAAAGAATAGTTTTGGTCATGATTTTGCTTGTCCACGAACTCCTCAACAAAATGGTGTTGTGGAGAGAAAGAATAGAACCCTTGGCGATATGGTCCGGGTTATGTTAAACCAATATAAGCTCCCCCAATACTTTGGACGGAAGCCGTTAATACGGCATGTCATGTTATAAATAGGGTCTTGATTAGAATTATTTCTAAGAAGACTCCTTATGAGATTTGGTTTGACAAAATTCCCTCTATTGATTATTTCAAAGTTTTTGGTTGCAATTGTTTTATTTTGAATACCAAGGATAACCTAGGCAAGTTTGAAAAAAAAGCCTATGAAGGAATATTCCTTGGATACTCTACTCATAGTAAAGGTTTTCGTGTTTTTAACAAAAGAAGTCTTGTTGTCAAAGAGTCAATCAATGTCTCTTTTAATGAACTCAACTCTTCTATATTCTCCTCTTCCGAGGATATTGATGACATCTCGTTTGGGTTGGAGAACTCCTCTATTGAAGATCGTCCTTTTTCATCTAACAATGAAGTTGTGACTCCATCAAAAGAGTCTCCTCCTCTCGAGCCTCCTCAAAAGGATCTTCCAAAAGAATGGAGATTTGTCACCAATCATCCTAAGGAGCTTATCATTGGGGATCCTTCCTCCAGTATTAGCACTAGATCCGCCACTCGTGATCTTTGTGCAAATGTGGCTTTTATCTCTCAAATAGAGCCTAAAAATGTTAATGATGCTTTTCTTGATGAGTTTTGGATGATAGCTATGCAAGAGGAGCTAAATCAATTTGAGCGAAGCAAGGTTTGGGAACTTGTCCCAAAACCTAACAATCATCCCATTATTGGAACAAAATGGGTGTTTCGTAACAAACTTAATGAAGATGGGTTAGTGACTCGTAACAAAGCCCGATTGGTTGCTCAAGGCTATAACCAAGAGGAAGGCATTGACTACGATGGAACCTATGCTCCGGTTGCACGTCTTGAATCCATTCATATGCTTTGTGCTTTTGCTTGTTTTAATGACTTTAAGCTCTTTCAAATGGATGTTAAGAGTGCTTTTCTAAATGGTATTATTAAAGAGGACGTTTATGTTAAACAACCTCCCGGCTTTGAAGATTTTTAATTTCCTAATCACGTGTTCAAACTCCACAAAGCCCTTTATGGCCTCAAACAAGCTCCCCGTGCTTGGTATGAGCACCTTAGCTCTTTTTTTTGTTTCTCACAATTTTTCAAAGGGGAAAGTTGACACAACACTTTTTATTAAATCCCATAATGGCACTCTCTTATTGGTTCAAATTTATGTCGATGATATTATTTTTGGTTCTACTAACAACACACTTTGTGTAAAATTTGCTAAAGTTATGCAGGAAGAGTTTGAAATGAGTATGATGGGTGAACTTTCCTTCTTTTTGGGGTTACAAATCAAACAAGGACCCAAAGGAACCTTCATCAATCAAGCGAAATATACAAAGGACCTCCTCAAGCGTTTCGACCTCGACTCATCCAAATCAATGAGGACTCCTTTGGCCACAACGACAAAGCTTGACAATGATGAAGATGGCACATCGGTCGACATTCGTAAGTATAGAGGTATGATCGGTAGCTTACTTTATTTAACTGCTAGCCGTCCTGATATCATGTTTAGTGTTTGCTTGTGTGCACGATATCAAGCCAATCCAAAGGAATCACACTTGTGTACCGTTAAGCGTATTTTTTGTTATCTCAAAGGCACCATTAACATGGGTCTTTGGTATCCGAAATCCTCATCCTTTAAGCTTCACGGCTTTTCGGATGCGGATTTTGCCAGATACAAGATTGACCGAAAAAGCACTAGTGGCATATGTCAATTCCTCGGGAAGTCTTTGGTATCGTGGTTTAGTAAGAAACAAAATTTTGTTGCTCTTTCAACCACTGAGGCCGAGTATATTGCGGCTGGTTGTTATCGTGCACAAATTCTTTGGATGTCACAAACACTTTTAGATTATGGCATTTCTCATTCTTGTACCCCTATTAAATGTGATAACACTAGCTCAATCAATCTCACAAAAAACCCGATTTGTCACTCACGCACGAAGCACATTGAAATTAGACACCGTTTTCTTCGTGACCATCAACAAAAGGGAGATATTCGTCTTGAATTTATTGATACTACCTATCAGTTAGCCGATATTTTTACCAAACCGCTCCCGGAAGATCGCTTCACCTTCCTTTGCCATGAATTAGGCATTTTATCCTTTGATCCATAATCCCTCTCGGCCGGCACACCGACGTTATACAGCGGTATACCGGCGGCATGCCGTTTTTCGATTCAAAATTAGGTTCTGTTTCGAAACTCGGCATACCGTCGGTACACGTCGGCATACCGCCGGTATGCCGGATCGAGGCGGACAGGATATCAAATCCAGAACTGGGCCCACCTTTATTCCTTTTTCCTTTATTCTTCTCTAACCACATTTAATTCCTTCTCATCCATCACATCCCTATTAATTACCCTCTCATCTTTCCCATTCATAACTTCCCATCTCTTTATTACCCATCTCTTCACATCCCCCTTTTTACTCTCTTTTTACTCCGCCTTCATCATTTTCAACACACTAACCCTTCATATCCCCCCATTACTTTCCTCTACAACCGTTCCCAACCCACCCTCCCAATTCAAACTCCATTCTTTTATCTCCCTCCTCTATTAAAACCCTTTTTCTTCAATCTCTTTCTTCCTACTCTTCTCTCATCCTCTCCTAAACCCTAACCTTCATCCATGGCCAATCCGAAGCGTCCCCGCTCCTCCTCCTCCTTCTTCAATCCTTTCATTCCGGTGGCTCAACCTCACGGGTATGACCAGCGGGTATTTACCAACTCCTTGGCGGCCAAGTTGTGGTTCCAATACTTCGTTCATCATAATGTATTCAAGGGACGAGCGATAAATTGGAATCTCTTCCCCGGCCATGTCTCCTTGTTTGACGAGGCCGGACTCTCCTCCCTCCTTCGGCGTTAAATACCCGTCTACCCCGCTGTCGTCCATCTATTCTATTGTAACTTGCTACCCGACGACGAGCACAACGCCATTCAGTTCATGTTCAACGATCGTCACTTTCGTTTCACATCTCGGGACATCGACAACATCCTCGGCATCCCGGACAGAGGGGAAGCCTTGCCATCCTTAGCTGCTCTTCACTCCTCGGCGGCGTCACCCTTCGACGAGTTCTGCCATATCATCTGCAAGGGCCCCAACCCTCCTGCTATCCCGGCCCTTTCCGCACAGCTGGAGCCATTTTACTACGAGTTCCATAGGATTGTGTGTCATACACTCTTTCCTAAGGCGAAAACTACGACGCCATTATCGACGATGCCCTGGTGTGCATGTATTATCTTTATGCCAGGAAGTCCTTCTCCTTCCCGAAGACTCTCCTTCTTCTATTCAGGCGTGTCATGCCGGCGGGAAAGCAGAACCTATACTACGGCTCCCTCATCACCCTCCTTCTGGAGGCCAAGCAAGTTGATCTCTCCCTTCGCTCCTCGGATGGCGTCCCATCCTATCTTGCTGTTTCCCATTCCGCAAGTGGCGCATCTACTTCACGTGCCTCATCTTCCCAAGAGCCACCGGCTTCCACTCCTGCTGCTCCTACATCTACTCCTTCTGCCTCCGACCGATACATGCCGCTGACTCAGCAGCACTTCGACATGCGCATGGCCCAGGCAGAGGAACAGATGAGGGCTTATACTCGTGGCCTTGGCAATCTAATTCAAGTCCGCTTTCATGATCAGGTATACTTTATCAAGCGCACAATTCAGGATCGGGACATGTATTTGGATCTCAATCTTCAGGATCCGATGTACCAGGCTCCGTGTTTCTCCGATCCCAATGCCTATGGGTTCATGTACCCGGACGGCATTGATCCTTACGGTGCCTTTCAACAAGCTCAGGATGGTGGGGACGATCCGGCAGACGATTAGGGGTGGCTTCCCTTTGGTTGATGGTCTCGAATAATGCGTGTTCTAGTTACGTGTGTTTGTTTTGTTTTTTTTTTATGTTCTATCCTTTGCAGTCCTTCGGGGACCTTTGTGTGGTTGATCCTAGTTCTTTGCAGTCCTTCGGGGACTTAGTTTATGTCTGTCTCTTGTTATCAAACTCTCGTGCGGAGAGTCTTTTTATTTGTCTTTTGTAGTATGAACAACTTGCATGTATTAAGCTTTCACTTCTACATATAAATACATGCTTTTTATTCTATGCTCTTGTTCTTATTATTTCTTTTTTTAATTTGTTTTCCCATCTTTGACTAAGTAACAAAGGGGGAGAAAACGTATTGAGGGGGAGTTGTCTTCCTACGGGGGAGTTACTCCCTAAAGATGCTATCTCTCTATTTTGTCAATTATCAAAATGGGGGAGATTATTGGCACATTTTATTTTGATTATTAACAACATCTTTGTAGTTTAGTTTTCTGTATCTTCAGATTCAAATATTCTCAGAAGCTCTACTACATGGAGTACTTCCGTTCAAGCGCAATTATCTTTTACATCGAAGACTGAAGCAGTTACCGACGTTCCTTGCATAAGACGGCGTCCTCCTTCTTAGAGTCTTCGTGTCTGTACAAAGTCTAGGTATATCTGTAAACACCTAAGGACGGATGACAAGTAAAAGATCAAGTCAAAAATCAATTACCTACAGAGCGGCATACCGGCGGCATGCTTCGGCATACCGGCGGTATACCGTTTTTAGAACCCAGAAAGTTGCTGTGATAAATTGTCGGCATACCGGAGGCATGCTTCGGCATACCGGAGGCATGCTTCGGCATACCGGCGGTATACCGATTTTAGTGTCCAGAAATTTGTTGTGACAAATTGTCGGCATATCGACGGCATGCTCCGACATACCGACGGTATACCGTTTTTAGCGACCCAAAAGTTGCTGTGATGAATTGTCGGCATACCGACGGCATGCTCCGACATACCGGTGGTATACCGTTTTTAGCAACCCAAAACTTGCTGTGACCAAACGTCGGTATACCGAAGGTATGCCGCTGCATACCGACGGTATACCGAGTTTTAAATATTTGATTTTTGATTTGCTCTGACTAGCATTAATGGCCGCATTTAATGCTCTCAAACGGTACTTAATATGACCGTTACTATTTGGCCGGTATACCGACGGTATGCCGCTGCATACCGACGGCATGCCGGTCTGCCTGTATTCAGAAGCATTAAATGTCACCAACTCTTGGTTTCTCTATAAAAGAAAGCCTTCTCTCTCTTGAGGTCTTTACCAACTCTAGCCATAAATTTTCCAACAACCAAGAGCTCCACCATTAATACTCTTCAAGCTTTTAATTGTCATCCTCTTCCAAAGTGATAGAGTATTTAAGAGTTGTAAATTTCGATCTTCACGTTTTAGAAGATCAACAAGTTTTTCTTCTCATTTGTTTGAAGTTGGCGAGCCTTCGTAAGAAAACTTGTGTGTTTGAAGTTGGCGAGTCTTCGGATCCAAACTCGTGTTGAAGTTGGCGAGTTCTTCGGATCCAAACTCGTGTGTACTATTTGACTAAATAGTGGATTTAAGCCGGAGAGAGTTCCGGGACTGGATTGCCTCAAGCGAGGATACCAGGATACATCTTGTGTTTGATCTTCTCACTCTTTACTTTTATTTGTCATATATTGCTTCTATTGCACTAGTTATTTTTTATTTCCCTATTTACCCCCCCCTCTAGGGTTCTACACATCTCTGTATTGATGGCTCTCAGCAGAACATTCTTGACCCATGCAGACTGAATTGGTAGCTGTGACTCTTGGATTCAGTTCATCGCTAACAGGCATAACTTTTTCGAGGTGTAGCATTTACCTCATTCAACATTTTCGAGGTGTAGCATTTACCTCTTTCGACAGATCCGAGGTGTAGCATTTACCTCTTTCAACATTTCTGAGGTCTAGCATTTACCTCTTTTAACTCTTCCCGAGGTCTAGCATTTACCTCAGGGTACCGTTTCAATTTTCTTGTAACATGTTCCAGTCCGACTGTACGTGACCAGCATTCAGAACATCTTTGACGGGCAAGCAATCATTCATTTCCTCGGACCATAACAACAGTTCTATACAAACAGAGCATATCATTTTACCTTTGAAAGCATACTAGCTCGAGGCAATAAGTAATCTCTTTTCTTTTCTTATTAGCATGGCAATAGTTCATTGATTTAAGGCAACATCTCTACTAGCATATAGGCATCAGTTCGTTTCTTATTAGCAGGCAACGATTCTTCTTAGCATACATGTTATCTCTTTTCTTGTTCTTAGCATGGCAACATGTGGATTCTTTTAGAAGCATACTCAATGATTTACTATCTTATTATTAACAATAGCATTCAATCAAAAACTCAGATTCTTAAGGCGCAAGCGAATCAGCAAATGAGACTTCGTCCACTCACCCAGATCAATCGTCTTCTGTTGCAGAGCTAGCAATCCGATCTTTCTGTCTATCTAGTACCTTCGCGGAGCGGGACACTACATAATTACCCACCGAAAAGAAGTTTCGTCCTCGAAACTTAAGGAGAAACTTATGATATCCTTAGCAGCGATAGTCCTCATCCTTCGCCATCATCAATCCATGAAATCACAATTCAGATCATATCAAAACTCTTGTTCAATCAAGCATTTCAATCTCAATCAATCAAATCGATAAAACATTTCCCGGCATCATAAAAATATTTACGGACTTATTGTATGGAACATTCATCTCATTATTGATATCGAGTAGGCAAAGGAATTTGGATCAGAAGACATGTACAAATTCAATTGAATCAAAATTGGCCAGAGGATCGTGTTGCTCTGATACCATTCTGTCATGCCCCGATCTCGCAGAGTCCTTTCGTCATCGCTTCGGACTCTTTTGGGACCGTTCGTCCTCGCTAAGGCGTGATGTCATGCAAGCCTAAGTTGTGCTTGCACAAGGCCAGGACCTGGAACAAGACAAGATAGACAAGGTTGACAATACGCAGCGGAACGTATTGCAGATAATTGAAGCAGCAGCGGACATATTTCAGAATACATGCATTGAACACAATGGTAACAAGAAATAATTCTCTTTATTGATTTCATTTGAACAGATTACAAGCTCTCGATTCTCTCTGATACAATATTACATTCTCTCAGAACTTTACAGATTACAATGATCCCGTTCCCATGTATTACATCCCTTTATATACAAAACCAACTCTTGCAAACAGATGTCATCTCTTGGCATCTCTTCTGATTTCTGGCTCCTGAGGATGAGGCTCGGGCTATCACTTCGGACTATCCTTTTCGATGCATAGTGCACCTGCATGCAGACTGATGGTGGGTCAGTATATCAGCATACTGGTGAATTGTGAACAAAGAGCTACATTTGTCTGAAATGATCACTGTTCAATTAGTGAGAAAACGTTTCTTATGATGTGATCTTGCTAGTTTTTTTATCTATGTTCATTCCATGCATACAAAATCAGTTTATATTCTTTTGAAAACACATCTTTGAAAAGCCACAGTTCATTTCATTTCAAGCATACAAGGGACTAATCAATTCTAGCACGATGACTATTCATTTCATGTGCAGTGCTCAGCGTGTTTCATGAGCATATCATTTCTTTTGTTCGAGCAACTGTTAGGATCAATGACAAGCATGATTACAATATCTTTTCTTTTGTGGAACATAGCATTTCATGGCATAGATAAATCTCTGTAAGCAATTCATGTCAAAGACTTAAGCAGTACATATGTATCACTTTTAAGTGATTCTTACCATAGCCGACCGTCCATCCCTGCACAAGACAAGGATTATCATAAACATTATAAAACCAACATTGTTTCCTGTTCATCTCTGTATTGATGGCTCTCAGTAGAACATTCTTGACCCATGCAGACTGAATTGGCAGCTGTGACTCTTGGATTCAGTTCATCGCTAACAGGCATAACTTTCCCGAGGTGTAGCATTTACCTCATTCAACATTTCCGAGGTGTAGCATTTACCTCTTTCGACAGATCCGAGGTGTAGCATTTACCTCTTTCAACATTTCCAAGGTCTAGCATTTACCTCTTTCAACTCTTTCTGAGGTCTAGCATTTACCTCAGGGTACCGTTTCAATTTCCTTGTAACATGTTCCAGTCCGACTGTACGTGACCAACATTCAGAACATCTTTGACGGGCAAGCAATCATTCATTTCCTCGGACCACAACAACAGTTCTATACAAACAGAGCATATCATTTTACCTTTGAAAGCATACTAGCTCGAGGCAATAAGTAATCTCTTTTCTTTTCTTATTAGCATGGCAATAGTTCATTGATTTAAGGCAACATCTCTACTAGCATATAGGCATCAGTTCGTTTCTTATTAGCAGGCAACGATTCTTCTTAGCATACATGTTATCTCTTTTCTTGTTCTTAGCATGGCAACATATGGATTCTTTTAGAAGCATACTCAATGATTTACTATCTTGTTATTAACAATAGCATTCAATCAAAAACTCAGATTCTTAAGGCACAAGCGAATCAGCAAATGAGACTTCGTCCACTCACCCAGATCAATCGTCTTCTGTTGCAGAGCCAGCAATCTGATCTTTCTGTCTATCTAGTGCCTTCGCGGATCGGGGCACTACAGATATGATACATGATCTAATTAGTCACGCGTAATCATGGATATGATCAAAATGATAAAGATAATAGACAAAAGGAGAGTGTGATTTGGCACGATCAATATTCGTTCAAATGGTCTAGTTGACAACCAAATGTTTAAGAATGATTTAAATTGAAATGATTTCACATGATCCAATTACAGTCAACATGGTCTAGTTACGACCAAATTTCTAAAGAATGATCAAGATTCTAGATGCAATCTAAACAAGGCTATAGTCCCATATATATAAGTTAAGATACAGTCACGATCAAGGATAATCATGCAAGTCATCCATGCATGATAAAATTAGAAAATTGGCACGAGTATGAACAAGGTCATAATAGTCTTGATCAAAATGGAATGAAAAATAGAACATCAGCAATAATTGATTTAAAATATATGCACGATTATGATTATAGTCAAGAGAGTTTAGTCGTGATCAAATTTGTTTAGGAACGATCAATTAGTTAAGCAAAACTGTTTAGGCATGATTATAGAACCAAACCTAGGAAAGGACACGAATTGACTCGATAGAAATATAATAAAAGGAGTCTAGTCATGATCAAAATTGTTCAAGGGTGATCAAATCCAAAATCGTTTCGATATGCTTAAAATATTTATCCACAATTATTTAGGAACGAGTTTAGAATCAAAATCTAGATAAGTTTAGGAATCCAGTCGAAATTACATTAAAAGATGACAATTTGAAAAATAGAAGGATAAGGAAGGAAGGGAGAATTACCGGTTTATTGAGAAGATTGTGACTAGGAATAAGCACAAATCAATTGGAAAACTTAATAGTTATATGCCAATAAGACGTAGTCTCTATGGTATTCGAAACTCTTAAACATAATTGAAGTCATTTTATCGAGAATTTATGCCTCACCTGTGTACAGCTAGCTGCATTAAACCCTTGGTTCCACAACTCAAGCTATGTTGCGGTGACGAATAACCTATCAACTCTATCTAATCTTGACATAACAACTCAAGGATGAAATAAGACGACCAAGACATAATTTTAATAATGTTCGATCACCCATACTTACTTGAAATTATTTCAACATAGGGGTCATGCCATGCCAGTACGCTGCAGTGAACCCGCAGTCTCGATAATTCAAATAAGTGATGACAGTGCACTGCTGTCTTGTCATCGCAAGTCATCAAAATTATTCCAACTATATCCCTAAGAATATCAAAGGAGTTTAAAATATCATACAAGTTGATAAAGATAGAAAAAAATGCAAGGATCTGTTCTTCAAGTATAAGATCAGCTTCTTGAAAGGAAAAAATAATTGGTTACGAAGGATAATGATCGAAGTCAAAATAAGTAAAAAAAAATCTTATAATCCTTATTTCATGGATATTCAATATTCAGCGATTGAGAGGAAACTTTTGAATTCAAAAACTTAACTCGAGATTAATAGACAATTGAGTGAGAATTTATTTTAAAAATAATTCCTTAGGTCCAAGGAAAAGAATATAAGTGATACGAACTTACGATATGGCGATGTTTAGAAAAGACGTAAGATAAAGTTGTACAAATGATCATGATTAGGAAGAAAATGACCGAAGGCAAAATAAATATAAACATAAATTTATATTTCTCTAATATTCAAGAACGAGAGAAAATATGTAAAAAGTACTATGTCTACCTATTATAAATATATTTATACACAAGTATGTATGTATAGCCTAAGTAAATCCCGAAAAAATCATTCTAAGAGGAGGTTATCCTATTTCCAAGTAAAATATAAATTTAAATAGCAATAATATATATATTATATACAATATATAATTTATAGAAATTATTCATAATACTAGAAATAAACTACCAATATATATAAACATCTACATATCTACATGGACGACGTTGGCCGCACTATATGACCATCAGGACTTGGGTTGGGTTCGGCTAGTGTGGAACAACTAGGTCTTCTAAAAGCCAATAATCTTAATAATAAGTAATTAATTTATTCCTAGGGTTATGTCACGATTTGGCCTGGTTTTTCTAGTTAGTACATACCTATGACTCAGCCTTCTCTACCATGGCTAGAACACTAGTCAAAGCATTCGACCACACTCTCAGTGCCAAAATCTTTGGTTATCTTGTACTCCAAAATTTAATCGTGACTAAGGCCTTCTCTAATAAATATTTATAAAATTCTAAAAATCACATTTTAATTCAAATAAATAAATAAAAGGGTGTTTTCCAAACTTTCGGAAAGAGGGGTTACGAATCTACCCACTTTAGAAATACTATCAAATTAGAATACAATAGTGCATCATTCTATGAAAATCATCCAATAGGATTTAGAAATCGATGAGGCCTATGTAGCAACCTTAACTACCCAACTGTCAAATTAACCATTCTCCTAAAATTGACTTACTCATAGTTGTGAATGAGCATTTCCTAGTCGCAGGCTCGTAGTAGTACGACTAATATGGTACTACCACGAGTTCGCATAATTTGCAAAAACTGACCTGCATGGGCCACCACAAAAACTTGTCACGACCCGTACCCGCTTTTCGGATACGAGATGTGTCCAAGCCAGCCTATGCCGTAGAGTCGACGGTAGAACGCTGTCACGGCCAAGATGCTCAAAATTATAAAATATAACATTTATTGCTCATTCACATTATTAACTCAAATTTATAAATTATTACAATATTTACAAGAATTATATTTGAAGAAAATACAATGTTCTTACATATTTGAAATGACTACAACATAGTTATCTAATCTCTAGGTTTGGAATGGAAATACACCCGAATCTCCCAATGCTAAAGAAGCCACGACTAACCTGAAAAATGTTGGTTTTCAGTCAGGAATGGAACGAGTACATTCTCACAACAGTTTCAATAAAAGACAAAATCCATTAATCTGTAAATACTAATGAAGTACACGACGAAAAAGATAAGCATGGAATCATGGCAAAAATTGAGCATGGTAAAAATGACAAGTGAGTACTAAAACAGAGTAGACATGTAGCTAGCAATGTATAATGTAGAACAAGAAACCATATCTATCTAGTGAGTTGAAATACTACTTCGACATGTAAACGACTAAGGGTAAATCCGGCACCTCGCACATGAAATGTGCGACTGCTATTAGGTACGAATAAGATACGGCACCCCGCACGTGAAATATGCGACTACTATCAGACACGAATAGTTTGGTTTTGTTTACATGTCTAGAGTATTTCTCCGCCCGACTAGTACTCATGGATCCAAACAGGTCACGAACAAGGTAATAGATTGGTCACGAACAATATGTAAAGAATCCATAACTACTATCTCGTGTAACATCGTGTCAAGAACCAATAAAATATCAATATAAAATACTACTATGTACATGATTCATAGAGATAATTAAATATAAAAAACTATCAGAGATGTACTCGCCTGAGGTCCTCTGCTGGTAAAATTGATAGTACAACCACTCAGATGAGTCACTAAATTCAACACATTCAAAAGTCTTCGGATGCTGAAATAAACATTACCAACATTTTTAGAATAGTCAAATTAGCTAGAATTGCTTGTTCTTAAGTCCAATTCTGGACACTGGGACAAAACGGTAATTTTAGGCCAAAATAATGTCCACCGTTGGACCCGTTTTGCATCAAAAAGCGTGCCAGAGTCAATAGTCTCTACAGTCGTCAAACTACATGTCTAAAGATTCGTTGTGATGATACGAACCCAATCGTATGTCCAAAATTTGATTCCGGCAGGTCGTGCACAAAATTGTCCGTTGAGTCGGATCGTGGGGCCCGCGAAATGATGATCCGATAAACAGTCTTAGAATCGGACCAAACTTGGCATACAGGACCAGAAAAATGATACGGTCTTATTGGTGCAAGTTTTGTCTTGATATGACGAACGTGCAGAAAGTAATTAGAAAAATTACAAAGTGGCCGATACGGTGAATTTTGACGGATACGTATCAAATTCGTCGCGCACACGCATCCAATTTGAATTCAGTCAAACCCCACATGTACGCGAAGCCATTACACACCTTTCAATTCATGACCATGTCACCCGGTTTGGCGGGACGCACGTCGTATCGATGATTTTCTATGTTTTTGAAAAACAGTTTTATCGGGTTTTTCTCGTTTTTTACTCCAATATATTTTACTGTATACTTTACTAAAATTAATTATAAAAATAGGGTTTCGATCTTGGTTAGGTTGTCTTGAAGGTTGTTCAAATAGTTTTCGTTAATACTCAATATCCTGACGAAAAAATAGCTTCCAAGTTGGGTTCCCTGGGCAGTCCCTAACATCCCTGAATCGAGTTTTTCCTTGATTTGGAACTCAGTTTCTGTCGCATATAGTGCAAATCAAAATAAACTAAATGAAGGGATTCAAAGGGGTGTAGGTTGCGATCATACCTACGAAGACGGTTCGCAGAACGATTTCTTGTATGCGACAAAAAGTCACTACGAAGATGCCTCCCCTGCAGCACCCTGCTGTCGCGGCTGCTCTGCTTCTAGCAGTGCGTGCGCGGCCTCGTGTCCGGCCGGCGGTTGTCTGGCGACGCGCAGCCGTCGAGGTGGATGCCCAAGATTTGGGGATGGTGAGGTCGGGTGTTGGGCGACGATGCATCGAGTTTAGGGTGGTTTCTTCGCGAGATTCGTCTCTTTGTCTCTGTTTCTATATATATGCTATGTATATACATACTTGGGGTCGGGTTTGGGGAACAACTTGGGTTCTGCTCTGTGTGGTGGGGGATTTTAGTTTTTGTTTTCTTTTTGTTTATTCACTCTCTAAATACATACATATATATGTGTATATATATATGACCTATACATATATACCATAATTATTAATATAAGCTACAAAATATAACTTATATATATGCATATGTATATATATAATGACATATACATATATACCATAAATACAAATACGAGCAATAAATATTAAGTATAATCAATATTTGAAATCCAATCCTTAATTTTATATATTTTATATACCAAAAATTCACATAAATAAAATACAATATTATATATATATATATATATATATATATATATATATATATATAAAATATATATATATATATATATATATATATATATATATATATATATATATATATATATATATAAAAGCCTAATTTTTCCATATACCATAATATACTTCTATATATAAAAGCCTAATTTTTCCATATACCAAAAATATATATAAAAGCCTAATATTTCCATATACCATAAATACTTCTATATATATATAATATATATATATATATATATATATATATATATATATATATATATATATAAAATATATATATATATATATATATATACAAATATATTTATATAACCTAGATAATTCCCATAAAGTCCAACATATTTGCTAAGGAAAATTATTTACTATATTATTAAATAAAATATTATTTATAATAACAAGCACATATAATATGTTTATATATATAACAACTGTTCCTAGAATTGTCTCCGAAATTACTAAGGTAAAATACCAACATAATATATGTCAACTCTGACGTCTTTGGTCACGATGCAACACCCCATGGACTTTGGACTTGGTTTGGGTTGTGTCTGGGCTAGCTGGGTACAACCGCGTGTCCTAGAAGTCAATATTAATAATAAATAATTAACATAGTCTTTAGAGAAAGTCGCAACTTGGCCTGATTTTTCTAGTTAGAACACACTTATGGCTTGGCATTCTCCTACCATGGCTAAACACTAGTCAAAGCATACGACTGGATTATCCGTGCCATGATTCTTGGTCATCTTGTACTCAAATTTCTAAACATGACTAAAGTCATCTACCGTAAAAATTAACTAATTAATTATTTATAAAATCTTAAAAATCGTAATTCAAAGAAAATAAAATAAAAATATATCAAAATTTTGGGAAGAGGATTACAATCATCGTCGTCTACTGCAATTATGCCTGATCCAACCTTGGATTGGTTTTTCGAAACGATGACAAACCTTCTGGTCGTCAATCGCATCAAGGATTAACTTAGCAGCGACGACAGAAAACTGCTTTTCTATCTGCTTAGCACTATAATACATAGCTACAAGTCTAAAAAGATTTTACATTCTACAGCTAAAATACAATAATATTGGTCGACTTCCTTGCACCATCATACATTCATGTACCAGTGACCTTATAGCGATCAGCACCATAAATTTTGCACACGTCTTCATCCTTGTCGTTTTTGTAGTACAACATGCACCCGTTACGATGCACCCGTTATGACATGCATCGACTTTTTATATCCCATCTAGAGTGATCTCACCATACTCTTAGACCGGCAGATCTTTAGGTAACTTAGCACCCGTCGATAAGATCTCTATAATCAACTCCATCAGTTGTTTGTAGCATTCTTGCGACATGTTAAAATCAAATTTTATGCTCAAAAGTTTTGTAACCACCTCCTATGGTGAATGATCCTTATAGCCAAGATATATTGGAGTCCTTGCATTCTCCAGTAACTCCATGAACTTTGCAGCATCGATATTTGGTACCTCATCTGCTGCATCATGATTTTTCGGATCGAAACTATGCCCTACAGCTTCGAAAACCATGTTCATCCATCCGTCATCATAATCAGTATGGTCGTGGACATCCATTACGGTTCCACATAAGGGTCTGGCTCTGCTGCTAAAGACACAAATTCTCCGTGTGAGGTCTATTGATAGTAATTTAGCATAAAACTCCTAGAGTACAAATGACATGTCACTTCCACTTCTGGACGATATTTTAAGTTGCGACGTCTCACACATGGACACTTAATTTTAGTGTCGTCTATGTAATGCGGGAATGACTTAGCGAACTGCATGAACTGTTCTACCCCCTGTATAAATTCATCCCATACATCGCACATGTCATCAGAATGACGATTGTACATCCAGAAACAATAATACAGGTAGTAGTTCATATCTATTTGAAGATAATTCTATAAAGATGGATACACATTATTCGAGTATATTGTCCAAATGGATAAAAAGATGGATACATATGTTCATCAAAATAACAACTCTGATTGATGCGTGAGTATTAGAGTTGTTATACATGAGTATCCATGTTATGATTCATGAGTATCCATTTTATAATTATGACTATTCGAAACCTAGTAGACATGTGGACAACTCCGATTTTAAACCCTATTAAATATGTGTCGTCACGTGTTCAATGTCATCCCTTCTCTTTAAAGGAAAATTAACTTCTGCAAGCCTTTTAAGGCTTTCAGAGTTCTACCAAATTTTTGAAAAATACTAGAAAAGGCTAAGTATTATAAATTTTCTTTTCTAGGATTTTTCGTTCTTTGTTTTTCTATGATTGTTTACTCCTTTTGTTCTTTGTCTTTTCGCATGTTTTTCAAAAAGTGGTAGAACTCTAAAAGCCTCAAAAAGGTTTAAAGATATAAATTTACTTTTCAGAGAAGGACTGACATAGATACTTGATTTCTGGTGGACACAGACACTTAAAATAGGATATAATGATATCTCTGTCGTCATGTGTTCCTTGTGAGCCTACAAGGAGCACTTGACCTCGGAGTGTCCAATATACTCACAAGTGTTGATAACACTCTAGGTATTTGTGTATCACGTGGATATCACATACCATGGTACACAATATCATATTGATACTCTCTTGTATCTCGACACTAGGATACAGTTTCAAATACCCATGACACTTGGAATCTTGGTACCAACATAAACTCTAGGCCACTCACTCTAGACACTCAACACGTATTTATACCTAGTTTTATAACTATATATTTCTATACCCTTATATATGTATATATCAATATAGATTATTAACCACCACTAGCTCACTCATTACTCACTCAAACATATACACATGCACACCTGGAAACCCTTATACACTTAATTGTATTCCGATTCCCTTTTAAATCTTTCAAGTAGTGGTCTAACGATTTGTAGTCAAAGAGCCATGATACTTGGTTATTAATAGGGTAATTTTTAAGAAATTTCTAATGATATAAGGAATGGTTTATAGGATTTAGTTTTCATCTAAATTCCTTAAAAAGGTCAATTCTAAATTCCCTAAAAATAAATTCATATACCTATTTTCAATTCTAAATTCCCCAATCAAAGAATTTACACACATACGTTACAAAAGTGTGTGTCATGTCAGTGTCTGTGTCAGCGTTTATGTCGTGTCTGTGTCTGTGTCAGCGTTTATGTCGTGTCTGTGTCATTATGTTTCATGTCACATATATACATATTACACAACGTGTCCATGTCAGTATCCGTGTCAGCGTATGTATATGTGTCGTGTCAGTGTATTTATGTCAATGTGTCTGTGTCGTGTCAACAAAAGGGAGAGGATTAGGATTAGGGTTACCTGACCGAGGGGTCGTGGTTGGGGTCGCTGAGGCAGGGGGCTGGGGGATCGATAGTAGGGGACAGGAGCAGCGGCGGTGAGAATGTCGACGGTGGAGGACTGGAGCAACAACGACAAGAAGGTCGGGGGTAGAGGACTTAAGCAGCGATGGCAAAGAGGAGGGGATCGCCAGAGGGGAGGGCTGTCGCTGGAGTGGAGGAGCAACAACAACTGTTGGAGGAGGATGAGGGAAATTTTGGTAAATGGATTTGAAAAATTTAGGAGTGGCGGAAAAGTGAATCCCAATGGACGTATATTATAGCGACGTTTATGTTAGACGTCGCTAAACGTCGCTACCATATTAATATACTCCGGCATATACGATATGATGTCACCAAATGTCGTCATTGACAAAATTATAGCGACGTTCGACGACTCCAAGGCGACATCATTTTCCATAATAATAATGTTAGTCGGTATGCGTCATAGAATGTCGCTACCAGTGACACATGGCAATGTCTATTTAATACGTTGCTAATTTCAATAATATTAGCGACATCATTGTCTGGAGTGGCTAAAAACGTCGCTGATATGACTTATTTTGGTAGTATTTCTACCCTAGCTTTTAATTTTGTCATCCATTTCTTGTTTATAATTATTAGTAAATCATTACAGACTCTAGATGGATAGTATTAGGTGTAGGATTCTTCAGAGTCTTGAAATGATGATAGCATGACTTCTTTACTTGATGGACGATGTAGCTCACCTTCCCGAATTTTTTTTGAAATATTTTTATTATTATTCATTTGATTTAAATAGTGATTTTAGAATTTTATAAATGTTTATTTAGTTAATTATTACGGTAGATGATTTTAGCCATGGTTGAGTTTCGAAGTACTAGACGACTAGGAATCATGGAACGGGTAGTGCAGCGGTGTGTCTTAACTAGTGTATTAGCCATGCCAAGGAAGACCCAGCCATAAGTGGGTCCTAACTAGGAAAATCAGGCCATGTTGCGACTTAATCTTTTTAGATGTTTAATTATTTATTAATTAAATTATTGACTTGCAGAAAATCTGGTTGTACTCAATTAGTCCGAAATAGACTCGAACCGAGCCCAAGCCCGTGTAGGCTTATTGTGAGTCCTAAGACGTCCATATTGATATTTATTTTGAGTGTATACTTCGTTTCTTAATTTAATTGGTCATTAAATTATTTTTCTAATTAATTGTTATATATCTATATAATATCGATTTATTGATATTGATTGAATATTATTCTTGGAAATATGATAACTAATTCCTTAGACGTACCTGTGTTTTTTTGATATTCTAGACTATACGTATTTTGGATTTACAACAATTGTTGATTTTCTTGTATGTTATCATTATTATGGTTATTACTATTGTTACGATAATTATTAAATATTATTGAGTATTTTGGATTATTTATGAAATAAGTATTAATTGTACGTACATATTTTGTATGTAAAATCTCTAGATTGGAACATGTGTTACTAAGCTTTTATTAGGATTTAGTATTTGCATAGACATGTATGTATATATAGTGATGTATAGAGATATATAGTGATGTATGGAGATATATGATAACTTGGTATCCTATATATATATGCCAACAATAAGAGTAATAAAACACAACTAATCCCCACAACTCCTTCACAGCTGAGCTACTCGGCCACCCCAAAGCCCCGAGCCCAACCAAGCAACACGGCCCGACGAATCCCAGCCCAACCAAAACTTTCCAGCCCAGCAAGGCCAGCCAAGCCACCGTGAGCGGAGCCAAACAGGAGATTGGCCTGTTAATCCCCGCTCGGGAAACCGACTGTGCATATATAACAAAGAAAGAAATCGGGAGAAAGAAGAACACAAAACCCTAAAACCCTAGCCGACACTTCACCTCCCCACACTCGCCACGGCCACGTACGCCACCTTGCACCGCCGTGCGCCGGCGGACAGCGCACGCGAACAGGGATCCCACAACAGTAGTACAGGCCGCACGGGGAGCAGGTTCACAGCGACATTCTGTCGCGCACGAGCAATGGTTTTACGATTTGTCTTTTAGGGTATGTTCCTAACCTATACGAAATTATTTACCTTCAAATAGTTTTGATTGTCGCTTGCTAGGATTCCCAGAAAGTCGATCCAAAGATCGACCAAAACATGTTAAAAAATAGGACGTTTAACAGTCCAATCATCCATGTTTGCCGATCGATTCCGATCGATCCAGTAACTTTTTAGAAATTCCAAATGAACACAGTTATAGACAACATATAGGAATCCATAACCCTTTTCGCAGAAGTCGATTTCATCGACTACGGGCCGAGAAATCGGATCCCGAAGTTTGACAAAAACCTGTTTTAAAATCTAAAAAAATCTTCGATACGACGTGCGTCCCGCTAATCCGGGCGACGTGGTCACCAACCGAAAGCATCGAAAGGTGCGTAACGGCTTCTTGGTCGTGTGGGCTATGACGGAATTCAAATTGGTCGCGTGTGCGCGACGAATTTGATGCGTATCCGTCGAAATTCATCATATCGACCTCTGTGCAAAATTCCCAATTACTTCTTGTACGTTCATCAGATCGAGACAGAACTTGCGCCAATAGGACCGTATCATTTTTTTGGTCATGTATGCCAAGTTTGGTCCAATGTTGAGACAGTGGATTGGATCACCGTTTTATGGGCCCCACGGTCCGACTCAACGGGTAATTTTGTGCACGACCCGTCGGAATCCAATTTTGGACATACGGTTGGGTTCGTATCGAAAAACCAGACCTATTGACATATAGTTTGACCACTTTAGAGACCATTGACTCTGGCACGCTTTTCAGTGCAAAGCGGGTCCAACGGTGGACATCGTTTTTATCCGAAATTACCATTTTGCCCCTGTATCCAGAATTAGACTTAAGGATAGGCAATCCGAGCTAATTTGACTATTCTGAAAATATTGGCAATGTCTGTTTCAGCTTTCGGAGACATTTGTAGATTTTGCACTTTATGGCGTACCAGATGACGGTATCTTATTGGTTCTTCGTGCTGCCACCAGGCAAGATACCTTGCCTCCATCTACAGTTTATTTACATACATATTTATATTATTATACAGTTTTACTAGTTGATTATTTATATTTGATTTGTATATCATGCTTGCTAGTATATATATATAGCCTTGTTTATAAATAGCTTTGTAGTTCATATTGGATTAATTTTCTCGTGTATCGTGATTGGGTCGTGTCATATCATCACTTGTACTTGGACTGAGTCGTATCGTGTCATAGGATGAATAAGTCATAATGGAACTGCTTTATCTCCTTGTCTTGAAATCTTGAAGCTAACCTGCGAGTCCATATCAGGGGCGAGGGTTAGTAGTTAAGCTAACCTGCGAGTCCACATCAGGGGCGAGGGTTAGTAGTTATCTGTCCACATCTGCAAGTCCACATTAGGGACGAGGGTGATGCTAGCCTGCGAGTCTACACCAGGGACGAGGGTTAGTAGTTTATGGTTCACACCCGCGAGTCCACACTAGGGACGAGGATGATGCTAGCCTGCGAGTCCACACTAGGGACGAGGGCTAGTAGTTGTTCAAACCTGCGAGTCCACACTAGGGACGAGGGTTTAAGTATCCGATTGGTTATCCATTGACATCGTGATATCGTGTTCTCTTGTTCTTCTCCAGCAGTTCGTTTAGGCGTAGTGGTTCTTCCAGTCGTGTATAGTCGTATTTTTGTGCTGATTGGTCTTTTCCCGTTTAATTCCTGTATTTTATTTATTGCATGATAAATTGCTAGATAGGCATATTTTTATGTATCTTTCTATGTCCCATGAGGACCTGATGATCTCTTCAGGTTAGTTATTGCATGGAGTTAGTTAGCAGCTCTGGTTGGCGGATGATTATGACACTTGTGGGGTCCGGATGTGATGATATTGCTTACAGGGATTCAGGTATTGATACCATATTTATTATCCAGTTCATCCAGCACGTATTTCCCTTTCATCATCATGATATATCATATTTATTGATTCAGTTTATGGACTCATGTTATTTCTTGGAGTCTAATCGGACATACATGCTAGTGGGCTGCAGACTACGACCCATACTTGTTCATTCTTGTTTATTATTCTTATTGTGGATTGAGATATAGTTTTGCCTTACCTTGATTAGGCCCATTACCATAGCAGTGATAGCGTTTACGTATTCGAGTCGGGCTGGAGTCCGCTTGATTCGTAGCTGGCTTGCTCACGAGCTCGCGTCCGAAAACCGGGTACGGGTCGTGACAGTCGATGACATTCTTACTTGACGCCAGCTGTCCAAAGATACCCAGATTATGAAATCCAAATACCTTTCGGGGGCTTCGCCCCCGACCCTTCACGGAGAGTGATGTCCCCTCGACCCTCGTTCGCTGACATAGTAGCGGGACCTCCGAGTGCGTGGTCTGGAGATGTCGTCGGATGGTTCAGAGAAATCTTGTGGGACACCGTCGTCTTTGGCCCATCATGATTTTTTTATTGCATTTGTCTATTTTGATCTTTCTTATTACTTTTCTGCAAATACATGTTAGACGAACAAAACAATCATGATGGGCCAAAGACGACGGTGTCCCACAACAAATGACATATCATTTCCAAGTCACTTTATCCATTCACTTTCAAACACTCCTCCTCTCCGCCAAATCCATCGACCCCTCCCCTCCTTCGTCCCAACTCCAATCTTTACTCAGGCCTCCTCCTCCATGTCCCCCTTCTCTGTTACTGCTCCAACGACATCCGTCGATCCCTCTTATTTCGTTGCGCACCTGCCCTACTGACACCCTCTTTTCCTCCGTCTCCAAGATCTTCTTCTCCTTCGCCTCCGGCGAGCAGATCCGGGACGTGCACGAACACTCCTTCGCCAACCCCAACGCCATCGTTCGAACCGAACTCTTCTGCTTTCTTCTATTTCTACCCACATTTGCTTTAAAACGTGGATGCGATATGGCAAAAAACTAGGGCATTCTGAGGGCGACAAGTGCTAGGACCCATCTGATTTGCAATTTTTTTGTAGTATTTTTTTATAAAATTCTATCAGGAACCAAATTTCAAACCACTTCCAAGCATGCCCTAAAACTATTTGTTATATAACTACTACTTGTTAGATGCACCTTCATCCACCCTTATAACGGTGTGGTGCCCATCCTAAGGCGCCGCAATCAACACTTTTGTATTGAAAAAACAATTGTAGTATAACTAAGGGAAGGAAGACGATACTTATTAGAAGTAGACAAAGCAATCAAGCGCAGAGATGACCATGACATAGTATGAGCAATTATCCTCACTAATGTTTTATAAAAGAAATTAGTTATAAATATTTTAAGTATTGTCCTCATTAAATTCTCTTTTAATCTACTATCTCAATTTATCCTTACTTGAATAGTTTAACACTAACAACTACATTGTTCTTCTAGAATACTAAAAGTCAAATCATTTTGATGAAATTCTCATCATTCTTCTATACTTTATCTTGTTGCTTTTTGTCGTGTGGGATAAAAGTCCCTTTACTCATCTATATCTCTTTTTTGTGACTTGGAGACTGGAGTTGGTGGCTTTGGTGATTTGGTCTACCAAACAAGTGACTTAAGTGTATCAATCCAATAATCTCCTTCCCTCTGAAGGTAATTTTTCATTCATAGTTGCTCTTACAAATTTCTCTTCTTTAGTGTTAATTTTTAATTTTAGTGCTTGTGAGTTGTAGCAATTGTCAACTGATATAAATACTTGACTTTAATTGCTTGCTCCGTTGCTTGTCCTATGTTATATGAACATTAAAAAATTGTCAATTGAGATTGGCAGAAATTTGAGAATTATTGTTGCTTGTTTTCAATTGCACATCAAAATAAATTCAAACTTTTGAGTATTTTAAAAAAAAGTTTATTCCCACCCGCTATGTTTTAAAAATGTTCATGGTACTACAAGCTTTACTAGGGGAAAACACAAATGTTATATTTTTGCAATAACCAAAACTTCCTTCAAAAATTGTTAGGGGACAACACAAAGTAAAGTACAAAATATAGAAAAATTTGTCTTCTAACTTTTCTTTCTAAATTTTATTCCATATTTTTATGTAGTTTCTTAGTAAATAGTCCCATAAGAAGTTTCGAAGGTTCAAAATTGAAACAGTCTCGTTTGGGACGACGTATGACTGCCAAAATTTTGACAGTCTTGGATATGCCCATGATTGCCAATTTTTGGCAGTACTGGGTATCCTCAAGACTGCTAAAATTTTGACAATCCTATGCATTGTTTGGACTGTCAAAATTTTGGCAGTGCCAAAATTTTGACAATCCTAAGAAATTTTGGCAAGACTGCCAAAATTCATTGTAGTCAGGACTGCCAAAATTTTGGCAGTCATGTGTCATCCCTTCGAATCTGTGTAGAAATCCAAAGTTTGAAATCCTTAAACTTGGGTTCGAAACTTCATAAAAACGCTCATTGACAAATCATAAACCTAAAATTATAGTTGAAAGAGAAAAATGAAGTGGAAAGAAGAAAGTAGCAAGAAGATGAAGAGGGAGATGAAGTGGGGAGAAGAAATTAAGAAGAGGAAGAGAGGGTGGCTCTTAAAGAATAATATTAAAACTTAAATTTTGATATATATTGTCCCTATCAAAATTTTGACAGTTCTTAACAAAATAATAACTTAAATATGTTGTCCTCTGACACGCCCAAGAACCAGAATACCGAAGAGCGGGAGAATGACTCAGCCAGCTACGTATTTCGGGTAGATGAATACCCTATAATATGATCAATGCTGTCTAGAAGACGAGGGGGTGCATACTACATGAATGTCTCACGGTTACTCAACATCTATTGTCTCAATCATTCAAACAAGAAGTAGTAATAGAGAACATGTAAGATAAAGCAGTAAGGCGTCCCAAATGCTTAGTCAAAATGTTCTTGAGATCTGGCTTTACAAAACATAGCCAGATGATATGACAAGGTATACACAATCATAATCAGCTACAGTTTGACTTTGTTACAATTATGTAAAAGTAAGTGCAGGACAGTCCAACTAATATATGGGTGCCAAGTGGCAAAATATAAAGTAAGTAGCAAAACGAGCAGGAAAGCAAGGAACCCACTCGTGTCCTCCTGCGATCATCTATCTGGTATTGACCATCTTGGAGGTGGAAGTAAGCTGAGCCCTCGGGAGCTGGCTCTAAATCTGTACATACAAAACCAGAGAGGTTAGACCTCAAATAGCAAGTACCACAAGGAAGCACGACATGAAGAATTAGAATTAGTGGTAAGAATTAAGAATATGATAAATGAGTCTCCGCTTGCTACTGGGATTCACACAACATCACGACACATCAAACCAACTTCCCAACCATACAGGACAGAAGTTGACCCGTCATGTCCTGACATTCTGATCATCTCAGTAGTTAACAGAGTAGGTACAGTACACAAACAAATTAATTTAAACGGTAATACAACTACTACGGCTTGCTAACTGTAAGTTCTAAGTTGTCCTGGAAATATACAATAAGGGATTCCTCAGTTCTTACAATGTACAAGCAAGGCTAGTCTATCCAAGAGTCAATTGTGCCAAACATGAATTAGACGTATCCCAGCGGGATGCCCGTCATCAATATATATAAAAATATAAACAGATACCACTCCCTGCCCGTGTGGTAGGTTTGCAGTTTCTATGGGAACCAGCCGGCATGTCGGGGCACTAATTGTCCCGAGATGGTTGCCATATAAGAACTCGGGAATCCATTCTCTCCATGCAATCGTTATTTTATTTAGCTTAATAGTCCCTATGTTAATTGAAATCTCATGCCATGGATCATGGTCATTCAGAATGAGTACTTTCGTACAGAGTACGATATGCATAACTCTACAACGATGCCCGTGTGGTTAGGTTGTAGGTCTTACATAGCATAATACAATAATCAAACCTAGCCACGGAATAATCATGCCTTGACTGTAAGGTACACATGCTGCTTTTGTAGAAAATAAGTTGAAGTCTGCACGTATCCATATGCCAATGTTCGGGATCGGCTAGTCGATTGCGATGGTTCATGGTTAGTATATGAACGTGTCTCATTCAATTCGCTAAGACGACTAGCCAGTCTTTTAGTTCCAACTAGGAACGCATGATCAATCATGTAGTCAAGGTAATAATCAATGTTAATTCGTGACCAGCGTGAAAGTCAAACTAGTATTTAGTATGGTCTAGTCTATAACTCTCAGGGTTAAGTTCCAGTCATACTGGGTATCCATAAACCAATCGAGACACAGTGCACACTCCACACAACAATATATATTAAAATATTAACATATCATGATTATATCGAGTTCATGTCAAAAAGGCGTAAAGATATAATAAGGGGTGCCATGCGCCTAAGGAGTATGCCAAGGGAGCCAAAGGAAGTACGAGCAAAGGAATAACGTTTATGCGTGAACTTGTACGCGTAAAGTAAATAATGTTACGCGTAAAGGAAATAATGTTACCTGTGAAGGAATACGCGTAAAAGAAATAATGTTACGCGTGAAGGAATACGCGTAAAGGAAATAATGTTATGCGTGAAGGAATACGCGTAAAGGAATAACGTTTACGCGTGAAACTTGTACGCGTAAAGTAAATAATGTTACGCGTAAAGGAATACGCGTAAAGTAAATAATGTTATGCGTGAAGGAATATGCGTAAAGGAATAACGTTTACATGTGAAACTTGTACGCGTAAAGGAATACGCATAAAAGGATACGCCAAGCTAGAATAGACGTGCGTAATACAGATTCATGCTGACACGAATAAACGTGGGCGTAGAGCTTGATACTACGCGGGCACGTATAAACGTGGGCGTAGAGAACCTCCAGAATTCTAAATTCATGAAACCTTTAATCTCAGCCAAAAATAGGACTTCCATTGATCAAAAATGGGGTATAATACAAATCTCAACAACCTGGAATGACCAAAACTTGAGAATAAGGAAGTTCGATAGATCAAAACCACCAAAATCCAAAAATGGCAAATTTCTAGATCTACAAAAATAAAACTTTCAAAATGTAAAATGTCAAGTTCTAAACTATCTTAGAATCACGAGAGGAATACAAATGAACCATAAAAATAGGTTCTCATGTAGAAGCAAGATACACTTGCCTATGGATTTTCTTTGGTTAGAGAAGAGGTTAATGGAGAAGAAGAAGAGTAAATGAGAATGAATGAAGAGAGAGAAAGTAGTTGGACTTTAAATGGAGATGGTGGTTGGTGGGGGGTTGGGTTCATGATGAACCACCCTAAACCAAAACAAACCAACCCAAGTCAAAAATAAACCAAAAGCTAAGCAAAAGCAGAAAATAAATTATAGAAAAATAATTAGCATAAAATTAAAGGAATTGAATACAGAACAAATGCATGATAAATATTAAATAAATACATTCAAGCAGTACACATATTAAAATACGTATTCTGGGAATGGGGAGTGACATCTCTACCCTCCTTAGAAAAACTTCGTCATCGGAATTTCAAATCCAAGCAGGCCAGAAACATTAGAGCTAGACTAATCCAAGTACAAAAAATTCTAGCGAGCAAGTAGTCATTCTACAATATCAATAGCAAGTAATATATATATTTATCAATCTACGATATCAAGCAATTTCTACTCATAGGGTGATAAGCATGAGGAATCAAGACAATCAAGGTACACAAAAAGAAATATACCTTGTGAGCAAAATAGGTGCGGATACCGTGATCGGATATCATCCTCACGTTCCCACATTGACTCTCCTAAGGAGTGACGACCCCAAGTAACTAAGACGAGGCTAATTGTTCGGTTCTTGAGTATCTTCTCCCTTCGGTCCAAAATGGACACCGACTATTCCTCGTAAGACAGGTTGGTACCAACAACCAGCTCAGAATGATCGAGGATATGGCTTGGGTCTGATACATACCTACGCAACTGAGATACATGAAACACATCATGCACCTCTCGTAGCGAAGGTGGAAGGGACAAATGATAAGCAACATCGCCTACCCTATCGAGGATAGCAAATGGGCCTGCGTATCGCGGACTCAACTTTCCGCGAACGCCAAATCTAATGACCCCATGGGTAGGTAAGATTCGCAAGAACATGTGGTCCCCAACAGAAAATTCTAGTGGCCTACGATGCTGGTCTGGCCAATGATGATATCGATCTTGCGCAACTCGAAGTTGCTCTCTAAGCCCCTTAACCACTTCAACCGTCTGAATAATCATCTCTGGGCCTAACATCTTCCTCTCCCCGATATCATTCCATGCCAGTGGCAACCTACATTTCTTACCATATAGTACTTCGAATGGTGCCATTCGGATACTGGCTTGATAACTGTTATTGTATGAGAATTTGACTAAGTGCAGGTGACTCTCCCAAGATCCTCCAAAATCTAGGGTGCAAGCTCGTAACATATCTTCTAAAGTCTGAATTGTTCTTTCTGATTGCCCGTCTATCTATGGATGGTAGGCCGTACTAAATCTTAACTTGGTACCCAGGCTATGATATAGACTCTTCCAAAAGTGTGATATAAAACGTGTATCTCTATCTGATACAATACTGACAGGGACCCCATACTGCCTGACTATCTGTTGCATATACAACTCTGCCAACTTCTCTATAGATTGTCCTACTCTAAAAGAAAGAAAATGTGCCACCTTTGTAAGCCGATCCACTATCACCCAAATAGCATCCTTACCACTTGGTGATCTCGGTAAACCGGTCACAAAATCCATTGTGATATGCGTCCACTTCCATTCCGGAATAGGAAGCGGTTGTAATAATCCGGCTGGCCTCTGTTGTTCTGCCTTCACTTGCTGACATATTAAACAACGAGAAACGAATCTAGCTATCTCCCTCTTTATTCCGTTCCACCAGAAGTGCTGCTTGATATCTTTGTACATTTTCGTCCCTCCGGGGTGTATAGAATACTTAGAACTGTGGGCTTCTGTCATAACCTCCTGCCTGATATCTCCACTTGGCACACATAGATGTGATCCAAATCTAAGTGTACCATCTTCGTGAATTTTTATCTCCTTTCTGAGTACTGATTCACATTCTGTCCTAAGCTTCTGAATCCTTGGGTCCCGTGCCTGAGCTGCCTTGATCCTGTCTACCAAGTTAGATTGAACTCGTAGACTCGCCAGAATTTCGATATTACTAGAAAGTATAACCTCGATGCCCATCTCTTGAAGATCTTCTAAGATATGTTTTTGTGATGTTGACATAAATGCACCGCCTCTCCTGCTAAGAGCGTCCGCTACCACATTAGCCTTGCCTGGATGATACTGAAGCTCTACGTCGTAATCCTTGATCAACTCTAACCATCTTTTTTGTCTCATGTTCAGTTCCTTCTGAGTAAAGATGTACTTCAGACTCTTGTGGTTTGTGTACATGTCCACTCGATCACCGTACAAGTAATGCCTCTATAGCTTTAAAGCAAATACTACTGCTACCAACTCCAAGTCATGAGTCGAATAATTCTTCTCGTGGTCTCTAAGTTGCCTAGATGCATACGCTATCACCTTCCCATTTTGCATTAGGACACACCCAAATTCCTTCCCTGACGCATCATAATATATAGGAAAACCTTCGGGTCCAACCGATAATGTAAGAATAGGTGCCGTGACAAATTCTTAAATGATGCCTGGCACTCTGCCAACCAAATAAATGGCACGTCCTTCCGTGTCAAGCGGCTCATGGGTGCTGAGAGTCTTGCAAAGTCTGATACAAACCTTCTTTAATATCCTGCCAATCCCAAGAAACTTTGCACATCTGCTACAGTCTTAGGTATTGCCCAACTTTCTACTGCTTCTACTTTCTTGGGATCCACTGCTACTCCAGCCCCTGATATGATGTGCCCCAAGAATAAAATACGATCCATCCAAAACTCACACTTGTTGAGCTTAGCGTACAACTGGTTCTCTCTCAGAACTTGTAACACTTTCTTGAGGTGAACTTTATGCTCTTCATCACTAGCTGAGTATACAAGAATGTCGACGAGGAATATAACGACAAATTGATCTAATTATGGCATAAAGATGCGGTTCATCAAATCCATAAATATTGCTAGAGCATTGGTCAAACCAAACGGCATTACTAAGAATTCGTAATGCCCGTACTTCGACCTGAATGCTATCTTAGGAATATCTTCTTTCCGAACTCTCACTTGATGATACCCTGACCGAAGATCTATCTTAGAGAAAACTCTTGCTCTACTCAATTGTTCAAACAAATCGTCGATCCTTGTTAATGGGTACTTGTTCTTTACTATTGTTGCATTGAGCTTTCTGTAGTCAATGCACAATCTTGATGACCCATCCTTCTTTCCTATAAGTACCACTGGTGCTGCCCAGGGTGATTCGCTAACTCGAATGAACTTCTTCGCCTTCAGTTCCTCTATGTGCTGACACACCTTGGCCTGCTCTGAATCTGCCGTTCTGTAAACTCGATCTGATATCGGTTTAGTTCCAGGTGCCAACTCTATACTGAACTCAATATCCCTAACCGATGGTAGACCTGGAAGTTATTCGAGAAATACATTAAAAAACTCTTTAACTACCTTCGGGACTTGAACTTCTTCAATTGCCGTCACTACTCTTTATTTATGTTGGTAGATCTCTGATCTGACTAAGGTGAACCACTTCATGCCTGAAATATTAAAAGATACACTCCCTCTACGACAATCTATTGTCGTATGACTGTCTTTCAGCCAGTCCATGCCGAAGATAATGTTGAAATTTCTCATAAGAAATTCTATCAACCTGGCGGGTAAGGGACGCCCGTACACTACAACTCTACACGCTAGAATAACTCTACTAACTCCTACGAGCCCATTACCAGTGACTCTATTTAACCTTCCTGGCAATGTCTCAAATTACATTTCTAGTCGTGTCACAAATTGTGCAGATATAAATGAGTATGATGCTCCCGAATCAAACAATGCTACTGCGGGATAAGAGGCAACGAGAATGTTACCTGCCACAACATCTTCCGATGCCAATGCTTCTTCCAAGGACAGATTGAATGCCTACCCTCACTCTCCTTGTTGGTTCCTATGCTGCGGCCTAGTCTGGTGCTGCTGCTGGCCTCTGCCTTGGTGATGCTGGAAAGGTCTATGTTGTTGCTGCTGTATCGGCGGTCCCTGCTGCCGAGACATCTGAGCCTGTGACATCAACGAACGTTGTGCCAACTGTCTCATCGCTATGGCTGGTCCTTGATACTGGCCTGCCACTAGTGCTGGCAGAGCAGAAAATTATTGTACCGGTCCTTCTGACCTCGAATTCATGGGACAGGTGGAAACCCGATGATCTGGACTTTCACATATCAAACACTGTCCGTTCAATGCCCGACACACACCTCTAGTGTGCCCTGCCTTCTCATAATAAGTGCAGCCCGCTGGGGGTTGCTGGTTCTTCCTCTACTGCTGTTGTAGCCTTGTTAGGGGTGCTGGCCCTCGTATTGCCACATCGTGAATGCAAATGCCCGGGGGTTGTGCTGTAACTCGGGGCGCTGCTCCCCCTCCTCCTTCAATCTGATTGTGAGATCTCTTCTGACCTCCAGTCCTAGATGTGATCCCCTGGATGGTGATCTCATGCCTCCGGGTTGCTGTCAATACCTCATCGAAAGTCTAGTTGTTGTTCCCCTCTATCAGTTGCAAGAGCTCAAGATGAAACCCTTGCTGAAACCTCATAGCCCTCTGGCTCTCTGTTGCTACCATCTCCGGGACAAATCTACTCAGTCTGCAGAACTCTGCTGCATAAGCATCTACTGTCTTGCCGGCTTGCTTGAGGTTGATAAACTTCTGCTGTAGCTCGAACTGTGCCACAACTCCATAGTACTTCGTCTTGAACCTTGCAGTAAAATCATCCCAAACTATAGGACGTCTGATGCCCACTTTTTCTGATTCCCACCAATCACGTGCGAGGTCCTGAAGTAACAGCTTCACTAGATCCACACGTTCTTCCGTCGGTACCTTAGCCGCTGTCAGAAAAGCCTCGATGTCCTTAAGCCGTGCATCTGCTGAAATGGCATCTTTCGTGCCCTCAAAACGATGGGGGTTGTACTTGCAGAACCTGGTTGATGCCCCTGAGTCAGTCCTCACTCCCCTTTCCAAAGCCGTTTGCAATCATTGGTTGAGCAATACATTCTGCTCTTGCAGCTGAGTGTGCATGTGTTGCTGGCCAACATCTGATGTTGCTGAGTAGCCATCATCCCTCTTATGATTTTCAGAAGGGCTGGTGTGTCTACTGCCATAGGGGTAGGCGAAACTGTTGGTAGTGTTGGAACCTCCGGATACTGCGGTCCAGCTGTTGGTTCCACCATCACCTCTTCTTGGATGGTCTCTTGAGGTAGTATCGGCCTTTGTTGCTGACCAACATGGTCATGTTGTACGTGTTGCCCTTGTTGTTGCTGTCCAGCTCTGACAGTTGCGGACGAGGTGCCCTATGAAAAGGGACAAGAGAGCAATCAAACGATCAGACAGAAAAGATCAATAAAGTCAAAGGATACCGGAATGTCAAGCTAGGGTCGAGAGTAACAAAATCATGAGATCAAGAAAAAACATGTGTGATTGAGACATCCTATAAATTAAAACACCCCATAAGTCTGAAATCGGACCTGCATAGGCCACTACTAAAACCTTGTCACGCCCCAGAACCAGAATATCGGAGAGCGGAGGAATAACTCAGCCAGCTACATATTACGGGTAGATGAATACCGTATAATACGATCAATGCTGTCTAAAAGACGAGGGGGTGCATACTACATAAAAGTCTCACTAGGGTTACTCAACATCTATTGTCTCAATCATTCAAATAAGAAGTAGTAATAGAGAACATGTAAGATAAAGCAGTAAGGCATCCCAAATGCTCAGTCAAAATGTTCTTGAGATCTGGCTTTACAAAACATAGCCAGATGATATGACAAGGTATACACAATCGTTATCAGCTGCAGTCTGACTTAGTTACAATTATATAAAAGTAAGTGCAAGATAGTCCGACTAACATGTCGGTGCCAGCGATAAAATGTAAAGTAAGTAGCAAAAAGAGCAGGGAAGCAAGGAACACACTCGTGTTCTCCTGCGATCATCTCTCTAGTATTTAACCATCTTGGAGGTGGAAGTAAGCTGAGCCCTCGGGAGCTGGCTCTAAATCTGGCCATACAAAACCAGAGAGGTTAGACCTCAAATAGCAAGTACCACAAGGAAGCACGACATAAAGAATTAGAACCAGTGGTAAGAGTTAAGAATATGATAAATAAGTCTCTGCTTGCTACTGGAATTCACACAACATCACGACACTTCAAACCAACTTTCCAACCAAATAAGGACAAAAATTGACCCGTCATGTCCTGACATTCTGATCATCTCAGTAGTTAACATAGTAGGTACAATACACAAACAAATCAATTTAAACGGTAATACAACTACTACGGCTTGCTAACAGTAAGTTCCAAGTTGCCCTAGAAATATGCAATAAGGGATCCCTCAGTTCTTACAATGTACAAGCAAGGCTAGTCTACCCAATAGTCAATTGCGCCAATCATGAATTAGACGTGTACCAGCGAGATGCCCATCATCAATATATATAAAAATATAAACAGATACCACTCCCTGCCCGTGTGGCAGGTTTGTAGTATCTGTGGGAACCAGCCGGCATGTCAGGGCACTAATTGTCCCGAGATGGCTGCCATATAAGAACTCGGAATCCATTCTCTCCATACAATCGTTATTTTATTTAGCTTAATAGTCCCTATGTTAATTGAAATCTCATACCGTGGATCATGGTCATTCAGAATGAGTACTTTTGTACAGAGTACGATATGCATAACTCTACAACGATGCCCGTGTGGTTAGGTTGTATGTCTTACATAGCATAATGTAACAATCAAACCTAGCCACGAAATAATCATGCCTTGACTGTAAGGTACATATGCTGATTTTATAGAAAATAAGTTAAAGTCTGTACGTATCCATAAGCCAATGTTCGGGATCGGCTAGTCGATTGCGATGGTTCGTGGTTAGTAAATGAACGTGTCTCATTCAATTCGCTAAGACGACTAGCCAGTCTTTTAGTTCCAACTTGGAACGTATGATCAATCATTTAGTCAAGGTAACAATCAATGTCAATTTGTAACCAGCGTGAAAGTCAAACTAGTATTTAGTATGGTCGAGTCTATAACTCTCAGGGTTAAGTTCCAGCCATACTGGGTATCCATAAACCAATCGAGACACTGTGCATAATCCATACAACAAAATGTATTAAAATATTAACATATCATGATTATATCGAGTTCATGTCAAAAAGACGTAAGAATATAATAATGGGTGCCATGCGCCTAAGGAGTACGCCAAAGGAAGTACGCCCAAAGGAATAACGTTTATGCGTGAACTTGTACGCGTAAAGTAATAACGTTATGCGTAAAGGAAATAATGTTACGCGTGAAGAAATGCGCGTAAAGGAAATATTGTTACGCGTGAAGGAATACGCGTAAAGGAATAACGTTTACGCGTGAAACTTGTACGCGTAAAATAAATAACGTTACGTGTAAAGGAATACGCGTAAAGTAAATAATGTTACGAGTGAAGGAATACGCGTAAAGGAATAACGTTTATGCATGAAACTTGTACGCATAAAGAAATATGCGTTGTAGTGCCCCGTCCCTACATCGTGCCCCGAACTCTGTCCACGGGGTGTGCGAGAAAGGAACACTGTCGCTATCGATTCGGTCGGGACCGATAGGTCGGGATCGACCGAGTCGATCGAACGGGAACGGTTGAATTAAGATCCATTCCTCGTTATGGAATGTCTTCTTCGGAACCAAGTCCCATATTCAGCGGGATGCGCCTCGAGGATTGACTCTGCGGCTGAGTCGGAAGAGACCTCCCGTTGCTCTGCTTTTCATGCTGCTTGCATTGGTTTTGGCTTTGTTTTCTGAATGCGCTTTCGTGAATGTTTTCGATGGTTTTCATGGCTTGCATTTCAAACTCGCATTTCCTATCGAACTCCTTGAATAATGCAGTGTTCTAATCGGTTGCTTGTACGATTTCAGGTAATCGCATAGGCGACGTCTAGCGCGACCAACAAGTTCTCTCGCCGAAGTAAACTCAAGATGAGTGGCTGAGCCTTCTCTTCTCGACCCCTTCTTAAGTAAATCGATAGTGTTGATACGGATGAAAGATTGAATGCAAGGGCACGGGCACGGTAAAATAATTGAGTTTTTAAAGAGAATGTAGGCTATGTCTTAATAACTAAAAGAAGAAAAAATGGTCTTTGTACGGTCATGGACAACTTGTCGACAAGGTAAAGTTTTCCCGTACGGCAACCCGGGGCCACGGGACCGTTGCGGCCAAAGAAGAAACATCTCATAAGCTGTGCTGGGCACAATGTTAGGCGAGGACTTGCAGCGGGGCTCGCTACTCGCGCTGAAAGGGCCTCGTCTAATGAAAGCTAGAAGGAGTCCACGATGGCTCTGGGAGCCAGTGACCAACACACAAAATATTGCACTTGGTATGAAAATGATAACAATTGACAGGGAAGAATATGGTAAGTTTCATAAGGCGCGGCGCGGGCCGTCGTCGGTAAGTTTCAACGTAAATTTCACTATGCTTGTCATATGCTTATTTGCAATTCATTAGGATGGTTAGAAACATTCATACTTCAAGTCATTTAAACTCTTCAACCAAATGAGAGCTTGGAACTTAAATAGCCACGCACCAGTACAAAGTGTAATGTACTGATCCTCGCTCTCCACGTAGGTACCCCGAACCACGAAGGGCGTGCCACTTGAAAGCTCAAGGCGAAGTGAACCCTTTTGAAACCTCGTCCGCGTGTGAAGGCTTGTGTTTCTAGATTCCTTTTGAATCAGACCCGTACTCAGTCCAAAAGAAAAGATGGCGACTCGACTTCCCACGATAGCAGGTAGAAATGTGTAATGGTTTTTGCTTGTAAAAATGAATGTAATGTATGGAACGACTATCTCATCGACGTTCATTTTGTAAGTCGAGTCATGTTGTAGCCCGCGCGGCATTGATTGTAAAGAAGTCCATGTAAAGTTTTTATTATCAATAAAAAAGTCTATTTCTATTTTAAATGTGTCATTCAGTTTCTCTGCGTACTCTAACTTGATGTTGTGTTTCGGATAACCTTATGACTATGCCTTGTGCGATCGCAACTTAGGTTCGCTCGGCATCACGCCCGGGGGACGACTATCGATTCTACGGAATCGGGGCGTGACATAATGGTATCAGAGTACGGCTTTACATCCTTTGGCCTCGCGTCCAGAGTCCCAAACCTTTGACCTTGCATCGATGAGATAAGTTGTTCTATACAATGAGTCCGTAATAATTTGTGACTGATGCGTTTGCCTTCGTATCGCAGAAGTGACGGAACCCACGGCCGAGCAAGAGCAGAGCGCTTCAAGCGGCTCTAGTAGTTCGCATCGTCCGCGGGCCGGACCTTCTAACGATACCATCGAAAGGATGTTGCGCATGATGGAGGCACAACAAAACCAGTCCGAGAACCGACATCAACAGGTAGAGAAACGACAGGCCCAGTTCGAGGCTCGCTTCGAAGCTCGCTTTGACGCACATGCCAAACTTCAACAAAAGCAGTTAGATATCCTGCAACAGATCGTCCAGACAATGGCGGCCAACAAAAATTCTGCGACTGCGCCTACCGTCACCGCACCTGCTGCCACCGTGCCGACGATCCAACCCATTGAAGTCGATACGGAGGAGACCGAGCGTCAACCAGCGGCACCGAAAAAGTACAACTTTGAAGTGTCAGAATTCAAAAAGGCGTGCCGCACTTCCTTCAGCGGTACCGAAGGCCCTTCCACGAAGATCGGCTGGTTGGAAGAGCTGAAAGATCATTTCGAGCTTCTTAGCATTGAAGAATCGAAGCAAGTCGCCTGCGCACAACTTCAACTACGGTTGAACGCGCATGACTGGTGGGCCGTGCGCAAGCGAACGATCCGACCGGACAACACCACCGTGCCGATCTCTTGGGCCACGTTCCGCAAAGCTTTCGAAGTCCAGTACCTTCCGTCAGCCGTTCTTCAAGCGAAGGAAAATGAATTCATGCAGTTGAAGCAAGGGAGCCGGACGGTGGAGCAATATGCCGCAGAATTGAACAAGTTGTCTAAATTTGCTGGCCAGTTTCTGCCTACTGAAGAGTGCCGTGTACGACAGTTCGAAGTGGGTCTGCGACACTCTATCGGTGCGCATGTCGGGGTCCCGGAGTACAAGACCGTGGGCGAGGCTCTGAATCACGTGCTCTGTCTTGAGAACCTGCATCCTTCCGGTGCTGACGACGTTGTGCGCCACTCCAATCATAAACGTCCAAGCTATATGGGAGGCAACAATCACGCGTCAAAGCGTCCAAACAACGGTGGCTATATGGGCCAGAATCCGTTACCTCGTTGTACCAAATGTAATCGCCTCGGGCACGAAGCCATCAACTGCTTCCCCTTCAGAGGAGAATGCCATGCTTGTGGACAAAAGGGCCACCTTGCTCGAAATTGCACGAACCCCAGACTGACTCGCAATATCCCACCACAATAACACCGCCAAAAGAATCGAGGACAGGTGCCTCGACCTGCTCAGCCCACTCAACCTGCACCGCAATATAGCCAAGATCGTCGTCCCAATACTCAGGACCGCGTCTACGCCATGACTCGAGACGAAGCGCTGGCATCAGATACAGTAGTGTCAGGTATACTAATATTCAATAATGTGCCTGCTCGTGTGTTATTTGATTTAGGCGCTTCACATAGTTTTATATCGGCGGACTTTGCCATCGAGCACATATTTCCTATAATATCATTAGATCTCGACCTTAGCATACGCACGCCTTCGGGCACACCAATTCTCACAAACTTAGCTTACGTCGGCAGAATTATCTGTATCGGCGGTCAAAAGATTGGTCTGGATGTGATAGTTCTAGATATGAAGGACTTTGACATCATTCTGGGAATGGATTGTCTAGGGCCGTGCAACACAACCATAGACTACGCTGAAAAGAAGGTCACATTCCGCATACCTGGAGTGCCTGAATTCTGCTACTCGTGTGGTGAGGCGTCGCCGACATGTATGGTGATCTCCGTAATATCTGCTCGACGGATGCTGCATTCCGGGTGCGAAGGCTATCTAGCTTCCGTTCGAGACATGCGACAGGATGGTGCAAACGCGGGTCAGACCGACATTGTGGCAGAATTCTCAGACGTGTTCCCAGACGAGCTACCCGGCATACCGCCCGATCGAGAAATAGAGTTCACCATCGACACATTCCCCGACACCCGACCGATCTCGATGGCTCCGTACAGAATGGCCCCTACAGAATTGAAAGAATTGAAGGCATAACTTTAGGAATTGCTCGACATAGGGTTTATCCGTCCGAGTGTCTCGTCGTGGGGTGCCCCCGTGCTATTCGTGAAGAAGAAGGATGGATCGATGCGACTCTGCATCGACTATCGGGAATTGAATAAAGCCACAATCCGAAACAAATACCCTCTGCCCCGCATCGACGACTTGTTCGACCAGCTCCAAGGTGTAACGGTGTTTTCAAAGATTGATCTACGATCGGGTTACCACCAACTCAAAGTCAAGCCAGATGATGTGCCGAAGTCTGCCTTCCGCACTCGTTACGGCCACTACGAGTTCTTGGTAATGTCGTTCGGTCTGAAAAACGCCCCTACCATCTTCATGGATCTAATGAATCGGGTGTTCTGTCCGTTCGTTGACAAGTTTATAGTCGTCTTCATCGACGACATCCTCGTCTACTCGAAGGATCGAGCGCAACATGCAGAGCATCTGCGGACGGTACTCCAAACCCTTCGAGAGAATCAGTTGTACGCGAAGATGAGCAAGTACGAGTTCTGGCTGAACAACGTCTCATTCCTTGGGCACATCATCTCCGCCGCGGGCATCGCAGTCGATCCAAAGAAAGTCGAGGCAGTTGCTGATTGGAAACGGCCCGCATCAGTTAGCAAAATTTGAAGCTTCCTAGGCTTGGCGGGATACTATCGACGCTTCGTGAAGGACTTCGCGAAGATCGCATCGCCGTTGACTCGCCTCACCCAGAAAGGAGTCGCATTCAAGTGGTCAGACGACTGTGAAGCTTCCTTCCAGGAGCTCAAACAACGGCTCGTTTCGGCCCCGATACTTGCTCTTTCTGAAGGGACGGAGGGATTTCAAATCTTCAGCGATGCTTCTGGCCAGGGCTTGGGGTGTGTGCTCATGCAGCAGGATAAGGTGATATCTTTTGCTTCCCGACAGTTGAAGCCGCACGAGAAGAACTATCCTACGCACGACCTAGAACTAGCGGCAATTGTGTTCGTGTTGAAGCTGTAGCGTCACTATCTCTATGGCATGGTGTGCAGGATTTATACGGACCATAAAAGCCTCAAGTATCTCTTCACCCAGAAAGAACTGAATTTGCGGCAGAGGCGATGGCTCGAACTAATCAAAGACTATGACTTATCAATCGACTACACGCCGGGCAAAGGAAATATGGTAGCGGATGCGCTGAGCCGAAAGTACTTAGCTTCGTTATGCATCAACGATTGACTGCTGCGTGACTTGGAAGGAATGGGCATCGAGCTCCGAGTTCGTTTCAGAGACGTGAAACTGGCGTAACTGTGGGTGGAACCGAGCCTACTGGAGAGGATCAAGTCTGCACAGAAGGACGATCCCTACCTGGAGATGATGCGGAAGCTGATATCGACAAGGAAAGCGTCCGACTTTACAGAGGACGAGTCGGGAGTGTTGTGCGTGAAGGGACGGCTATGTATACCGGACGATGCAGAACTTAGAAAGAAGATAATGTCGAAGGCGCATTATATAAAATATTCCTTGCATCCTGGCAGCACCAAGATGTATAAGGACCACCGCGTTGTCTTTTGGTGGCACGACATAAAGAGGGACGTAGCCCTCTTTGTGTCAAAATGTATGGCCTGTCAGCATGTCAAAACCGAGCACCAGCGATCGGGCGGGGAGATGCAGAACCTCGCCATTCCAGAGTGGAAATGGGATCACATCACTATGGACTTCGTTGTTGGCTTGCCGAGGACGCCGCGGGGAAACGACGCCATCTGGGTCATCGTCGATCGACTAACAAAGTCAGCGCACTTTACCGCCATCAAAGTTACTTGGAGTGTCGACCGTCTTGCTCAGATATACCTTGATAAAATAGTTCGGCTGCACGGGGTCCCAGTTTCTATCGTCTCTGATCGGGATGGACGGTTCGTAGCGCGCTTCTGGAGTAGTCTTCATTCAGCACTGGGGACCAAGTTGAAGTTCAGCTCAGCTTATCATCCTCAGACTGACGGCCAAACAGAGCGGGTGAACCAAATTCTCGAAGACATGTTACGACTCTGTGCGATCGACTTGAAGTCAAGTTGGGACGTCCATCTACCGCTGGCCGAGTTTGCATACAACAACAGCTATCAGTCCAGCATCCAAATGGCACCGTATGAAGCTTTTTACGGCCGGAAGTGCAGATCGCCCATTTGCTGGGAAGAAGTCGGGGAACGACAGATACTTGGTCCGGAGCTGGTGGAGCAGACTGTACAGAAGGTCAAGTTGATACGAGAGAGATTGAAGATAGCATAAAGCCGGCAGAAAAGCTATGCCGATACGCACCGACGCCCCCTCGAGTTCTCGGAAGGTGACCATGTATTCCTGAAGGTGATGCCTATGCGTGGAGTTTCCCGGTTCGGTGCGAAAGGAAAGTTGAGCCCAAGATTTGTTAGCCCATTCGAAATATTGAAGCGAGTCGCCCAGGTAGCTTACCAACTCGCCTTGCCCCCTGCATTGTCAGAGGTACATAACGTCTTCCACGTCTCGTAATTGCGGAAGTACGTACACGATCCGGGGCATATGGTAGATTTGGGTAAGCTGGACCTGAAGACGGACTTGTCATATGTCGAAGAGCCGGTGTAAATCTTGGAGCGCAAGGATAAACTTCTCTGCAACCGTGCTATTTCTCTAGTCCGCGTCCTCTGGAGAAACCATTCAGTCGAGGAGTCGACGTGGGAGCTTGAGTCAGAAATGAAGGAGAAGTTTCCTTCATTGTTCTCGTAGAGGTAGGTTCTATTCTTAAGTTTCGAGGACGAAACTTTTTCTTAGTTGGTTATGATGTAGTGCCCCATCCCTACATTGTACCCCAAACTCTGTCCACGGGGTGCGCGAGAAAGAAACACTGTCGCTATCGATTCGTTCGGGACCGATTGGTCGGGATCGACCGAGTCGATCGAACGGGAACGGTTGAATTAAGATTCATTCCTCGTTATGGAATGTTTTCTTCGGAACCAAGTCCCATATTCAGCGGGTTGCGCCTCGAGGATTGACTCTGCGGCTGAGTCGGGAGAGACCTCCCGTTGCTCTGCTTTTCACGCCACTTGCGTTGGTTTTGGCTTTGTTTTCTGAATGCACTTTCGTGAATGTTTTCGATCGTTTTCATGGCTTGCATTTCGAACTCGCATTTCCTATCGAAATCCTTGAATAATGCAGTGTTCTAATCGGTTGCTTGTGCGATTTCAGGTAATCGCGTAGGCGACGTCTAGCACGACCAACAAGTTCTCTCGCCGAAGTAAACTCAAGGTGAGTGGCTGAGCCTTCTCTTCTCGACCCCTTCTTAAGTAAATCGATAGTGTTGATGCGGATGAAAGATTGAATGCAAGGGCACGGGCACGGTAAAATAATTGAGTTTTTAAAGAGAATGTAGGCTATGTCTTAATAACTAAAAGAAGAAAAATGGTCTTTGCACGTTCATGGACAACTTGTCGACAAGGTAAAGTTTCCCCGCACGGCAACTCGGGGCCACGGGACCGTTGCGGCCAAAGAAGAAACATCTCATAAGCTGTGCTGGGCACAATGTTAGGCGAGGACTTGCAGCGGGGCTCGCAACTCGCACTGAAAGGACGTCGTCTAATAAAAGCTAGAAGGAGTCCACGATGGCTCTGGGAGCCAGTGACCAACACACGAAATATTGCACTTGGTATGGAAATGATAACAATTGACAGAGAAGAACATGGTAAGTTTCATAAGGCACGGCGCGGGCCGCCGTCGGTAAGTTTCAACGTAAATTTTACTATGCTTGTCATATGCTTATTTACAATTCATTAGGATGGTTAGAAACATTCATACTTCAAGTCATTTAAACTCTTCAACCAAATGAGAGCTTGGAACTTAAATAGCCACGCACCAGTACAAAGTGTAATGTACTGATCCTCGCTCTCCACGCAGGTACCCCGAACCACGAAGGGAGTGCCACTTGAAAGCTCAAGGCGAAGTCAACCCTTTTGAAGCCTCGTCCGCGTGTGAAGGCTTGTGTTTTTGGATTCCTTTTGAAGAAGACCCGCACTCAGTCCAAAAGAAAAGATGGCAACTCGACTTCCCACGATAGCAGGTAGAAATGTGTAATAGTTTTTGCTTGTAAAAAGGGATGTAATATATGGAACGACTATCTCATCGGCGTTCATTTTGTAAGTCGAGTCATGTTGTAGCCCGTGCGGCATTGATTGTAAAGAAGTCCATGTAAAATTTTTATTATCAATGAAAAAGTCTATTTCTATTTCAAATATGTCATTCAATTTCTCTGCGTACTCTAACTTGATGTTGTGTTTCGGATAATCTTATGACTATGCCTTGTGCGATCGCAACTTAGGTTCGCACGGCATCACGCCCGGGGGACGACTATCGATTCTACGAAATCGGGACGTGACATGCGTAAAGGAATATGCCAAGCCAGAATAGACGTGCGTAATCCAGATTCACGCTGACATGAATGAACGTGGGCGTAGAGGTTGATACTACGCGGGCACGTATAAACGTGGGCGTAGAGAACCTCCATAACTCCAAATTCATGAAACCTTTAATCTCAGCCAAAAATGGGACTTCTATGGATCAAAAATGGGGTATAACACAAATCTTAACAACCTGGAAAGACCAAAACTTGAGAATAAGAAAGTTTGATAGATCAAAACCACCAAAATCCTAAAATGGCAAATTTCTAGATCTATAAAAATAAAACTTTCAAAATGCAAAATGTCAAGTTCTAAACTATCTTAGAATCACGAGAGGAAGATAAATGAACCATAAAATGGGTTCTCATGTGGAAGCAAGATGCACTTGCCTATGAGTTTTCTTAGGTTAGAGGAGAGGTTAATGGGGAAGAATAAGAGTAAATGAGAATGGATGAAGAGAGAGAAAGTAGTTAGGCTTTAAATGGAGATAGTGGTAGGTAGGGGGTTGGGTTCATGATGAACCACCTAAACCAAAACAAACCAACCCAAGTCAAAAATAAACAAAAAGTTAAGCAAAAGCAGAAAATAAAATATAGAAAAATAATTAGCATACAATTAAAGGAATTAAATATAGAACAAATGCATGATAAATATTAAATAAATACATTCAAGCAGTACACGTATTAAAATACGTATTCTGGAAACGGGGAGTGACATCCTCTATCCTGTATCGCCTCCTAGTAAACTTCATATTGTCCTTAATATTTGCCTATATTTTATGTCGCTGCTATTAAGATGAACGTTGGGCGTTATTTTTTATTTCTATTATTTTCTTGATTTGCTCGTTTTTAGATGTTATATGTCCGATCAACGAGCCGTCCGTTCAGGATAGGTCGACATTTAGGCCATCTCTAACCTAAGTTTTCAAACACCTAATTGAAGTCAAAATCATCTACAACCCACCCATAATTTTAGGAAAAAAATTAAAAATTTTGAGGAAAGAGTTGTTTGGTCCTCAAATTTTTGAGAAAGGAAAAATAATCTTAAATTTAAGGATTCATCATTTATGACTGTTTTACCCTTCAAATTGTTATTAATTACTAACATATCCTATATACGACAAACACTAAACTTAGTTAACTTACCATATTTTGTTAATTTATAAGTATAAAAAATATAGTAATTATACCATAAAAAAGTTATTCTTGAGCTCTTCCTTATATTAATATATTTGTTATTAGAATTATTTTTTTGATTCATTTGATCAGTAAAATAATTTTTTAATATTTTGACCGCAGCTAAGCAAAAATATCATATCTTCTTGGTGCTTGATAGTTGTAGTTTTATTTGCAATGTAATCGAGCTCCTTATCCTTATTAGATGAGCTAGATGAAGATAGTACATGAGATGGATCGACTCCAAAATTTATTATTGAAGAAAGATGGTATGAAAATAGTGTACGAAATTTGGATAAAGAATAGATGGTGAAATGAGTGGTGGTATGCAACATTTTTATAAGAAAAAATGTTAGTGGGATATAGGGGAAGAGTAATTAAAAAAGTCAGTACAAAATTTTATGTATAAATATTATAAAATAATTATAATAATATTAAATATTATAAATAATATTGAATAATATAATATTATCTCGGCAAATAATATTAATGTTTATGATTATATCAAATAATTGTGAAAAAATAAATTTATGTATAAATAGTTAATAGTTGTTTATTATTTAAGGATTGGAGTTGTAAAATTTTGAAGATAGCAAGATATAAAAATATATTTTTTAGAGTCCTTAATTTGAGAAAATTTTCGAGGATGTATTGGAGATGAGGTAGTCTCATGTAAGAATTTTGGGATGGAAGACCTTTAGCTTCTCGTTTGTGGTAGGTTCAACGTTCCAACGTCTCTCTCGCTTCAATCGTACATTTGGAGTGTGAAATCGGCGGGGGAGCAAATACATATGATTTGTGAACACATGGGGGTGACTGGATTGGATCGGGCAGACATTGTGATCTTAGTTTAAAGACTTATGTAGGTGTCAAAGTGTAAGTAGAACATATGAAAGAACCATTGTTTTGATAGTTAGATGTCAAGAGTAGAAAAGCGAAAAAAAATGGAAGATCATATTCTTGGTGCCAAGCTTAAAGAAGGGATTAGCAAAAGGGGATTTCATGTGCACAGGTGAAGATGCTCAACAACTTTAATCACGCTTAACAACTTTAATAGTGGCGTGATGAGGATTTTCATTTTTTTTATTTGGGGACGAGGTTTAAACTTTAAAGAGTTACGAGGTCTGCTATTGGGTTGCGGACATGCAGGACTATCGTAGGCAGGACCAACTATAGTAAAAAAAAAAAAAAAAAAAATCTTAGGTGATTCTAAAAATGGGAGACCCTATATAAAAATGTTAGTTTTGCAAATTTTTGAAGGTTGTTGTAATAGTGACTGGGACTTAAACTGAGACAAAATGAAAGTACACAGAATTTTGCATGATTCATTCCAGAGCCTATTCTGAGGGTCTAAGAATATACCGTAGTATATCGTCTGTCGAAATTCGGTTCAGATTTGGACACAAGTCATCATATTCTAGACCGTGTGATCTAATCTAGATGACCATGATTGATGTTGGACTAATTTAAAAAAGTAATATTAAATTAGGATTTCTTAACATATATGTAGCGGTTAAGGGGGTTGCTGTCACGTCCCGATTCCGTAGAATCGATAGTCGTCCTCCGGGCGTGATGCCATGCGAACCTAAGTTGTGATCGCACAAGGCATAGTCATAAGGTTATCCGAAACACAACACCAAGTTAGAGTACGCAGATATAATTGATTGACATATTTGAAATATAAGTAAACTTTTCATTTACAATAAAACTTCATTTATATTGACTCCATTACAATCATTGCCACGCGGGCTACAACATGACTCGACTTACAAAATGAACGCTGATGAGATAGTCGTTCCATACATTACATCCTTTTTTACAAGCAAAAATAGATACACTTTCCACCTGCGATGGAGGGAAGCCGAGTCGCCATTTGTCTTCTTTTGTACTGAGTGCGAAGTCTTCAAAAGGAATTCAGAAACAAGCCTTTACACGGATGAGGCTTCAAAAGTGTCTACGCCGTCTTGAGATTTAAGCGGCATGCCCTTCGGGATTCGGGGTACCTGCGTGGAGAGCGAGGATCAGTACATTACACTTTGTACTGGTGAATGGCTATTTAGGTTCTAAGCTCTCATTTGGTTGAAGAGTTTATATGACTTAGTTCATGAATGCTTCTAACCATCCTAATGAATTTCAACAAGTAATAAAATTTACGTTGAAACTTACCCACGACGGACCGCGCCGCGCCTTATGAAACTTACCATGTTCTTTCCTGTCAATTGTTATCATTTTCATACCAAGTGTAATATCACGTGTGATTGGTCACTGGCATCACAAGCCATCCTGGACGTATAGCTTTGTTAATCGGGATCCTTTTAACGCAAGTAGCTAGCTCCGTTGCAAGTCCTCGCTTAACCTGTGCTGAAACTTTATGCACGACTATACCCTGTTTCCTTCTAGGCTGAAACGGTCCCGTGGCCCCGGGTTGCCGCTCGAGGAAACTATCGCCTTGTCGACAAGTTGTCCTTGACCGTGCAACAGCAGATTTAGTTATTAAGGTATAGCCTACATTCTCTTTGAAAACTTGATCATTTTATCGTGTCCATGCCCTTGTATTTACTCTTTCATTCGCAACAACACTATCAATTTTTGCCTAAGAAGGGGGTCGAGAAGAGAAGGGTCAGCCACTCACCTTGAATTTACTTCAGGCGAGAGAACTTGTTGGTCGCGCTAGACGTCGCCTCGCGATTAACTAAAATCGCACAAGCAACCGATTAGAACACTGTATTATTCAAGAAGTTCGATAGAAAATACGAGTTCGAAATACAAGCCATGAAAACCATCGAAAACATTCACGAAAATGCATTCATAAAACAAAGCCAAAACCAACGCAAGCGGCGTAAAAAACAGAGCAACGGAAGGTCTCTCCCGACCCAGCTGCAGAGCCAATCCTTGAGGCACAACCCGCTGAATATGGGACTTGGTTCCGAAGAAGCCATTCCATAACGGAGAATGGATCTTAATTCATCTATTCCCGTTTGATCGATTCGATCGATCCCGACCTATCGGTCCCGACCGAGTCGATAGCGACAGTGTTCCTTTCTCGCGCACCCCGTGGATAAAGAATGGGGCACGATATAGGGACAGGACACTACACCACAACCAAGTAAGAAAAAGTTTCGTCCTCGAAACTTAAAAATAGAACCTACCTCTGCAAGAACAATGAAGGAAATTTTTCCTTCATTTCTGACTCAAGATCCCACGTCGACTCCTCGACCGAATGGTTTCTCCAGAGGACACGGATGAGAGGAATAGCACGGTTACGGAGAAGTTTATCCTTGCGCTCCAAGATTTGCACCGGCTTTTCGACATATGATAAGTCTGCCCTCAGGTCCAGCTTATCCAAATCTACAACATGGCTTGAATCGTGCACATACTTCCACAATTGTGAAATGTGGAAGACGTCGTGTACCTCTGACAACACAGACGGCAAGGCAATTTGGTAAGCTACCGGGACGACTCGCTTCAATATCTCGAACGGACCAACAAATCTTGGGTTCAATTTTTCCTTCGCATCGAACAAAGTAACTCTTCGCATGGGCGACACCTTCAGGAACACGTGATCGTCCACCTGGGGCTCAAGCGGTCATCGATGGGTGTCGGCGTAGCTCTTTTGTCGACTCTGTGCAATCTTCAGTCTTTTCCGAATTAGCTTGACCTTTTCCACAGTCTGTTCCACCGACTCCGGACCGAGTATCTGTTGTTCCCCAACTTCATCCCAGCAAATGGGCGATCTGTACTTCCGGCCGTACAAAGCTTTATACGGTGCCATTTGATGTTGGACTGGTAGCTATTGTTGTATGCAAATTCTGCCAGCGGTAGGTGGATGTCCCAGCTTGATTTGAAGTCAATTGCGCAGAGTCGTAGCATGTCTTCGAGAATCTGATTAACGCGCTCCGTTTGACCGTCGGTCTGAGGATGGTACGCTGAACTGAACTGCAACTTGGTACCCAGCGTCGACTGAAGGCTACTCCAGAATCGCGACATGAACCGTGAGTCCCGATCAGAGACGACGGATACTGGAACTCTGTGCAGCCGTAATATCTCGTCAAGATAAATCTATGCCAGGCGATCAACGCTCCAAGTAACTTTGATGGCAATAAAGTGCGCTGACTTGGTTAATCGATCGACGATGACCCAGATGGCGTCGTTCCTCCGTGGTGTCTTCGGCATGCCAATAATAAAGTCCATAGTGACGTGATCCCATTCCACTATGGAATAGCAAGGTTTTACATCTCTCCGCCCGGTCGCTGATGCTCAGCTTTCACCTGCTGACAGGCCATGCATTGTGACATGAATAGCGCCACATCTCTCTTTATCCTGTGCCACTAGAAGGTCGTGCGGAGGTCCTTATACATCTTGGTACTACCTGGATGCAAGGTATATTTCACATAATGTGCCTCCGACATTATCTTCTTTCATAGTTCTAAATCATCCGGAACACATAGTCGGCCATTCAATCTCAGCACGCATGTCTTATCTTCCACAAAGTCGTTCGTACTACCTGTTGAAATTTGCTCGCGTATTTTCTTCAGGTACGGATCATCCTTCTGAGCGGTCATGATCTTTTCCAGTAAACTCGGCTCTAACTGCAGCTGCGCCAACCGTACATCCCTGAATCGAACCCGGAGGTCGATACCCATTTCTTCTAGATCTTGTAGTAGTCTGCGGTTGATGGATAGTGAGACAAGATATTTTTGACTCAGAGCATCCGCCACAACATTTCTCTTGTCCGGAGTGTATTCGATCGTCAAGTCATAGTCTTTGATCAGTTCGAGCCAGCACCTCTGTTGCAAGTTCAATTCCTTCTGGGTGAAGAGATATTTGAGGCTCTTGTGGTCGGTATAGATCGCGCATGCCATGCCATATAGATAGTGATGCCACAATTTCAATACGAACACAATCGCCGCTAACTCTAAGTCGTGCGTAAGATAGTTCTTCTTGTGCGGCTTTAACTGTCTGGAGGCGAAGGATATTACCTTATTTTGCTGCATGAGCACACATCCCAAGCCCTAGCTTGAAGCATCGCTGAATATCTGAAAACCCTCTGGCCCATCTGGAAGTACGAGTATAGGTGCCAAATTAGTTGCTGTTTTAGCTCCTGGAAGGAAGCTTCACAGTCATCCGACCACTCATACTTGACTCCCTTTTGAGTGAGGCGAGTCAATGGCGATGCAATCTTCGCAAAGTCTTTCATGAAGCGTCGATAGTATCCCACCAAACCAAGAAAGCTTCGAATCTCACTAGCAGACGCAAGCCGCTTCCAATCAGAAACAGCTTCCACTTTCTTCGGATCGACTGCAATGCCTTCGGACGAAATGATGTGACCAAGAAAGGATACGCTGCTTAGCTAAAATTTGTACTTACTCTGCTTTGCAAACAACTTATTTTTTTGAAGTGTCTGGAGCACGACCCGTAGATGTTCTGCACGCTGTGTCATGTCATTGAGTAGACGAGAATATCGTCAATAAAGACTACCACAAATTTATCAAAAAAGGGTCAAAGTACCCAATTCATCAGATCCATAAAGGCGGCAGGGGCGTTCGTCAGGCCGAATGGCATCACCAAGAACTCGTAGTGGCCGTACCGAGTGCGAAAGGCTGACTTTTGTACGTCGTCTGACTTGATCTTGAGTTGATGATAGCCCGAGGGGAGATCAATCTTCGAAAATACCGAGGCACCTTGCAGTTGATCGAATAAGTTGTCTATACGGGGCAATGGGTACTTGTTCTGGATGGTGGCCTTGTTCAGCTCTCGGTAATCGATGCACAAACGCATGGACCCACCCTTTTTCTTTATGAACAATACGGACGCTCCCCACGGTGAAATACTGGGCCGAATAAATCCTCTGTCGAGTAACTCTTGTAACTGGACCTTGAGTTCCTTCAGCTCGGCGGGGGCCATTCTGTACGGGGCCTTGGAAATTGGTCGAGTATCGAGAAATGTATCGATACTGAACTCGATTTCTCGGTCGGGAGGCATGTCGGATAGCTCGTCCGAGAACACATCGGGGAATTCTGCCACAACATCGGTCTGACCCTCGTTTGCACCATCCTGTCGCATGTCTCGGACGAACGCCAAATAGCCTTCACACCCAGAATGTAGCATCCTCCGAGCGAAAATTGCCGAGATCAGCATACAGGTCGAAGACGCTTCACCACACGAAAAGCAGAATTCAGGCACTCCTGGTATGCGGAAGGTGACCGTCTTTTCGGCAAAGTCTATAGTTGCGTTGCACGGCCCGAGCCAATCCATTCCCAGAATGATGTCAAAGTTCTTCATGTCTAGAACTATCACGTCAAGACCGATCTTTTGACTGCCGATACAGATAATCCCGTCGGCACAGGCTAAGTTTGTGAGTATTGGTGTGCCGAAGGTGTACTTACACTAAGGTCGAGATCTAATAATATTGTAGGAAATTTGTGCTCGACGGCAAAGTCCGCCGATATAAAACTATACGAAGCGCCTAAATCAAATAACACACGAGCAGGCACATTATTGAAATTTAGTATACCTGACACTACTATATCTGATGCCAGCGTTTCGTCTCGAGTCATGGCGTAGACACGGCCCTGAGTGTTGGGGCGACGGTCTTGGCCATTTTACGGTGCGGGTTGAGTGGGCGGAGGAGGTCGGGGAGCCTGTCCTCAGTTTTCTTGACGGTGTTGTTGTGGTGGTGTGTTGGGATGATTTGGTCTACGGGCCATACAATCTCACTTTAGATGACCCCTCTGTCCGCAAACGAAGCATCCCACTTTGAGGACGAAGCACTTGCTCGTCTCATGCCCTAAGGAAAGGCACTTGGCACATCGCAATGATAGGTTATGTCCCTGGTAACCGCCATGGTTCGGACGCTTTGACGTGTGATTGTTGCCTCCCGTATAGCTAGGACATTTTTGATTGGAGTGACGCACAACACCGACAGCAACGGAAGGGTATTCGCTCTCAAGGCGAAGAGCGTGATTCAGAGCCTCGCCCGTGGTCTTGTACTCCGGGACCCCGACATGCGCACCGATAGAGCGTCACAGACCCACTTCGAACCGTCGTATACGGCACTCCTCTGTAGGCAGAAACGTACTAGCAAATTTGGACAACTTGTTGAATTCTGTGGCATACTGTTCTACTATCCGGTTCCCTTGCCTCATTTGTATGAATTCATTCTCCTTCGCTTGACCAATGGCTGACGGAAGGTACTCGACTTCAAAAGCTTTACGAAACATGGCCCAAGAGATCGGCGCTGTGTTTTTGTCGTGTCGGATCACTCGCTTGTGCACGGCCCACCAGTCGTGTGCGTTCAACCGTAGTTGAAGTTGAGCGCAGGCGACTTGCTTTGATTCTTTAATGCCGAGGAGCTCGAAGTGATCTTCCAGCTCTTCCAACTAATCGATTGCCATGGAAGGGCCTTCGGTATCGCTGAAGGAAGTGCGGCACGCTTTCTTGAACTCTGACACTTCAAAGTTGTACTTTTTCGATGCCGCTGGTTGACGCTCGGCTCCTCCGTGTCGACTTCAATGGGTTGGACCGTCGGCACGGTGACAGTAGGTGTGGTGACGGCAGGCGCAGTCACAGAATTTCTGTTGGACACAATCGTCTGGACGATCTGCTGCAGAGTATCTGTCATGACCCGTACCCTAGAGTAAGGGTACAAAACGTGGGTACGTCCAGCCTACACCGCAGTGTCGGCGGTAGAACGCTGTCCTAGGTCACAACATCTAACAATAGAAGGTAATAACAGTTATACTCTCCGAATGGGGGTGACATAACAGAAATATAACTCAACTACAGCTAAGGTAGAACAGGTAAGATAGATTGATAATGAAAGGTAAAATATCCAGAACAGAGAATCACAGAGATACAATCCAGAATTCTAGGTGTCTAAAATAATACATATCTCAGAATATCTCAAAATCTAATACATTAATCCAAAATAGTAAGACAATCCTAAACTAATGGAGTGTCGTCTACTGCTAAAGGATCCTGCTGCTGGTCCAAGTCCAGGCACTCATCTAGTGTAGCACCATAGTAAGTAGGGCAGAACGCCTCAGCCTCGTCCTCTGTAATATTTCAACAGGACCAGTCAGGATGGGAACGAGCACATATCTCTCAAATAGTTCATAGCAGGTTAGGAAAATAAATCAGGCAATAGAGTAAAATACATGAAGTGCTGAATGGAAGTACAAGTAAACAGGAGATATTTTGTAACTGAAAGTAATACATGATAGTAGAGACTGTAAGTGGCTACGTGATTTAGAGCACAATGGTTATGTAAACGGCTTGGGGGCATATGAATACAAATAAGGAGGCACATGAATACAGCTACTAGGGATAGTGATCACATAACCAATTCTACTCACCCCGCCCCAATCAATACACAAGGATCCGTTCAAGTTATGTCATAAGCACATGAATACAGCTAAGATACGTGAACTCATGTAATGAGTAGTACATGAGGCACATGATAAGCACATGAAAGCACATGAGAACATGTAAAAACATGAACTAGTACGAGTACAAGGAGTACCTAATGCACATGATAAAGTACATGAACATGAAATACCCGATGTACCCGTAGAGGGATAACATCTCAGGAAGGGATCCATATAGTACTAATCCGTGAAGATACGTGTCAGCATCATGTAGAGTAATCTAGAGCATGAATATAGTCCAGACAGGTATGAAAAGATCAGAGAATGTACTCGCCTGCTAACTGAATATCCGAGATGAAAGTACTGTCCGAGGAGTGGTGTCTGGCTCCTATTTAGAACAGTACAAGTCACAACAAGTCCAGAATAGAAATGAAATGCACTACAGTGCGTTTTACATGAATCTAGGTCAATCTAGACCAAAGTCAACTCTTGGTCAACTCTGGTCAACCCTAGAAGTCAAACTAGGTCAACCAAGTCAAACCTAAGTCAAACTAGTCTAATCTAGGTCTAGCAAGTCTACTCTAGATTCTAACAAGACTATTCTAGGTTTACTAGGCTAATCTAGGCAATACCATGTCAAGCCTACCAATACACATCTCTACATGCCATATATCTAGCCTATAGCCTACTAGGCACATCTACCAAGATATCCTCTATAGCTAATCAATACACATATTGGTATATATTATAATCTAATGGAATATACCCATATTGGCTATCTATACATTACACCCATACAACCACATATATTCATAATACATCATCATATAGTATTCCCCATACCCTATATATATCTAATAATATATATATATAGGCACACACATGATATATTATATAGGATACATATATATACATATGTATAAGAGAGGGGAACTCAAGTGTACCAGTGTATGTGTGACTAGAGAGTGAGGAACAAACAGTGAAGCAATCTGTGGGTGTGTGTATGTGTCATAGACTTAGGCATGTGTGTTCAGAAATCAAGAACAGTGTATATATTGCACAGGAAACAGTGAATACATGAATGGCATTTCAGTTTACAATTCAAATCAAAAGGATTTAAAACTATTCCCAGGTTTTCAAAGCACTGGAAATACAAACCTAATCTCAGGTTAATGTTGAACCTCAACACAGTTTAAAACACACCAAATCAGGTTTAAGATGGACAGCAATGCAATCTAATACAAGGAAACTCAGGTTCACATATTCTCAGGTCAATGAAATTCGAATGAAGGAGAACTCAGGTTATTGAACATCCAATTTCAGGTTAACAGGTTGCACAGGGAAACCAATTCTGTTATCACAGTTAGCAAAGGAGTTCTCAGGTTTATTAAGAAGCAAACCTTGAAATCAAATGAGGAGGAAATTCAGGTTTATTGTAGTGAATCACACAGTTAAATCAGTTAACACAAAGAAAGGAAATCAATTCAGTTTATAAAGAGAAGAAATAATCTCAGCTTAACAATGAAACTCAGTTATATGCCAATCAAAAGAAAGGAATCAATGTAACAGTGTACATCTCAGTTAAGGAAGTAAACCCAGGTTTTAACCTCATTCCCAGTTCAACTAAACCCCAAAAAAAAAATCAGTTCATAATCATATATCTCAGGTTTTACACAAATTCGAAAATGAACTCAAAAGTCAAAACCTCAATCTCACAACCAAAAGCTTATAATTGAGTGAACTATGAAACTAGGCATGAACATTGATATGTTGGGCTATTTAATAGTTGAGAAAACACAAAAATCTGGGATTTAAACAGTTTGGGGAAATGCTAAAATTCCAGTATCAGGAAGTATTAGTGAAACACTGATTTCCCCCATTTCGAATCCCATTTCTAAACAAAACCTAAACAAAAATGGAAATTGAATCTATCACATAATATGCATTATATTTAGGAACTATTTAACAATTAAAAACATTATTTAAAGCATTAATAAACAATTAAACACAAGAATACTAAACAGCACACTGGACCGCACAGTGTACCACATGTGCAGACACGAATCCGTGTCCGACACGATACGAGAGTTCTTGAAACTCTAGGGATCTTATGTCAGTCGTGGACACGACTCACACGTCGAGTTTCGAGGGTTGAAACCCTGTGTGCACAGAGAAAACGTGCTCGAGTAGCAGGGAAGAAATCTGCCAGTGTGCACGCGCGCGCGACCGCGTGTCCACGCGCTCGTGTCGGCTCAACCCGATACAAAAACGTGCTCAGTGTCCAAGAAAAGCACAAGCGAGGTGAAAATGGATTTTTCTATTCATATACAATACACAAAATCGATCGAAATGCTCTTTGAGGCATTTCGTTGAACACTTTCCTATACACGTAGATACGTGTCCGATACGGACACGAAATGGGTCCAAATTCTAGGGTTAGCCTATCCTACTATTAGGTTAGGGTTAGGACATCCTAGAAATGAATTTTAATAGAATTTAAATGAAATAGAAAGGATTATACCTATAGGTGAACAATGGGTTAAAAATCCCCAAATGGAAAGAGTTTCACAAGCCACCAAACTCCCTCAAATTGTGTTCTTCCTGATAATACTCATCAACAAAAGCAAGAATACTAATATTGGGTCCTATTGCAATTTGTTTGGAGGAATTTGGAGTAAAAATAGATTTTCTAACAATTTACAAAGATGGGGACTCACCTCTTCCAAATGGCAATGATTTCCTAAAGAGGCAAGCCCTAATTTCAAGGTACTATTAATAGGAGAGGGGGACTCTAGTGGTCGGCCAAGAATTTTAGGGTTAGGGCTTGGTTCAAGGGGTGTGGGCCTATGGGCCATTAAGCCTTTAAGTCATAAAATGACTTGTGGTTTCACAAGCCATTACTTAATCAATCTAGCTCCTAATTTCACCAAACTAATTCCAATGAGCTAAACCTCACTAACTTAAGTCAACCTAGGTTTTCATATCGTAATCACTTAGTCATGACCTAGGTTAGCCACTAGATTAGTCTACAAGGTCCACATAAGTCAAAGTCACTAAAACACCAAAATCAATTATTCTAAAATTACTTAAAAATCACATTAATTATAAATAATAATAATAATTCAAATTAAATTCTAAAAATTTGAAAATGACCAAAATACTCCCAAGCTAGAAAAGTGGTAGTGGCAAATCTACCCCCCTTAAAATAATTTCGTCCTCGAAATTTAAAGGCGAAACTAACTGCTAAGAAGGATAGAAAAGCATACCTCAAGGTCCAAAAAGATAGGGGTACCGTTCGCGCATCTCATCCTCCCGCTCCCAGGTAGACACTCCTGGAGAATGATGCCTCCATGCGACGCATACCAAGGGTATCACCTGGTTCCTCAATACCTTCTCCCGGCGATCTAAAACCTCCACAGGCTGCTCTAGATAACTGAGAGTAGGTCCAACCTCTATCTCCGAGTGATCGAGCACATGGCTAGGGTCAGCCACATACCGTCTCAACTGTGATACGTGAAATACGTTGTGAACTCCCACTAGTGCAGGTGGCAAGTCTAGCCTGTATGCCACGTCACCGACTCTCTCACTGATAACAAAAGAGCCGATGAAGCGCGGGCTAAGCTTCCCACCTCTACCAAAACGTATCGTACCACGAGTCGGAGATATCCGCAGAAAAACTATGTCTCTAACCTAATCACAAGCAAGGTCTCAAGTTACAAAAAATCAAACATGATCAATCAAACAAAACAAAACAAAATACAGCCTACTTCTAATCCTATCTCTAAATCTGTACCTCAAACTCCAGCGGCCTCCGGTGGCTATCGGCCCAGTGCCGATGTCTGTCCTGCGCCACGTGAAGTCTGTCCCTGATGAGCTTCACCTTTTCGGCTGCGTCAACAACCATCTCTGGTCCCAGTAAAGCTCGCTCTTCAACATCATCCCAAGATAAGGGTGTACGACACCTACGCCCGTACAGAACCTCAAACAGTGACATCTCAATGCTGGCCTGATAACTGTTGTCGTAAGCAAACTCTACCAAATGCAGGTGATCCTCCCAGGAAACTCCAAAATCCAGGACGCACGTCCACATCATATCCTCAAGGGTATGAATAGTCCTCTCTGACTGTCCGTCCGTCTGGGGGTGGTATGTAGTACTAAACTTGAGCTGAGTGCCCAAGCTAGTCTGCAGACTCCTCCAGAAATAGGAAGTAAAGCGACTATCCCGATCTGAGACTATGCTGACGAAAACTCCGTGAATCCTGACTATCTGTCTCATATACAACTCCGCGAGCCTCTCTGTAGATGTACCCACCTTGAATGGCAAGAAGTGGGCCGATTTGGTCAACCTGTCAACGATGACCCAAATTGCGTCTTTCCCTCCTGGCGTACGCGGTAATCCCGATACAAAATCCATGGTAATATGCTCCCACTTCCACTCTGGAATGGACAACGGCTGCAATAATCCTCCGGGCCTCTGCCTCTCTGCCTTGACCTGCTGACAGATCAAGCATCTATCTACGAAGTGGGACACTTTCCTCTTCATCCCGTACCACCAGACATGCTCTCGCAGATCCCTGTACATCTTGTTGGCACCAGGATGTATAGAGTACTGCGATCTGTGAGCCTCCTGCATGATCTGCTCTTTTAGCTTCCCGCTGGGCATACATAACCGAGAACCGTGCCTCAGGGCACCATCCTCTGTAAGTGAGAACTCAACATCCTCCACTCCTGTACTGATCTGCTCTCGGATACACCGTAGAGCCACATCATCGAACTGTGTCACCTTGATCCTGTCCATCAAGTCTGACTGTATCTGAAGGCCCCATAACTGCATCTGTACTCCGGGCACAATCACCTTTATCCCAAGGCTCTTTAAGTCTGCAAGCAGGTGCCGATCCATAGTCAAGCACATGGCTGTCGGATACTTACTCAAGGCATCGGCAACCACGTTGGCCTTCCCCGGGTGATACTGAAGTACGATGTCAAAGTCTTTCATCAACTCAAGCCACCTGTGCTGCCTCATATTGAGCTCCTTCTGTGTAAACACATACTTCAAGCTCTTGTGATCTGTGAAAATCTCCACCCTCTCGCTATACAGATAGTGCTTCCACAACTTCAAAACAAAAATCACAGCCGCCAGCTCCAGGTCATGGGTAGGGTAGTTCTTCTCATGGGGACGTAATTGCCTGGAAGCATAGGCAATCACCTTCCCATGCTGCTGTAAGACACAACCCAGCCCCTTCCCTGAAGCATCACTATAAATAGTGAATCCACCTGATCCTGAAGGCAATATCAGAATCGGAGTTGTCGTAAGCCGCTTCTTCAACTCATCAAAAGCTGCCTGACACTCCTCTGACCAAACAAACTCAGTATCCTTCCGGGTCAACCGTGTCAACGGCTCTACAACCCGGAAGAAATCCTGCACAAATCTCCTATAATATACAGCCAGCCCCAGGAAACTCCTGATCTCTGCCACTGAAGTCGGCGCTGTCCAAGCCTCAACTGCTACAATCTTCTTGGGGTCAACTGAGATACCATCTCCAGTCACCATATGTCCCAAGAAATCCACCTGGTCCAAGAAAAACTCACACTTGGAGAGTTTTCCATAAAGCTGCTCCCTCCTGAGAGTCTCTAGTACTATCCGCAGATGCTCCTCGTGCTCCTCCTCCGTCTTGGAATATATCAAGATATCATCAATGAACACCACCACGAACTTGTCCAAGTACTGGTGGAACACCTTGTTCATTAGATTCATAAACACTGCTGGTGCATTGGTTAGCCCAAACGGCATAACCAAAAACTCAAACTGCCCGTACCGCGTCCTGAAAGCGGTCTTGAGAATATCCTCCCTCTTCACCTTCACCTGGTGATAACCCGACCTCAAATCAATCTTGGAGAACACCCGAGCTCCGCTCAACTGATCAAACAGATCATCGATCCGCGGCAGTGGGTATCTGTTCTTGATTGTCAGGTTGTTAAGTGCCCTGTAGTCGATACACATCCGTACCGACCCATCCTTCTTGGGTACGAAGAGTACCGGTGCACCCCAAGGTGAAGAACTCGAGCGAATGAAGCCCTTGTCCTGTAGCTCATCCACCTGCTTCTTCAGCTCCACTAACTCGCTGTTATTTACTCGATAGACATGCTGGGAGATCAGTTCCGCGCCGGGAACCAAGTCTATCGAGAACTCTATATCTCTGTCCGGTGGAAGCCCTGGCAACTCCTCTGGAAACACGTCCATAAACTCTGCGATCAAGGGATACAGAGCCACCTGGTCCTCGACTGATGCTCCACAGAAGACTCCATCGTCCTGCTCTGCCTGCCGTCGGGTGTACTCAAACTCTGGCTCTCTTGGCGCCCCGAACAAAACTCTACCCCCACGGCAATCAATACGGGCGTGGTGTCTACTCAGCCAGTCCATACCTAATACAATGTCGTAGTTCGGTAATAGCATGACTAGTAGACTCACCCCCAACTCTCGGCCTCCCAATATGACACTCCTCCCTCTGCAAACATCACTCACGAGGACGATCCCACCCCCGGTCGTGATCTTGCAGGTCCTAGGCAATGGTTCAGAAACCAAACTGTGTCTAATAGCATACGATACTGACACAAAGCTGTGGGAAGCCCCGAAATCAAAGAATGCAAAAGCTGGAAGGAAATCTAGGAGAACCGAACCTGCTATCAGCTCTCCGATGGCCTCGGCATCCTCAGCTGCCATGGCAAAAGCTCGCCCCTGCTGTCCACCTTGTGCCTGCTGCTGGTGCTGCTGGAACCTCTACTGCTGGGTCTGCAGGGCTGGTCCCCTCTGCTGGCCTACTGGAGCCTTGGTTCCACCTCCCTACTGTCCTCGCCCAAAAGCCCCTGGGCAGTCCCTCAACTGGTGATCTCCCACACCACAAAGTAGGCACTTGCCTAACTTCTTCCTGCACTCATGGATCATGTATCCCGACTTCTTACAGAAGGCACAAATGACTACCTGACGAGGTGCCTGCTTCCCTCTCTGCTGTTGGTGCTGCTGAAAGGGTGCACGACCCTGTTGCTGATACTGCTGCTGAGCTGGCCTCTGCTGCTGCTGCTGCTGCTGGAAGTGAGGCCACTTGGCCTGCCCCTGACTGCTGCTGCCACCCTGGAAGTTACGACCCCTTTTCTGCTTCAGCCCTAGGTCTTCCTCCGCCGACATGGCCCCAGAAAATATCTCAGCATAAGTGGCGTTCCGGTCGCTCTTAGTCAGCGACCGAACCTCTCTAATCAAACCCCGGCGAAACTTTCTCGCCTTCGTCTTCTCAGACAAATCATCAATGAACCGGGCCAATCTGCAGAACTCTCCGGCATACTCAGCTACTGTCTGGTTCCCCTGAACCAGAGCCTCGAACTGTGCCTCGATACCTCCCAAGGCAACATCAGAAAAGAACTGCTCCTTAAACAGCTCCTTGAACTGGGCCCAAGTCTGGCCCTCAACTCCCATCCTGGGATCTGTCTGATACCACGCACGGGCTAAGTCCTGTATCTGACTGCCCGCCGCCTCGATCTGGAGTCGATCTGGTATCTCCGCCAGTCGGAAGATCTCCTCAATATGCTCTATCCAGTCGTCTGCAATATGGATGCCCTCTATGCTGAAGAACTTCCGAGGATGCATCTTCTGGAAGTCCTGAATGTCCTTCTCCCTCCGACGGGGCTGCTGCTGGGTCCCCTGAGCTGTGATCATCTCGACTGTAGTGCGTACCAGCTGGTGTGCCTCATCGATCCCCTGCCTGAAATCTGCAGTCTGCCTCGTCTGCTGCTGCTAATGGGACTCAAGAATCCTCTCTACGAAGGAGAAGAGATGTGCAGCATCTACCATCCCCGCAGGCGGGGGCTGCTGTAGTGGAAGGATCTCAGGAATCACGACTGGCCTCCTGACTGCTGGAGGTGCTCCTCCAAAAGTGGCAGAAACACCGACTCCTGAGGGCTGTACTGGCCCTGTGGCACTGGGAGCTGGCTGCTGGACACGAGAGGTGGCAGACCCCTCTCCAGCCTCTTCCGTCACGGGGCGATGCGATCGCGTCTCAACCATCCTGGAGACACAGATCAAACAAGAAGCAATTACTGAGAATGAGTCAAAAAATCAAAGGAGGACAATTTAAATTTCTAAGGAAGACAATAAGCAGCAAAATAGATATACGAAATTTGATAAGGAGTTTTCCTCGTGTGATTGAGTACCTTCAAAAATATACTAATTCCTACTACAGGCTGCAGTGATATTCTAGTTCGAATACCACTACACTTCCAACCTAGACCTGCATGGGCCACCACTAAAAATGTGTCACGACCCGCACCCTAGAGTAAGGGCACGAGACATGGATACATCCAGCCTACGCCGCAGTATCGGCGGTAGAACACTATCCTAGGTCACAACATCTAACAATAGAAGGTAATAACAGTTATACTCCCCGAATGAGAATGACATAACGGAAATATAACTCAATCACAGCTAAGGTAGAACATGTAAGATAGATTGATAATGAAAGGTAAAATATCCAGAACAGAGAATCACAGAGATACAATCCAGAATTCTAGGTGTCTAAAATAATACATATCTCAGAATATCTCAAAATCTAATACAGTGATCCAAAATAGTAAGACATTCCTAAACTAATGGAGTGTCGTCTACTGCTAAAGGATCCTGCTGCTGGTCTAAGTCCAGGCACTCATCTAGTGTGGCACCGTAGTAAGTAGGGCAGAACACCTCAGCCTCGTCCTCTGTAATATTTTAACAGGTCCAGTCAGGATGGGAACGAGCACATATCTCTCAAACAGTTCATAGCAGGTTAGGAAAATAAATCAGGCAATAGAGTAAAATACAGGAAGTGCTGAATGGAAGTACAAGTAAACAGGAGATATTTTGTAACTGAAAGTAATACATGATAGTAGAGACTGTAAGTGGCTACGTAATTTAGAGCACAATGGTTATGTAAACGGCTTGGGGGCACATGAATACAAATAAGGAGGCACCTGAATACAACTACTGGGGATAGTGATCATATAACCAATTCTACTCACCCCGCCCCAATCAATACACAAGGATCCGTTCAAGTTATGTCATAAGCACATGAATACAGCTAAGATACGTGAACGCATGTAATGAGTAGTACATGAGGCACATGATAAGCACATGAAAGTATATGAGAACATGTAAAAACATGAACTAGTACGAGTACAAGGAGTACCTGATGCACATGATAAAGTACATGAACATGAAATACCCGATGCACCCGTAGAGGGATAACATCTCAGGAAGGGATCCATATAGTACTAATCCGTGAAGATACGTGTCAGCATCATGTAGAGTAATCTAGAGCATGAATATAGTCCAGACAGGTATGAAAAGATCAGAGAATATACTCGCCTGCTAACTGAATGCCCGAGATGAAAGTACTGTCCGAAGAGTGGTGTCTGGCTCCTATTTAGAACAGTACAAGTCACAACAAGTCCAGAATAGAAATAAAATGCACTACAATACGTTTTACATGAATCTAGGTCAATCTAGACCAAAGTCAACTCTTGGTCAACTCTGGTCAACCCTAGAAGTCAAACTAGGTCAACCAAGTCAAACCTAAGTCAAAATAGTCTAATCTAGGTCTAGCAAGTCTACTCTAGATTCTAACAAGACTATTCTAGGTTTACTAGGCTAATCTAGGCAATACCATGTCAAGCCTACCAATACACATCTCTACATGCCATATATCTAGCCTATAGCCTACTAGACACATCTTCCAAGATATCCTCTATAGCTAATCAAATACACATATTGGTATATATTATAATCTAATAGAATATACCCATATTGGCTATCTATACATTACACCCATACAACCACATATATGCATAATACATCATCATATAGTATTCCCCATACCCTATATATATCTAATAATATATATATAGGCACACACATGATATATTATATAGGATACATATATATACATATGTATAAGAGAGGGGAACTCAAGTGTACCAGTGTATGTGTGACTAGAGAGTGAGGAACAAACAATGAAGCAATCTGTGGGTGTGTGTGTGTGTGTCATAGACTTAGGCATGTGTGTTCAGAAATCAAGAACAGTGTATACATTGCACAGGAAACAGTGAATACATGAATGGCATTTCAGTTTACAATTCAAATCAAAAGGATTTAAAACTATTCCCAGGTTTTCAAAGCACTGGAAATACAAACCCAATCTCAAGTTAATGTTGAACCTCAACACAGTTTAAAATACACCAAATCAGGTTTAAGATGGACAATAATGCAATCTAATACAAGAAAACTCAGGTTCACATATTCTCAGGTTAATGAAATTCGAATGAAGGAGAACTCAGGTTATTGAACATCCAATTTCAGGTTAACAGGTTGCACAGGAAAACTAATTCTGTTAACACAGTTAGCAAAGGAGTTCTCAGGTTTATTAGGAAGCAAACCTTGAAATCAAATGAGGAGGAAATTCAGGTTTATTGCAGTGAATCACACAGTTAAATCAGTTAACACAAAGAAAGGAAATCAATTCAGTTTATAAAGAGAAGGAATAATTTCAGCTTAACAATGGAACTCAGTTATATGCCAATCAAAAGAAAGGAATCAATGTAACAGTGTACATCTCAGTTAAGGAAGTAAACCCAGGTTTTAACCTCATTCCCAGTTCAACTAAACCCTAAAAAAAATTAGTTCATAATCATATATCTCAGGTTTTACACAAATTCGAAAATGAACTCAAAAGTCAAAACCTCAATCTCACAACCAAAAGCCTATAATTGAGTGAACTATGAAAATAGGCATGAACATTGATATGTGGGGCTATTTAACAGTTGAGAAAACACAAAAATCTGGGATTTAAACAATTTGGGAAAATGCTGAAATTCCAGTATCAGGAAGTATCAGTGAAACAGTAATTTCCCCCATTTCGAATCCCATTTCTAAACAAAACCTAAACAAAAATGGAAATTGAATCTATCACATAATATGCATTATATTTAGGAACTATTTAACAATTAAAAACATTATTTAAAGCATTAATAAATAATTAAATACAAGAATACTAAACAGCACACTGGACCGTACAGTGTACCACATGTGCAGGTACGAATTCGTGTCCGACACGACACGAGAGTTCCTAAAAGTCTAGGGATCTCGTGTCAGTCATGGACACGACTCACACGTCGAGTTTCGAGGGTTGAAACCCTGTGTGCACAGAGAAAACGTGCTCGAGTAGCAGGGAAGAAATCTGCCAGTGTGTACGCGCGTGCGACCGCATGTCCACGCCCTCGTGTCGGCTCAATCCAACACGAAAATGTGCTCAGTGTCCAAGAAATGCACAAACGAGGTGAAAATGGATTTTCCTATTCAAATATAATACACAAAATCGATCGAAATGCTCTTTGAGGCATTTCGTCAAACACTTTCCTATACACGTGGATATGTGTCCGATACGGACGCGAAATGGGTCCAAATTCTAGGGTTAGCCTATCCTACTGTTAGGTTAGGGTTAGGACATCCTAGAAATGAATTTTAACAGAATTTAAATAAAATATAAAGGATTATACCTGTAGGTGAACAATGGGTTAAAAATCTCCAAATGGAAAGAGTTTTACAAGCCACCAAACTCCCTCAAATTATGTTCTTCCTGAAAATACTTATCAACAACAGCAAGAATACTAATATTAGGTACTATTGCAATTTGTTTGGAGGAATTTGGAGTAAAAATGGATTTTCTAAGAATTTACAAAAATGGGGACTCACCTCTTCCAAATGGCAATGATTTCCTAAAGAGGCAACCCCTAATTTCAAGGTGCTATTAATAGAAGAGGGGGACTCTAGTGGCCGGCCAAGAATTCTAGGGTTAGGGCTTGGTTAAAGGGGTATGGGCCTATGGGCCATTAAGCCTTTAAGTCATAAAATGACTTGTGGTTTCACAAGCCATTACTTAATCAATCTAGCTCCTAATTTCACCAAACTAATTCCAATGAGCTAAACCGCACTAACTTAAGTCAACCTAGGTTTTCATATCCTAATCACTTAGTCATGACCTAGGTTAGCCACTAGATTAGTCTACAAGGTCCACATAAGTCAAAGTCACTAAAACACCAAAATCAATTATTCTAAAATTACTTAAAAATCACATTAATTATAAATAATAATAATAATTCAAATTAAATTCTAAAAATTTGAAAATGACCAAAATACCCTCAAGCTAGAAAAGTGGTAGTGACAGTATCTAGTTGCTTTTGTTGCAGCTTAGCTTGTGCGTCGAAGCGAGCTTCGAACTGGGCCTGTCGTGCCTCTGTCTGATCATGTCTGTTCTCGGACTGTTTTTGCTGCGCATCCATCATGCGCAACATCCTTTCGATGGTACTGTTAAAATGTCCGGCCCGCGAACGATGCAAACTACTAGAGCCGCTAGAAGCGCTCTACTCTTACTCGACCGTGGGTTCCGGCACTTCTGCAATACGAAGGCAAACACATCAGTCATAATTTATTACGGACTCATTGTATAGAATAATTTATCTCATCGATGCAAGGTCAAAGGTTTGAAACTCTAGACGCGAGGCCAAAGGATGTAAAGCCATGCTCTGATACCATTATGTCACGTCCCGATTCCGTAGAATCGATAGTCGTCCCTCGGACGTGATGTCGTGCGAACCTAAGTTGTGATCACACAAGGTATAGTCATAAGGTAATCCGAAACACAACATCAAGTTAGAGTACGCAGATATAATTGATTGACCCATTTGAAATAGAAGTAAACTTTTCATTTATAATAAAACTTTATTTATATTGACTCCATTACAATTATTGCCGTGCGGGTTACAACATGACTCGACTTACAAAATGAATACTGATGAGATAGTCGTTCCATACATTACATCCTTTTTTACAAGCAAAAATAGATACACTTTCCACCTACGATCGAGGGAAGCTGAGTCGCCATTTGTTTTCTTTTATACTGAGTGCAAAGTCTTCAAAAGGAATTCAAAAACAAGCCTTTACACGGACGAGGCTTCAAAAGTGTCCACGCCGCCTTGAGATTTAAGCGGCATGACCTTCGGGATTCGGGGTACCTGCGTGGAGAGCGAGGATCAGTATATTACACTTTGTACTGGTGCATGGCTATTTAAGTTCCAAGCTCTCGTTTGGTTGAAGAGTTTATATGACTTAGTTCATGAATGCTTCTAACCATCCTAATGAATTTCAACAAGCAATGAAATTTACTTTGAAACTTACACGCGACGGACCGCGCCGTGGCTTATGAAACTTACCATATTTTTCCCATGTTCGATAGGAAATACAAGTTTGAAATGCAAGCCATGAAAATCATCGAAGACATTCATGAAAACGCATTCCAAGAACAAAGCCAAAACCAACGCAAGAGGCGTAAAAAGCAGAGTAACGAAAAGTCTCTCCCAACCCAACCGCAGAGCCAATCCTTGAGGCGCAACCCGCTGAATATGGGACTTGGTTCCAAAGAAGCCATTCCATAATGGGGAATGGATCTTAATTCAACCGTTCCGGTTCGATCGATTCGATCGATCCCGACCTATCGGTCTCGACCGAGTCGATAGCGACAATGTTCCTTTCTCGCGCACCCCGTGGACAGAGAACGGGGCACGATGTAGGGACGGGACACGATGTAAGGACGGGGCACTACAGTTGCCAACTAGAAGCTCAAGATAGAGATTCGAGGAAGTAAGTCCACAAAATTTAAGAAAAAATTCATACTTTACTTTTAGGGATCGAGGAGCCTATTCGAAGAGTCTATTCTTCGTTGAGGAATATCATTACAAAGTCGAGTTAATGATTTCAATTATAACCTTCTTCTTTTTTCTTGATATTTGAGATGGGTTGAACTTAGGAAACAAAGAGTTCAACATATTTTGTATTTATTCTTGTATTATTAGAATATATAGATTGAGAATTCTCCAGATGACATAGTCACCGAACATATATTGTGTTTGATCTGTCTTGGTGCTTGCATGAGAAGAAAATTTGTTATCTTTTGGATTGACATCATTTTCACGATGTTTTGGGACCAACAATGTATATTCTTATTCTTTCTTCCTTTGTTATTATGTTTTATAAATTTTTTCCATGATATCATAACCATGTACTTCTAACCTACGTCTTGTTGGAGTCCAGTCGGGATTTGGTAACAGTATATTTGTGGAATCCAAATTTAGTTAAATATTTAATTTGATTAGATTTGGACGTCCATAATTGGCATGTTGTGCTATTTTAGATATAATAGGATTCTTATTTATAAATTCCTATTATGATCTAAAATAGGATATTGATGAAATATTTTAGGTATAATAGGATTCCAATTTTATTATGACCTAGAATATGATTTTCTCATCATATATATATATATATATATATATATATATATATATATATATATATATATATATATATATATTATTTATTTTATTTTTTCCTTTCCCTCCCCAAGCTCTCCCCATGGCTTCATGATTCTCCCCCACCCCCGTTCCCGGCGCCGGAGGCGCGCTGCTCAGGCCGCTCGCCGACAGACCCTCCTTCTCTCCCCCCGGTGCCGCACGGGCCGGACCTCCTCCTTCCGTGCCTCGACTCACCTCCCCTAGACTGATTCACACGAACGGGTCCGGGAGCCCACCCGACCGTCTGTCTGGTCGTCGGAGCAGCTGACCCTCGTCGGCATCGACCCCATCGGGGTGGCCCCTAAGCTCCGGTGGCCACCCCAGCCTCCCACTCCAGGTCCCCGATTCTTTGCGTCCCCGCTCCGCCTTCTGCCCTCTCTCTCCGTAGGTCCCAACCAGGAGACGCCCCCACCTGGTGTAGCATCCCCCCTCCGGTGGCCCCGTCCGATGGCAGGGCCCCGCGACTACCCCCTCACCCCCTCTGCTCAGTCCGGCCGACCGGACCTCAGGAGCGTCGGGCTCCTCGATCCTGGGAAATTTCTGCCTAAAGCGGCCGCTCGCTAATTCAAATTTTGAATTCCCCCCTCTTCGTCGTGGGACAGCCATGCACCCGTTGTTGGCCTGGTGTCCCCGCACTGCCATGCGCCTCCGTCTTGCGCGGATGGCTATGCACTACCTCGGGGATCGCAAGCCATGCGCCCACTGTCGAGAGCATCCACTACAAGAAAATTAATTTTTCCCAACGTTTTTTAAATGTCGAGAAAAGGTCAAAAACGTCGGCATAGGAATTTCTAACATTTTTTTAATGTTTTCGACAAACATCGTTAGTTGGGAATTTACGATGTTTTATATAAACATCGGTATATGTAAAGACGACGTTTGCAACAACGTTTAATAAACGTCGAAAATTGCGCAAATATAGGTAATAATTTTCCAATATTTTAATAAAAACTTCGGTAACTAAACTTCTTTTCCAACCTTTTGCAAAAAGGTTGGGATTTGCTTTTCCAACATTTTTTCAATAATTTAACATAAACGTCGGTATAGATAAAGCCATTAAAAATATATATATATATAATTTGAATATATTTGCCATGCACTTGTATTCAACCGACTTCTATTGAGTAATTAAACCATACTCCAATTAACATTATACATTCAACAATATATAATTTAGAAAATATTTTTTTACTGATCAAAATACAACATTTTACTATACAACCGAGTTTAACAAAATAAAACAAGTCAAAATACAACATTTTACTATACTGTCGAGTTTGCAACAATTAGGTTATGAACTTCATCTCTCATAGCGTAAATTTCTACACATGAGATATTTTTGCCTCGAACAGTCCAAACCTGTTCATGTAGATAAAGGTTTCAGTTTCAGAAGCACAAGAAGATGTAGATACATACATGGGAAAAGTAGAATATTGTACCCTCATAATTTTTTCCAATGAACCACTATACAGTTTCTCTCCAGACTATACAATGGACAAGTTGGTTACATCTTTCATATCTTCGTGACTTTTTTGGATCGAATCAAGAATTCTAGCACTTCTTTCTCACACCTGTATGGCTTCATATTAGTGATATTAAGAATATATTAAATATTTGTAATAATAGCAGCAGTATATACTGCATCAGTGGACATATATCCTTGTGTGCAGGAAGAGGGAAAGTTCACCAGGCAGTGCAAGATGCATTGCAGCATCTGTATGTAGGCATTACAACCTGCAGACTGATGGAAGAACAACAGCTAGTCTGCAGGCAGGACCAAGGGAACCTGTAGGCAGACAGTTTGAAGGGGAAATCTGTACAGGTGTCTGCAGACAAGGCAATGCAGGGGATTTGTACCTGCATGGAGTCTGCAGGTTTAGCTAGCAGCAGTTGCATTAGCAAATTAAGCAGGTGCAGTAGCCTTAGCAGTTTGCATCAATGTAGTTGTATCATGCAGTGAGGTGTGTGGCTAATAGGAAACTGCAGACAGTAGATATGACATATCTGTAGCAGTACAGATTAGTATGAGCAGCAATAGCAGTATATAGGAATACATGAAGGGAGGTTAATGTGTAGTGCCACTGTAGTAACTAGTAAACTGCAATGAGTTAGGCAGCCTACAAGAGTGTGGCATACGAAAGTAAATAGGCAATTATAAAAGTTAAGAATTGATACTTGATAACGCACACACTTACAGCTTACTACAAGGCATTAAGAAATTTTACCGAGAGTTCGTATTTGCCTCTTAACTTCCTCTTCAAGCCAACTCAATCCTGCCATTTAAAAAATCTACCTACATAATCAAATTGTATAAGTAATGCAGTCTAGTGTTATAAAAGTGAAATTTATATATGATTTAAATGCAAGTTCATAGATTTTACAATCAAAGTAAACGAGTAGTAAACTAACATAGACCAATACTAATAACTGATGGGTTCCAATAATATTGACATATATGATTCCATTAACAGAACAATATTTAAGGAAATCCCAACATGTTTCAAGTGGAAAAGATGAAACATTACAACGAATAATATAAATAGTCGTCGGAGCAAGAGGAAAGCTCGAGCATATTTTGACATGTTTCAAGAGGAAAGCTCGAGCAAGTAGCTTCCCGGAGTATGAAAATTTGCCTTGAAGAGCCGGTATCGTCTCACTGCTATCGGTTTACCATTTTGGAATTCCAAAAATTTTTGGGTTGCATCCTCAGCCTATCAAGCACATGGATTGCATCCAACAAATGCGATGTCTTTTTCGATTAAAAATGTAAATCTAACACAAAACCAAAAATATAGTTAAACTATTACTATAAGAAAAATATTCTATAAGGTATAAGTCAGTGTAAGTTCCCAAACTTTGAGTAGAAGTAGACTCTAGTTGCCAAGTATCCGAAGTGTGGGAAACATGGAACATTTTATGTAGCAAAAAATTATGTTTTTAGATAATCAAAGGACGCATAGAGATAAACCAGATCAATTTTCATTAAATCATGCAAATAAATAATAACTATCCTCGTTAACCCCATCTTCCTACTATGGAAGATAATACTTAGCCTCATGTTATGAATAAGTATATTGTATACTATATACCTTGGCATAATTATATGAAAAGAAATAAAGGTTGACAAAACATTACAACAACAATTATTGACCCACCTTCGACATCGTCTTCATCCTTGTCATGGTCATCCTCATCATCCTCATTATCTTCAACCACAAGGCTCATTAGGCTGTAGAGGATTGAAGATTTATATTTCAAACGAGACCCAGTCAAAGCTAATAATGTCTAAAAAATACCACACAAAGTCTCACCAAGTTTTATATCACCCAATATTATATATGATTCAATAAAACCAAATACAACAAAGAAGAATGGACGACACAAACAATGGAGCATAACAATATAATTCTGTAAATGAAACCAAGTGCGCGAGAAAAAGAATTATTCTCCAAGAGTGTACTATTAAGTGGATTCCTGAATTAGGTGACAAAATCTTCCAATCTTAAATTATTCTCCAAGAATTGATGGCATGTTGCTTAATCCAGATATGTTTAGTTTGCCCATAGACATTCACAATCTTTTACTGAATTAATCCTCATATATCAAAGTTAACAGAAAATTCAGGATATAAATGTTCAATTTACAAGTTGTATAACGATTTTGAGCTAGTATAATCTTTGTTATGAATGATGGTGGTTTTTGTTTTTATTTATGATCCAACGTCAATGTAGTTTCGTTGCTGCAACCACAATTTTTTTTCTTCCTTTTTTTGTGAGATAATTCTTCATTTTTCATGATTGCTAACTATTTAACTAGTTTCAGTTCGATAGTACTACCACAATTGGACACTGTAACTTAACTAGTTTAGTGAATCAGTCTGGGATCATGTTGATGCTATCCTGTTACCATCAAAAATGGGAAATTCAAAAATGCATACCCAAGGAGATTTTCTTAGGTAATATTACATGATCTGAAGATTTGGATATCATAGGACTCACGACTACGAACAAAGTAAACAATGGTTTTCGTGAGCATGTTGAAGCATAACTAATCCTGATGAAGTTAAAAGCATAATTTTGAAAAGGCTTTTCAGAGACAAGGCAGTATTGGCCGATATTGATGTTTCAAAGTTTTGGCATGTCCTGATCCGATATTGTCTCAAAGAATCGGGTTCAACTGATACCAATAAGTATCAGCCCAAAACCTATGGTATTGGACAAACTTGGACGATACTCTCGATACCGATACTCATTAGAAGAAGTGTCAGATACCAATTTTGAAACCAACACTATTAACCTTGGTCAAATGTTCCCAAGTCTTATTTTATTCCCCTCCTTAGTGACAATATTTAGATGTGTAAGGACATCATTGGTCTCAGCCCTCCATCTTAACTTGGATCCTAGCATTCGTGTAGTCATGATACATAGGCACGTGGCCTTCTCTTTTATGCTATATGTAACACCCACTTTTCTAAAATGAGGGTAATTTTGAACTTTTGTAAAAGTTTATTATTTAATAATAGGATTTATGATTCATGGGAATTTTTAATTAATTTAATACTATTTAAAATTGGTAAATTATAATTTTGATGTGTTAGCAAGTGAACCCTAGAACTGTTGAGCCTAGAGACTAACCATGGCCATCGGGACCTAACCATGTTATTAGAATGACTATTTACAACTTTTTATGCTAAGGGTATTTTGGTTATTTTGTGACGTTTGAATTATTTAGGATTTTGGTTAGTTGGTGAATTTTAGATTATTTTAATAATATTTAAATTAATGTATTATGATTTTGGTCAATTTTCATATTTTAATATTTTAGGAAAATTTTATATTTTTAATATTGTTTTTATTAGATTTGTTTAGTCAGGTTTGAGTTTCGTCTCGTTCCGACTTGTATTGTGACCCGGGTAGCTTAAACTCTAGATGGAATCCAATATTAAGTTAAGCATGGCCCACAAAACCCAATATTTAAGTTAGTTAGTTAGACTAATTTTTATCATGTTAGAATGGTTAAGTTAGAGACTCAAAACTAGATCCTTTTGACCCCAAACTTGAACCTAGTCTAGACTTAACCATATGAGACTAGAGAGGTGCAATTAGGAATTTTCCATTGGCCCTAATGGACTCTTTATGGCAGCCACCTTTAGAGGAGAATGATTCATTTCATTCATTACAATATTGCCTCTTTTATTTTCTTTTTGTTCTTTCCTAATTTTAGAGAGCCTTCCCTTTGATTTGATCTCCAAACCAAATCATTCCTTCACCAAATCTTCCCTTAATCATTCCCATTCTCCAAGAAAAGTGTGCTACCAAGGATTGGAAGAGAAGTGCAAGGAGGAGTGTCCATTTTTAGGGATCTTCGTATCGGAACCGAGTCCTAAAGGATTTCATTGGGATTCCACTCCAAATAGGTAAAACCCATCCTCTAAACCGATTTCCTTTGCATATAAATTAGTTTTGAATCCGTTGGATCCATCCTCATGCATGTGTCCCCTTTAGATTCAAATTTGAGGCCATTTGGAGCTCTCTTGAGAATTTTAGATATGTGTCTTGTGTCCTACTTATATATATATATATATATATATATATATATATATATATATATATATATATACATCTTTTTGAAATTAAGATATAACCTTATAACATACTTGATAAGGACAGTGAGAAGGGTAAAAGTCTACTTTAATTATGGAGTTTAGAATTTATCGTAGTCATATTTGTTAGCATGACAAGGACATAGAGCCTGATTTAGATATACTTATCCTAGTTATGAAATCTAGATTTTCTTGCAGTCATACCGGGTGGCGTGGTAAGAATTCTAGATAACATGACTATAGGGTGTGTACCTTAGTTATGGACTCTATTGTTTATTATGGCTATGCTTACTGGCGTGGCAAAATTCTGATAACATGATTTCAGGAAGACGTGTATGGTATCATATTTTATCTTAAATGGGATCATTTCTTTTAACAGTTGATAAAGAAAAGATTTTATCATTATTTCTTTCATGCCATTATTTCTTGTATTACCATTTTTTTAAAATAAAACTATCCAGATTACATCAATCATCTGTCTCGTATCTAATTCTGTCAGCTATACTTTGAAACCCATGAATCTCCATATCTTTTCACCTTCGAAAGGTCGAGGAAGTAAAGTAAATCATCTAGCTCGAAAAGGACGTAATTTGTTATCTTATGATAATCTAGGTAGGAATATAATATGATGGAACTTGATATAGAATTCTGAGATAGAGATGTGGTAAAGATTGGGAATGAAATCAAGAGGCTTATATTATTAATTTAGAAACAATCACAGTTAGAGAAATATTTTGGGTATGAATAATTCATAGATGTATTTCAAAAACTGATGAGGATATTTGAGGTCAACTTAGTTTTGTGGACTTGGATAAATTTATGATTATTGATTCTTGAGACTTTACACTTAAACCTATGATGTTAAATTTAGGAATTTAGTAATGGAGAAGAGATTTTAACTGTATGCGACGATGATACAAAATTGAACAAGATATTGTAAGAAAATGGCTAGAAACAGAAAGAACACATGATTTGAGTTATAGAAAATATAGAGATTTTGTGAAATTTTTAATTTAAGGAAATACTATTTAAAGGTGTGCTTTGAAGGAAATATGAAGGTTGATTTCATAATGGAGAATAAGTTTTGTAAGGCCTAGTGGGTTTAGATTTAAATAATACAAGGAGAGTAAATTGAATAAGTTCAAGGATTACATAAAACTTGGTTTTGAGGCTTCAGATCCAATTTAGGACAAGGTGGAAGAATTTAGATTTATGATGATTAATCAGTCAGTTTTGATTCCTAGTAAGAAGGGTATGCTTCATGAATAATGTTCTAGAACTTAGAAATTTAGCCTATGGTGATCATGGCAAGGTCAAATCCTTATGATAGAAGGATATAATTTTGATGATAGTCATATAAAGGTTGATTTTTATATTGGGACTTGTGAGATAAAAATATGATTGGCAAATGATAAACTTGATAGTATCAAAGAGAGATGATTAACTTGACTTTTCTATGAAATCTTTTCTCTTGTTTTCCCTTTAAAAGGAGAAATTTGACTTATTCTACATCTTTGAATCACCCTTTAAAAGTTTTCAATATTATTGAATCCTAGCACCCTTAATCACGACCAATCGACTTTGATCATCTTTTCTCATCATATTAATATCTTGGGTCGTACTCAATTGATAAATTTAATTATGACTTGAATCTCCATCCTTGTATGCTCGTGCTCAGACTTCTATGACCTTGTCCTCCATATTGCCCAAATCTTGATTACCCAGAATTGATCAACTTAGATCGTATAGAGACTAAATTTTTTTAATATATATTGTGACTGGATTTCAATGCTATTGACTTTCGTTCTTTAAACTTTTGATTTTAATTTTTCATTGAATAATACCCCTTTATAGATAACTACTAGTTATCTTTATTTTATTTTTGATAATTACCAGTTTTTATATAGGATGGTAGGCTGTCTTACAGCCTTGATGATTCGTTGTTTCTGTAACTTTTCTAGTTTAGCACCCAAGATTGCTTGTATGTTTTGATACCCTATGACCGTTTTGGTTTAGCATGACTAGTATACCTAGATGAGACTTTCAACTTCCACCGTATGCCATGACCCTGTATGTCATTCTTTTAAATTGTATGATTTAGGTAAGTTCTGAGACTTTGATTGTTGGAGACGAGACTCTAGAAGAAGTACGACCATCTTAATTTCGATGACAAAATTTTCTAAGGAGGGTAGACTTGTAACACCCACTTTTCTAAAATGAGGGTGATTTTGAACTTTTGTAAAAGTTTATTATTTAATAATAGGATTTATGATTCGTGGGAATTTTTAATTAATTTAATACTATTTAAAATTGGTGAATTATAATTTTGATGTGTTAGCTAGTGAACCCTAGAACTGTTGAGCCTAGAGACTAACCATGACCATCGGGACCTAACCATGTGATTAGAATAACTATTTACAACTTTTTAGGCTAAGGATATTTTGGTCATTTTGTGACTTTTGAATTATCTAAGATTTTAATTATTTGGTGAATTTTAGAATATTTTAATAGTATTTAAATTGATGTATTATGATTTTGGTTAATTTTTATATTTTTATATTTTAGAAAAATTTTATATTTTAAATATTGTTTTTATTGGATTTGTTTAGTCGGGTTTGAGTTTCGTCACGTTCCGACTTGTATTGTGACCCGGATAACTTAAACTCTAGATGGGACCCAATATTAAGTTAAGCATGGCCTACAAAACCCAACATTTAAGTTAGTTAGTTAGACTAATTTTTATCATGTTAGAATGGTTAAGTTAGAGACTCAAAACTAGATCCTTTTGACCCCAAACTTGAACCTAGTCTAGACTTAACCATATGAGACTAGAGAGGAGCAATTAGGACATTTTCTATTAGCCCTAATGGACTCTTTATGGCAGCCACCTTTAGGAGAGAATGATTCATTTCATTCATTACAATCTTGCCTATTTTATTTTTCTTTTGTTTTCCCTAATTTTAGAGAGCCTTTCCTCTGATTTGATCTCCAAATCAAATCATTCCTTCACCAAATCTTCCCTCAATCATTTCCATTCTCCAAGGGAAGGGTGCTACCAAGGATTAGAAGAGAAGTGCAAGGAGGAGTGTCCACTTTGAGGGATCTTCGTATCGGAACCGAGTCCTAAAGGATTTTATTGGGATTCCACTCCAAATAGGTAAAACCCATCCTCTAAACCGATTTTCTTTGCATACAAATTAGTTTTGAATCCGTTGGATCCATCCTCATGCATGTGTCCCCTTTAGATTCAAATTTGAGGCCATTTGGAGCTCTCTTGAGAATTTTAGATATGTGTCTTGTGTCCTACTTGATAGATCTCAAATTAGGACACCCATGTGTATGTATGTATGATAATAGTTTAAATAGATATTTAAATTCAGTTTTAGAATAGTTAGAGAGTGGATTGATCTTAGTTAGGATGTTTAGAATGAGTTTCATTTGGATACCTATGTTGGTATCCAAGTATCTTGGCCTACATGTGTTTCTTTTGTCCAAAATAACTCAAATTCGTCATAATATTCATCCACATTTTTATTAAACAAAGCAACTTAGAAATGTCATAACTTTTAGCTTAGAACTCCGTTTAATCTTCTATTTTTTTTAAAAGAACCATATCGAAGTTATATTTCTAAATATATATTTTAATAAGCCAAAATCGTTCTGTAACTTTTTGTAAAATTATTTGTGTGTCAGCTATCCGAAAGACAAACATGTTTCGGTGTTTTCGCGATTTCGGGAGCTGTCGGACACGAAAATGTGATCCGTTTGAAGTTTCAGAAAGATAACACGAAGGGCTACGACATAATTTAATCCTAGAATTTAGTGAAGGCCCAATTGGTACAGTATTGGTTTTAAGTAGAAGAGTGACTATACGATATAGACATTTTGTGTAACCTATGAGCCTATGTAGTATGGATATTAAATGAATGTAGAGTATGTAATACATGATAACTTAGATGAATAAAATGATATATATATATATATATATATATATATATATATATATATATATATATATATATATATATATATATATGATATGTATCCTGTTTACATTAATATATATATATGGTTGAATACAAATGCAATCAATGTAATGTATGTAAGCAATGCATAAATGCATGAATGAAAGAATGATATACAATGTATGCATGAAAGTATATAATGAATGCTAGATATGAATGCAAGGTATACATGTAATGATAGATATGAATGCATAATGTATACATAATGTAATGCAATATATAATGATAGCATGTATGGTAATATAGAATATATGATGCAAGCATGTATATGTCCACTGTTTTTTTTTTCTTACATTTTCCTTCCCTTCCTTTTCCATTTCAGTTTTTTCCCCTTTTTTTCCCTCTTCTATTTTTACATATTGTATACAATGTATATAATGTATAGATGCATGTAAGTATGTAATATGCATGAATGACATGTATGTAATAAAAATAAGTATATGTATGCAACTTAATGATATGTGAATGGATATAATACATGAACTGAAGTATGCATGTATATGGGATATGAATAAATGATATATATATATATATATATATATATATATATATATATATATATATATATATATATATATATATATATATATATTTTTTTTTTTTTTAATGATATGTGAATGGATATGAATAAATGGATATAATACATGAACTGAAGTATGCATGTATATGGGATATGAATAAATGATATATATATATATATATATATATATATATATATATATATATATATATATATATATATATATATATATATATGTTAAGGTAATGTAATGTATGTATTCACATATATTTTGAGTTAAATATGAGTTTGTACGCATATATGATATGAATGAAAGTATGCAGGAATGAATGTACTATAATGTAGAGTGTGCATATATGAATATAATGTATGAAAGTATGTAATGTATTCAAATATATATGTATGCATCTATGTATGTATAGGTGCATGAATGAATGCAAGTATGCATATATGATATGTATGTAGGCATGTATGCAATGTATGTATGTATACATGATATGTATCTATGCATGTATGCAATGTAAGCATGTATGTATGTATACATGTATATTGTGTATCCATGTATGTATGTATGGATACATGAATCAAGTATGTATATAGTGATAACATGAATGAATGAATGTATAAATGCATGAATGAATGTCATATATGAATGAATGAATCAAAGGTATAAGTAAAATATAATGCATTGTAATGAATGTTAACATATATAATGTATAAAAGTAGGTATGTAAATGTGCATGAATATATATATCTATGTAACTATGTAAATATGCATGATGTAACATATGCCTATATATATGTAATGTGGATATGCATGTATGTATGAAGGTATGTATTTATATATAGTATCTATTTTATATTATGCATTGTTGTGGTTCACATTGTCTTATGATTGTGTGAGTGCTAGCCTAGGCTTGGTTAGGCCTAGTGAGACTTGTTAGACTTGTTTGGGCTAGGACTTGACCTAGTTGGCCTAGTTTTACTAGTGTGGTTGACTAGAGTTGACCAAGTGTTGACTTTAGTCTAGTTTGACCTAGACAGCATGTAGATGTATTATACATTTCCTTTATTATTCCCTGTATACATCTTGACCTATGTTGCTCTAACTAGGACTATGTGACTCCAGTTGGCCATCTTTTTATATCAGCTGTCCAGGGTATCAGGCGAGTGCATTCTCTAATCATTTTATATCTTGTTTAGGATTATATTTCCTGCTTTAGATTACTTTACATGATGTTGACATGTTGGTAACACGGATTAGTACTATATGGATGTTGTCGTGCGTTGTTATCCCCTTAGCGGGTACATCGGGTATTTCATGTTCGTGTACTTTATCATGAGCAACGTGTACTCCTTGTATTCGTGACATTCGTGTATAAATCGTGTGAAATCGTGTACTCTCATGTGCTCACATGATCATCCTGTATATTCCTTATCGTGCATAATAACATATCTTGACTGGATCCTTGTGTATTGATTGGGGGAGGGGGAGTAGAAGTGGTTATGTACACAATCTTGTAGCTTACTCGTGTATAACCTCTGTAGATTACTCGTGTACAACATCGTGCCATTTACAAAACCATCTTGTGCTCTGAATCACTAGTCACTTACAGTTCTTACTTATCTTGTATATATTTCCAGTTTTTAAATATCTTTCTTGTTTTAGTATATATTTTCTTACAGTTCATGTATATTACTCTCTAGCATGTTTATATTTCCTAACCTGTTATGATTTATATGAGATGTATTGTGCTCTCTCTTGTCCTGACTGGACCTGTTGAAAATATTACAGCGGACGAGGATGAGGCTCTGGTGTCTACCTATTATGGTGCAGCTATAGACAACACTTGTGACTTGGACCTACTTGTAGTAGAGGATTTGCCACCATTGGTTTAGACTGCTAGCTTAGACTCTTACCTTGTCTTTCTCATTGATACATTATTGTATATAATGGGAGTTTGTTTTATCTGGATGTTGTGGAGATGTTATCATAGACACTTAGACTTCTATCTGGTTGTATCTCTGTAGATTCATTTCTTATCTATCTATCTACCTTATCGTATTCTAACTTAGATGTGATTGAGACTGTATTCCGCTATGTCACCTCCATTCGGAGTGTATATACTGTACAGCTACCTTATATTGTTAGATGATTGACCTAGGACATCGTTCTACCGTCGACAATGTGGCGTAGGCTGGACGTACCCACTTCTCGTACCCTTACTCTAGGGTGCGGGTCGTGACACTATGCTAGCTGGTTAGGAAGAAGGAAAAATTCAGGTTTAGATGGAATATGAAGTTAGAAAAGTCCTAGGTAAACATTAGAAGGTTTTTTTTACCAAATATAAATAAGTCATCTCTAAGAAAAGGAGAAGTAAAAGGAGTGATACATACCAGGGTAACAGGTAGAAACTAAGCTCTATCTTATGAGGTACATTTTACAATTTTTCTTTAATGGTTTGTGCTGAATCAAAAAGGGATAAAAAGGAACGAGAATGAATAATGCCCTTCCAGGTTTGTTTAGTAGGATATCAGAAAAGTAGATCATCTTCTGCAATAATAATGTATGGGATGTTTATATTTTCTGTTCATATAGTCAGATATATTTTGTATCCCTGTAGCTTATTGAATATAACATTATACTACTAGGCCTTAACCAAATTATTTGCTTTTATTAATGCGGATCCAAATAGTGAAGTATATTTTCAGTTAAAAGTATCAAGGTTTCATTTCTATTTTTGATTAATAACAATTCTTAATATTCACCGCTTTAGAAGTTACCTCACGGTTATGATCCTACTTGTAAGATATGGTTCTGCCTATGTTTTGTAGTATTCTAAAATGGCAATCTTTAAGGTGTCTTGTCAGACACTTAGCTTTTCTTCTTATTTCACACCCATGCTTACTGTCTTTTCTATCCTATAATGGACTTGGGGAGGTGGTCTTGCTGATGATGAAAGGGTAGTTCAAGTAGTCGTGTGTTTAGTCACCGTCTTGTTGGAGCCTATATGTTTTTTTGTAATATCTGTTGGAGTCTGTATACTTTTTTGTAATCTTTCATCGTGTTGCCTAGAGTAATAACCTGTTGTAATTGGGACTTGTTTTGCTAATTATTTTTAATAAAACACAGCCATCTTGTCTCAAAACAATACTCGTCTTTAGAGAGCATTGGTCACTAGAAACACTAGATGTTACTACAACTCCGAAACTGGGTGCAGTTAGCTTATGTTTTTCCCCTCTTAAGTAGCATGTAGTTTCTTGAAATAAAAGTTAGGAACTGATATTTTCCTACTGAAATCTTTTCTCTTCTTTTTGAGCAAAATGATGGGATCATTTTCCAAATAGAAGTTGATCCCAGCCAAACTTCAGTAAGAAGATCTTACTATATTTTTGTATTCTTTGTCCCTGACTTGCCTAAATATTTTATTTCAGTTATTATCCATGACTTGCCTACAATTCCATGCGATGCAGGTAGATATGCACAATCACGTGTAGATCTTCTGGCCAAAGATGATAAGGAGAGGATTTTAAGAAAAGCAAACTCCTTCCAAATAAGGCATCCAAAGTAAGTTATTGTTTGTACTGTTTTATAGATAAAAGCTTATGCTTCAAAGGTCACTGCTTTCTTCTACTTCACATAGCTTGTGCTTTTTTCTTTACTTCTCCATATTATATGGTGAGTGAAGATGCTCCATATAAGTTGAAACGATAGTAACAGTTACATTTTGTAAATAGACGACATGGATTATCATAAACTATTTTTATGTTCAATTTACTATCATAAACTTGTTTGCAACTTAATACCCGGACAAAGTTAATCGAAAATAAAATAGAAAGACATATTCCTGTCTTGTTTCTCTCCGCAACCCATGTTCTCAATTGAAGATCTCATAGTAAAACACCAAATTGACCCAAAAGAGGTGAATTCCATGAAGAAAACTTGACCATATAAAAAGCATGGTAGAGTAAATAATACCCCAGTACCATCCTTGGTAGAGTAATGATTAACATATACTGTAAGTGCAGGTCTCCTTCCTACATCAACTTGCTATACAAAAGCCATGAGGTTGTTGGAAATTCCACGAGGATCTTCACCAATATATCTACTAGGGTAAGCGCCAACATGATTGAAATATCTAAGTAAGATTATCTTCCATTCATTGTCTGATTGGTAGATATCGTGACATATCTCTTCGATAATGAGCTGCAATCCACATCAGCTATAATCAAGGAAGCTGAAAATCGAAAATAATGATAAATACTTTTAGCTCAAGAAGAAAAGAACCTTGGTTCTTCCATATGGATTTGCTGCAGAAAGAGGGAACTCTTCTGTACAAGGAACCTCCTTGGGCCAACCATACACAGTTGTTGATGATGAGAATACAAGCTGAAATGTTCAAAACATATCATAAGTCAAAAAAATGATTATCAACACCCAAATCTTTTAGATATTACATAGGCCTTCGCTCATAATTGTTTAAGAATAGTTGAATATATATATAAAAAAAATAAATATATATATATATATATATATATATAATATTTTTATCAACAACTGTATATATATATATATATATATATATATATATATATATATATATATATATATATATATATATATATATATATATACAGTTGTTGATAAAAATATTATATATATATATATATATATATATATATATATATATATATATATTTCATTGTAAACCCAGTGGGGTTTTTATAATCCTGAATGATTATATCTGTTCAGGATGTGCATACAGATTAGTTTTGATATATGTTCATACAGTGAAATAATTGTGTGTTATAATCTGTTCAGGATTAAAAACAATGTTCAATAGTTTTTATGTTGCTTAATTGGCTTTTGTGCATACAGTGGGGTTTGGTGATAAAGTGTGAATCTGTTATTTCAGGGTATTTGGCGCTTTTGTGCATACATTGGGGTTTGGTCACTGTAGTTTTCTTTTCAGGATCATGCGACAGATTTATACTTTATCACCACGCCCCACCTAACAATCAATTATTTCACTATAATCATCAATCATGCGATAGATTAGTTTTTAATCCTGAAAAGAAATTAGATTAGCGCCTAATATCGAGCAAAGACTGCTATATTGAATATAGTAATGTTGTAAAAGTAGCTAGGCAGCAGTCGGATGGGCACTGAATGCCTAGATCCTAGTCCCGCTTAATTCTAGGCGGTCCACAAAAAGAAAACTATTGAACATTGCCCATAAACCCCCCAATAACCTACATAGTTGGGCTATTGTCGGGCGTCAGGCGTCGCCAAGGCGCCAACTAATCCTGATTTTTAGAACATTGAAGAAACACAAATATGAGACAACTAACTAAAGTTAACAATATTTTAACTCTTTTTTGATGAATTCGAGAATCTAGGGTGCTTGGTTGGAAGAAAGGGAGAGAGAGTGAGGTGAAGTGGGAAAGTTGGATGACTTTGTTTGGTGTTAGAAAGTGAAAAGTTGTTTTGTTGGATAAGGAAAGACGATATTACATAGCTTTTGTGTTTGGTAGGTGGGGTTGAATGTGAGAGTTTTTAAGTTTTTTTGGGGTTGGAATGGATAAAAATTGATATGGTACTTTTCTACATCCAAACCAATAAATGAGATAACCCACCAATTTTTTTTGAGATAACCCACCAATTATTTATGCATAATATGCATAGCATAATCCCGAGCATAATATAAAAATAAAAATCAACAATAATTGTATTTTTGCCAAACCCATCGTCCAGAATAATAGATCCCAGAAAAATGCTACAAAAAATTAGGTCTAAAGCATAATTAGAGCAAATTCAGCCCCAAAAATATGTCCACACAAAATGAGGACATTAAGACCTAAATAATTAAGTGATTCAATTTATTATGCCAATTCTAATAAAACATAAAGTTAAGAGATTGTCAATGAAATAGAGAACCCCAAATCAGATTATGAACAATATAAATTGAATAGATCATAACCCTAATCTTTAGGGAGAAAATTATTTCGAGAGTTCAAACGCCCTCCAAAAAAATAAAAGTTTCTAGTTTTTACTGCGTAGCCTAAAATTTTGAGAGATCTACCAAAACCCATTTCAACATGTCATTACCTTTAAGAGTTGATGTATGGAACCATATAGACTGGTGATGGCAGATGGAGAAAATGGCTAGACCCTTGCACCCTTGCAAAGCCACCAGCCACAAAAGAGCAGTGGAGAGAAGGAGGCTTCAGTTTCTGGCCAATTTTGCCTTTCAGATAAGGAGAAATTCAGACTTAAGACTTTCTCACGCGAACCAAACGGAAGTAAGTGGGTCTTAAATCCGTGGATCGAGAAATAAAATGCGCGCTCACTTGCCGTCGTGAAACGCCCAACCTGATGTTGGAGAATATTAAGGTGAGGAAGAAGAGATAAAGAGAGAGAGAGAGAGAGAGAGAGTGAGTTACCTATATTTCTCTTCTGGCCGCCTCCGACAGGGTCCGACCCCTGCCAGAGCCCCCTTCTCGCAGCGGGCTAACGCCTCCGCAAGATCCGTCGGTGGTGTGCAACCCGACTTGATTCTTGGTACCGCTATCTTCCTTGCAGATCCGGAGCTAGTGCCCTCCAGCGAGCTCCTCACGTCAGGGCTGAGACGACCATTCCTATGGACATAACCTTTAGTCGTCGGTCCTCCAACGTGACAAAGCAGAGCCTCTCCCTCGCTCTCCTGACCAAAAATTTGGTAAGCCCGCGTAGAGAGCGTCTGAGAAGTTAGAGGAAGAGATTGGGGAAAAACCCTTATAATCGGCCGAGAGGGTAATGAAAATAGATAGCGCAAAAATACAAAATTTTCTGGTTACAACTTAATAAATAGATGATTTTGTTTTATTTGTCTGTACCAATAAACCGATAGACTTTTTTTCTTTTATTACTTAAGGGTTTCCTTTGCTTTTCTTTTTAAGTCAAAATAAACCTACATTTATACAAATCAGTCGCACATTTTCGACTTTTATATTTGAATGCCAACTAATTACTCGACGTTTATTGCAAAATGTTGGCATATCATGTCTATGCCGACATTACCATAAATGCTAGTAAATAAACGTTGGAAATTCTCAACATTTACGAGAAAACATTAATATTTTTTGACGTTCACTAGAAAACGTTGGTATATCATACCTAAGCCTACTTTATCATAAACATTGGGAAAACAAACGTCGGGAAAGCTATATTTTCTTATAGTGATCCTTGCGCGCTCCTCCTCGAGGGGCAGCCATGCGCCCTCAGTAGAACCGGCACCCCCTACCAGCTCAGACCTCAGCCCTGCCTGGGACCCCACCCGGCTTCCCACATGCGCTCTTTTCGGTCGCATGCGCCCTTTCCGCCCTGGGTGCTCGGCAGACAACATGGCCCCCTCCTGCCGCGGGCAGTAATCCGCCCTCAGCGGCACCCCTCTTCACCGGCATAACCGGTCATGCGCCCTCTCCGGCTTCTCCCAGCCGCATGCGCCTGTACCCGAGGGCCACCGGGTTCATATGCGCCCGTCGGGGACGCCCATGCGCCCGCTACCGCAGGTCTCATCTCCGTGGGGACGTCCTCCCTCCCGACCAGCACTACGACTCTGTCTTACGCAGAGGTATTGCGGTTAGACAGAGGACCACATCTCTCCCTTCAGATAGAGGATCCCGATCTACCGGATATCGAACTTTCGCCTACTACAGACGACAAAACCATTCGTGTGCCCTTCTCTACGAAAGAGATAGCTTCCTTGGCGGCCGACTTCACAAAAATATTGGTCCTAAAGTTTCCCTCGGGGTGCCCAAAGATCTCCAAAGCCCAAGAGGTTATAGCTGGTTGGGGCCTGACCTCAGTGTACAGAGTCGTCCTGCTAGACCCAAGCACATGTACCTATACCTCTCCTTCGAATCTGACTTCACCTCTGTATGGGCCTAAGGCACCACAATCATAGACGCTCACAGCGTTAAAATTGTCAAGTGGACTCCCAACATCAACCCCAAAGTTGACTTGTCTATCATCTCGACGTGGATCACCTTCCCCAACCTACCCCTTGCGTACTTTGCCCCCGCCGCCCTGAAGAGAATCGCTAGCTCCTTTGGGTAGCTTGTGGCCATTGCCGACGACACACACAACCTCACCAAAGGGAACTTCGCAAAGATATGCGTGGAACTCGACCAGTCCACGGATCCCCCCACCCATGTCCAGATTGAACTCGGGAGCCGAACGCACTCACAGTCGTTGTTGTACGACAACAACATAATTTTTTGCAAATACTGTCAGATTCGGGGCCACCTCACTGACCACTGCTTCAGGGCACACCCGAAGCTGAAGAAAAAATATCCCCGGAAGGCGCACACCCCGAAGGAGAGCCTCTTCACACCTGCATCCCCGATCCTCTTCCGACCCAACAAACACTCCCACTTTATAGACGGAGACGACACTCCCAGCCCTCGCCCACACCCCCCGTCTAACATAGCCAACACTGCTTCAGGGCACACCCGGAGCGATCTCTCCCGACGAGCACAAGAACTCGCCCGCCGTTGCTTCTCCTTTTGGTGGAGAGATGGTCCATCTTGCCCTGATCCCCCAACCCGCCTTTACCAGCATAGCAGAATCCCCTCTTATCTTCGGTATTGTCTCCATGGAAGACCCGAATATCCTCAGACTCGTCCTCGCTGACAGGATTTTACAAGCCCAGGAAGTCAGATTCCTTGACTCCTCTAACACCCTCTGCGCTCTGACTGATCCTGAAGGCACTGCTAACACCCAGCCAGAGGAACATGGTAACTTAACAAATAGACAGCTCGAGACGTCGGTTACCCCATCTACAGCGACCTCAAACAACAGATCTCTTTACAACAAAAGAAAAAACACGGCCTCGAGTCCCCGCTCATGATCACAAGGTCAGCCACGAAGCTCAACAACCCCCCCACACCCATCCCAATGCTTAACACCCTTTCGTGGAATGGTAGAGGGCTGGCCAACAAACCCACCTTGAATAGATTACTCAGCCTCAAGAAAATCTACCGAATTGACATCTTAGTCATCATCAAACCCAAAATCCCTCACACAAAGCTCAAATCCATCCAGCTGCATCTCGGCTTCCCGACCGCCATCGCCGGATGCAAGGACATCTGGATCCTCTTCGTCGCTAATTGCAAATTTTCTACAGTTCATGACTCGAACCAGGCTCTCTCATGCTGGGTAGAACACTCCACCCTCCAATCTCGAACCCTCCTCTCCGTCGTCTACGGCATTTGTGACATCCCCGAGCGCAAACAGCTCTGGGCTACATTGTCAGACACCCGTCCCCACCTCCATAACCTCCCGTGGATGTGCACCAACAACTTTAATGTGCTCTCGAGCAGATACGAGAAGTTGGGGAGCCGCCCACCCCCTACACAGGCCATGAACGAATTCAACCCCTTCATCTTCAACGAACACTTGTCCACACTCCCTTTCTCCGATAGCACATTCACGTGGTGTAACATGCAAGAAGGTGTTCGTAGACAATATTCTCATCTCGATCGAGCGCTGATCGATAAGCACTTGTTCGATATAGGCCTCATTTCCAACCTATCATGCCTCAACTCCACTGAATCGGATCACTCTCCCCTCCTGATCGAGATCAGTAGCAACTCCAACCTCATCAAGAAACCTTTCAGATTCCTGGACTTTTGGAGCCACCATCTGCAATTCCGTAATGTCGTGGCCACCGCTTGGAGATCTTCGAGCAACCCTGGCCCCCTAGTTCGAGTGGTGGACAATATAAAAGCGACCAGGAGACATTATCGACTTGGAGCAGAAGCGCCTTCGGTAACATGTTTCTGGCGATTAAGATGGCTGAGGATGATGTTACCCGGGTGGAGCTCCAGTACACCGTGAATTATTTCCCGGAGAACCTGCGACACTCAACCTCACCATAGCCCTTCTCAAATCCAGACTGAAGGTCGAGACCGCATTCTGGAAACAGAAAGCCAGACTAACCTGGGATGCAGAAGGAGACAAAAACTCCAGCTTCTTTCACGCTTGTGTCAAAGGCCATAGGCAACAACTTAACCTGCACCAAATCACCGACGATAATAGCACTTTACTCAAAGACCAGGGGAGCATCCACGATACGGCTGCTAATTTCTACACCAAATTATTTTCTAAAGAGATCATCACTAAGGATGAAGAGTTCCTGGCCAAGATTGTCAACTCGATCAGCACAAGAGAGAACAAGCAGCTACTGACCCCCCATCCTCGGACGAAGTCAAATTCGCGGTATGGGATCTTGACGAGCACAACGCTCCCGGACCCGATAGTTTCTCTGGGGTATTCTTTCGATCCTGCTGGGACATCATCGAATTCGACCTCCACGAGGCCACCGTCGCCTTCTTTCAAGGTGCTAGATATCCAAATTCTATTTCCTATGCTAACCTCATCCTCATCCCCAAAACAGACAACCCGGAGACATTGTGTGATTTATGACCCATCAGCTTATGCACCTTCACCAACAAAATAATATCGAAGATCATAGTGACCCGCATGTTTGTCCTCCTCCCCAAGATCATTTTCGATGAGCAAAGCAATTTCGTCTCGGGTCGAAACATCACCGACAACATCCTTCTAGTGCAGGAAATGATTACTTGTATGAAATTCCCTGCCATGGGGGAAATATTGCCATCAAGCTCGATATAGAGAAGACCTATGATCGTCTGGACTGGCAGTTCATGATTTGGGTTTTCAAGGCCTTCGGTTTCTCTGAAAGTTGGATTGACAACATCTTCAGATCCATTAGCAACTCCTGGTTCTCGACAGTCATCAACGGGGAAGCCAAGGGCTTCTTCAAATCCAGCAGGGGGGTCAAACAAGGAGATCCCCTATCCTCTACCATCTTTATCATAGCGGTGGACGTACTTAGCAGAAACCTCAACAACATGGCTAACACCTCCAGATTTAATCACTTCTACACCACCATTGGTTGCCCCTTACTCACCCACCTGGCGTACATAGATGACATACTCATCTTCTCTTATGGCGACATCGGGTTGGTCGAGGTGGTCCACCGAACGCTAGAGAAATACACAAGATATTCGGGGCAGAGAGTTAATACCAACAAAAGCATCATCTATACCCATCACAAAGCTGACAGGACCCACTCAGAGAATCTATCCAACTTAACCTCCTTCTCTACCGCGTATCCTCTATTCTCCTACTTGGGGTGCCCGCTGGTGTACGGTAAAGTGAACTCGGGCATCTTCGACAACCTGGTGAGCAAAATCATAAAAAAAATGAGGGCTGGCACAACGCGACCCTCTCCTCAGGTGGTAAGATGATTCTGATCAAGCACGTCCTCTCTTCCATCCCCATCTACACTCTGGCTGTTTGCTACCCCCCAAGAAAGTTTTATCCTCATTAGAAGCCCTCATCTCCAATTTTTTCTGGGGCCACTCTAAAGGGAAGTATAAACACCACTGGGACGGCTAGGATACCATGGTCAGACCCACAATCGAGGGAGGGATGGGATTCTGTAAACTGTCGAACATCATCGACGCTTGCTCTATAAAATTATGGTAGAAGCTTCGCACGGAGACCTCTATATGGACCAGGTTTATGTCGGCCAGATACTTTTGATACTCCCACCCCGTGATCGTAGTTGCTAACAACCGATCGTCGGCATCCTGGCATCGCATCCTTCATGGGCGTCACCTCACGGAACTACACATCCACTTGCAGCTTGGCAATGGGTGTGCGTCGATGTGTCACGAATGCTGGCTCGGAGATGTTTCCATCCATCGAACCCCTAATTCCCCACCGAACTACACGATCTACGATTTATGGAACCCGAACTCGGGTTGGCGATGGGATAGGTTTAGAGATTGGCTCGATCCGGAGGCTGAGGTCAGACTCGCAGCCGCCGCGATGCAACTCCTTGATGTTCCTGACGCCTGGAAGTGGACTCCCAAGTCCGACGGAGTTTTTTTGTTGGCTTCGACCAAGGCAGTTCTTAGAGGAATCTGAGTACCTTCCCTTATAATCGCCCCATTCTTATCTTCCTGCATCCCCGCCAAATGGTCTATTCTCCTCTGGAGAGCATATCGCAGGAAGGTCCCGACCGATGACTCCCTTTCCTCCATCGGCTTTAGCCTCGCATCAAAATGCCACTGTTGTTTCTCCCTCCGTACAGAAACTGTCGAGCACGTTCTGCTAGCCGGTGACCTCGCATCTTAGTTATGGGCCAACCTTTCTTACCGTTGCAGTCACAATCTATAAGCCGAAGGCTTCAACGATCTCCTCGCCAGCTGGGGCCACTCCCATAGGCACCAGATCGTCGCAGTCGCTGGCATTTGGGTCCTCTAGAAGAATCGGAACAAATTCAGATATGAAGGTCACCAATTCAACCCCATCCAGCTGATCAGGAAGACCCTTCGACAAATCGCAAAGATTAGCAGGCAATGTTCACACTCTGCAAACTTCGTCCGGTCGACTCTCTCCTAACCCTGGGTTTGAGCCAGCGACTGTTTTTTGGGTTCTGCCTTCTTTTGTTGTCTGTGTTTCAGCTCGCACAAGATGTGCTTACTTGTATAGGCCTCGACATTTTGCGCATGATACATCAATAAAGCTCTATTTCAACCAATATATATATATATATATGTATATGTATATGAATATATATATATATATATATATATATATATATGTGTGTGTGTGTGTGTGGGGGGGGGGGGGGGTGTGAGGGTGGAGGCACAAAGCATAGAACAAAGTAGAGATTTGGGGTGCTCGTCCACATAAAATCTAAGAGAGAGCCCGTGATTCGCTCTTAGGACTTCGTCACCCAAGACAGAAGGATGAAAAGATCTAATCGAGGAGTCGTCAACTTCGGTTAGGGAGATTGCTACGTGTTGGTGAGCGGTTTTAATTTGTATAATATCTTTCTTTTTTTCTTGAGCGTGGTGAGGGGGTTAAACATATTAGGACAAAGGGTTCAACATTATTTTTGTCAATCCTGTAATTTTATCTGAGTTATAAAGATTGAGATTTGTCTAGGAAACATAGTCACCGTCACATACTTGTCTTTATTTGTGCTTGTTGTCCATTAGACGGGGATTGGTTATTTCAGGTGGGCTGGCTAAAGTTTTTGCTGCGGCAACGTCTCCGGCACGCAATCGAAGCGCAGGAGGGCATGTCTGATTCCCAATATTTAGTACCATAGCTTTTGGAATTCTAGCAACCATATCTACGGAGCAGATGAACGTTTGTATAATCACCCTCACAGGAGGAAACTGGACAATTTGAAAACAAATGATGGAGGATTTACTATGGTGCAAGGAGGTCCGTTGGAGGACAAAAATGCAAAGCCATCAGACAAAGCTGTTGAAGACGGAAAACCACTGGATCGGAAGGCCGTTGGATTCATCCGCCAATGATTGGACGATTTGGTGTTTCACCAAGTGTCCATGGAGAGTTCGGCAAAAGCATTGTGAGAGAAGCTGCATTCGTTGTACGAAAGAAAGACGACTGGCAACAAGGCATTTTCTATTCGTTAACTCGAAGTTCACGGAGGGTGGCCCAATGGTACAACTTCTAAACAAGGTTCAAGGTATCATCAATCAGCTGTCTGTGATGAAGATGGTGATTGATGATGAGCTTCAGGTCCTACTATTTTTTAGTTCTTTATCAGAAAGTTGGGAGATATTGGTGGTATCGATGAGCAACTTCGTATCGGATGGAGTTATCATGATGGACAGTCAAAAGTATCTTCTTAAATGAGAATATTCGACACAAACAAATTGAATCATCACAAGAGTCCTCTCTAGTGGCTTCCTACGGAAGGAAAAACCCAAGTAACCGACGGGGGCACGAAAAAGTTCTCGGGATCTTGCGACTGTGGACCGCAAGGAGGACTACTATCACTATGGCGAAAGGGGTCATATCAAGAGGAACTGCATGAAGCTCAAAGCTGAGAAGGCAAAAGTTAAAGACAATCAGAAAGAACTCACGGCATTGAGGGATATCATAATCACGACGACCGTCGCAGAGGAACCTTGTGGCATGTGTCGTGACGGTGATTGGATCATGAACACGGGGGCATCATATCACGCCACTCTGTAGAGGAGGATCTTCACATCATACTGTGGCGCCAAGTTTGGATGTGTAAAGATGGACGACCAGGGGACTACTGCAGTTATAGGCATCGATAATGTGCACTTGACGGTAGAGTTTAGTGAGAAGCTCGTCATCAAGGTTATGCAACATGTACCGAGTTTGCGCTATAACTTGGTTTCGGTAGGAAGGCTGACAGATGATAGTTATCATAGTTTGCTTGGGGACAAAGATTGGATGTTTGCGAAGGGTTTCCAATAGTTGGCTTGAGGAGATTCGTGTTGTGGCATATATAGTCTCAAGCCGCTGAGTTGTACAGGCATACCATAAATACCGGATGGAGGCTCGAGGGGTGTTTGATGGGAGTTGGATCATTAAAAACTTACCGAGGAGGGTCTTTGAGATGTTTGGAGGGTTATGGAAGATTTGGTTCATCGAAATAAAGAGATGAATGGAGGTGAGTCAAAGATTGGGGTCAGTATGTCAGTCTATGACAGCTGGTCTGTGTAGTGTCCTGCTCCTTGTGGTTCACTATGTAATACCTACGGATTGTTGAATCGGTTTTGAACTGAGTATTTGGGAAAACATTTGCCGGTATCGATTGATTACGGACAGAATGTAATGAACCTTTCTAACTGATGGATCGACTTATATTAAAATGAGTCAAAGTATTTTTTTGATGTTTGGTTTTCATTGTTCGCGTTCATCGCATTTTGCATTCATTTCGAATCTTGAGATAAAAAGACCGAAGTATGTTAATCAAATATTGGTGCCAATGTAGGACGCTTAGGTGGTGTGTGAACGGTGCGTGAAGTTCCTCCTTCTCTCGAATAAGATTCATTTTGGTGAGTTACTTTGACTGGGCTAACATTTATCTCCACGCCCTAATAAAAATGATCTCTAGTCCACTCTTTTTTTGCGTCCCTGTGATCAACGATAGCACAATAATAAAGATAAGAGAAGACAAGTAAATTGAATTAAATGCTGAATCATGTGCTGCTACTCAATTTGTTTTATATAAATGATTACCTGCTTTGTTGCTAGTATGCTTTAAAATATAGACATGTACATACGAACTTGTACATGTTGAGATGAATCAAAGGAAAGGCACGAAATGAGCGCGTCGTACATCTGTGCATAAATCTGAATCTATTTTATCTGATATAACTGCTAGAGCATGCATTGTTCTCAGATAACTTGCACACAAGGTAAAATTTGTCTCTCGAGTGGTATCTGGGGGCCCTGGGAACCACTTGACCTAGAAGAGATTAGGAAAGAAAAGGGGTGTCGATATCTGAGTCCTCAGTGACGATCTGAACCAAAGAGTCACAACGGTTAATCATGGGAATGATCCTGTAGAAGCATGGAAAAGAATAAAGAAAGGTCTATGCGGCCAAGAATCTCCATGCGGCTCAGAGAGCCCATGCGGCTCAGAGAGCCCATATGGCTCAGGGGTCCAAGCGGCTCAGGCGTCTATACGGCTCGGATAGGCCCAGAGCCACGTGGCCTTCAACAGCTTTTTTCTTTCATCTTTGGCTGTATTTAATGCCCCGACGGCTGACAGCTCTGACATAAAGGCGCAATAATGACTGATATAAAGGCGTGTTCCTAGGGAAGAGGAGAAAATCTTTTCACAGCTGGCAGAATCCACCGAGTCCCGAGGCATGCGGCTGCTGTATTTATGTGGCCGCCCACTTTATGCGGCTGCCCACTTCATGCGACCACCCATCTTCATGCGGCTGCATCCTTTATACGGCCGCCCGTTAGCATGCGGCTGTCCATCTTCATGCGGTTGTTCATTCCTATGCGGCTGTCCATCTTCATGCGGCCGTTCATCCTCATGCGGCCCACTCATATGCGGCTCTGCCAAGATGACCCAGTGAAGACACGTGGCGCTTTTTACGACGATTGAGACACGTGTCAGTCTTATCTTCCTGGAATTATAGGTGCTAACAAATCCTAAGAAAATCAGATTTGTTGCAATTACCATAATTGCCCAGATCAAGTCAAATCGAGCAAATTAGACACGTGGCAAGCCATCACAAGTCGCAAATATTCATGACAATCAACATTTATTGCCCACAGAGATTTGATGCAATCTACATTAATTACCTAGATTTGCTACAATCAGAATGAAGGGCCTAGATTAATTGATCCTTAATCGCCGACTTCTCAAGGAGGCAATCATTGCAAACCCAAATGATTGCATCCCATTCCTATAAATAGCAAGGTGCCATTCCCTTACAAAGAGGACTTTTTTCGAAGAGCATTAGAGCACCTGGAGGGACTTGAAAAGAGAGAGCAGAGAGACAAAGGCACGCACAGAGAGCATCCTGAGAGCATTTCTTCCCCGGAGCCAAGGCTGCATTCGATCGTCTAAGGAGTAAGGCAGAGCTGCCGTCGCTTTCCCGAGCCTATACCGTTACACCCCAGAATCTAAAATAAACAATTGTACTTAGATTGTTGTACCTAGGTTTTCGTCCCTAGGCTTTCTTTGTACAAACGAGTTTGTATTGTGAAGTAAAAGTCCAGTCCTCTAATATAATTGTTCTGTTCTTTTATATTTCATGGCAAATACGATGGCGACTCTGCTGGAGACAAACTTCTCCACGGTTGAGGAGTTGGTGACGCAATCGGATGCAGCCAAACTTGGCTCCACACAACAGAAGATGGCCGTCCGCTTCGACCAACAGGCGTTCGAAGAAATGCTCTCCGAAGGAAGCGCTGGCCCGGTCCAGAAGCGAACTCGCACAAAGAAGGCTCGCAGGGAGTGGAGGCCAAAATTATTTGCTCCTCTCCAAGCTCTGGACGGTGCACTCTCTGCTGCCCAAGACGGCGAAGGCAACTCTCATGCGGCCCCACCTCAAGCCATAAAAGACTCTGCTGTCCCCAAGTCCGGCAGAGGAAAGTATTACGATGCTGGACTTGCAGGGGCAAAGAGTGATTCTATGTGCTCCAGGAAGAAGCCGAACAAAGGCACCAGCCGCAAGCAGAACATTCATGCGGCCAAACTTGTCAGCCGCATGCATGATGACCATGTGGCCAAAACTGCCAGCCAAATGCATAACACTCATACGGCTAGGATTTTCAGCCGCATGGAGAAGACCTATGCAGCTGAGACTTCCAGCCACATGAAGAAAGCCCATGCGGCTACGATTGCCAGCCGCATGAAGACTGTTGATTCCAGCCGCATGCCACCTGCTCCATGCGGCTCAGTCTTCGACCGCCTCTTCAATGGTCCTAATCTCTCGTGCTTCCGAGAAAACATGTCTGACTCTCTCCAGCACCACTTAGACTCTTCCTACTATGTGTCCTCACGCACTAGAGTGAAGAAGTCTAGGGCAGCGTGAGCTTAGCGAGCTCTGTCCATTGTCCCGGCCTCTGACCATCCGAGCGTTCTATATACTGTTATGCGGGCCTCTGATGGGGAGTTGTACAGAACCACTCGAGTCCAGTCCCTAGCGGCAAACGGACAGATTGGTTCCCAAAAATCTCCCAAAATCCAGGAAGCAAACATGGTCGTTCCGGACCCATCTGACTTGCGTGAGGCTATCCTCCACAAGCGCAAGGAAAGAGAGGGGACCTCGGGGTGCAAAGAGTCCTCCCACGGACGTCACTGCACCCAAATCATCGTCAACTAATGTTGCAATAACGCGACGGTACGAGAAGATCGACAGTCCGTTTTCCAAAGAATACGACAACCATGTTCAGAGGATGAGGCACCTTCCGTCGTCTCCTGCAACTCTGCTCAGAAAATCCTCGCCGATGGAAGAGGGAAGAAGACAAACGTTTCCAGTCCGAAAATTTTAACCACTATGACTAAGAGACTGTCGTCTAAGCGGTTGCCCACCACCGGAGTTTTCCAAGGTATCCATTCAAAGACAAAATCTGCTACATTGGGATATTCATCGTACACATCACTGGGGGTAGCTGGAACTGGGGATAGCACTCCTCCGAACCTCCACGATAATCCGATGTTCCAAAGAGACGAGCTGGAGGAAATAACTCTCTCATTAGATACAGCAAATATCGACGTCCCCGAGGACGTCCACAATTCCCATGACGAGGCAAACTCAGAAGCTGGGGGTACTGTTCCTTCTGAGTCCGAACCAGAGGAAGACATTCCCACATACCCCGATGACTTCTCGTTACAGGGGTATGATTCGGAGTGTATGTCATCCACCGTCCCTTCCACCTCTCCTCATGTGAGGACGGTATTCATGACAGACAACAACCAAGATGGTCCCAGTGATCGCCAACGCATCAACACTCTATAGGCCATTCTGCACACTTTGGTCAAATCGGTGGATGAAATCAAAGCAGCCCTCCCTACTCTGCAAAGAGGGACGCCTGGCCAAACAAACTTGGGTCCCGTGGTCAATGCAGACTCGAACTCAGCGGCACCAAACCCGGGCAATAATCCTCCTGAGATGTCAACTCCTACCATTGCAGACGAGGCCAGGGAGGCAAGAAGAGAGGTCCAGGAGCTCCGGGCCATGTTCCACGCCCGAGAAAACTGCCAAGACCTCAAGATACGACAACTGTATCCAGCTGCGAGGAGAGATGTTCCCTTCCCACCAAAGTATAAACCATTCCACATAAATCCATATGATGGAAAGACCTCTGCAAGTCGGTACATCACTTACTTCAAGGTCACCACCGACCATCTACCCCATGACGATGCCATCCTTACACGATTATTCATCGGGGCTTTGGAAGGGGTCGCCTTCGACTGGTACCATAACCTGCCAGACAACTGTATCCACTCCTTCGCCAGCTTCAAGCGCATGTTCTTGGAGAGATTCTACGAAGTAGGACAGGACATCATAATGTCCACCCTCATGGACATCGTTCAAGGAGAAAAAGAGCTGACAAGGAACTATATTGAGTGGTTCCGCCAAACCGCCATGAAGTTGCCGTCCGGTAATCCGGATTCCTCCTTAATTGAAATTTGCCAAAAGAGACTGCTTCCAACAATCAGCCTCTGGATGGGTGAAAGTCAATTTAAGGACTGGAAGACGTTTATCATCAGGGCCACTAGCATCGATGACAGATTGAAGAAGGCTCGCCAACTGGGATTGTACATCTCAGAGGGAGAGGATAAGGGCAAGCGCCCTAATACCAACAACAACAATGGGGGTAGCTCCTCCAACAATCGGGACAACAAAGGTAAGCAGGCTATGGTGGCCGACACAGTCCAGAAACCTGAGTCAAAACCGACAGACAAGCAGTGGCCATAAATGACCTACTCCTTCAAAGACGGCCATGTCAAGCCCATCTTGGATATGCTCATACAAAGGGATAGAATTCAGTTTCCTCCACCAAGACGGGAACCTCGGCCGACAGAAATAGAGAGCCCAAAGTGCTGCCATTACCACCGCTACGTCCACCATGCTACACACGACTGCTACCAACTGAAGCGATACATCCAACAACTCATCGATTCAAAGGCTCTGGCATTGACTTCGAGGAGGTAACCGTGGCAGCCAACATGGTGTCTGTACAGTTTGGCAGCTTTCCTCCAACAGAGACTCAAGACGGCATGGTACCCATCCCTCGTGCGACAATGGAGATTGCTAATCTTCTACCTCCTCGAGATCAGGCTACTGGTCTGGTACCTCTCACCACATCACGAGGAGAGGTCATGTGGGTCCATCCAGATTTGGTACCAGAAGTAACTCAGTCCGTACCACTCCCCATTGACAAGAAAAAGGGTGGAAAGGTCAGATCCTGTCGCACAATTTCGGTAGATGTCGAAGAAGCCACAGCTGTCGTCACTCGGTCTGGTGCTCAATCCCAACCTACGCCAGATAACTCGGCTGAAGAGCATCACCCGGCCACTACTGACAATCCGGGACCTTCCTAACCTCCAACGATCGACAAGCCTAGGCCGAAGGAGACTCGCTTCGACAAATCCCTCCGAAAAGAGGCACCTCATGGGCTGGAAAGGCCCTACAACTTTGACATCTTGGCGCAATTGGACAACACACCGGCCAAATTGTCATTATACGAGCTCCTGAGACTCTCCAAGGATGTTCGCACGGCTTTGAGCGACGCACTCCAGAATACCAACGCATATCTAGCTCAGGTCAACCTCACGGGAGAGAGTCCGCCTGCAGATCTCCAAGACAGCGCTTGCACGGGAGCGATGCCTAACATTGTCTTCACTCCACAGGATATGCTCATCAAAACCAACCTGCACGATCGACCGTTATATTACACTGGATACATCGGCGACGTGAAGGTGGATCGGATGCACATTGATCCTGGTTCTTCCATAAGCATTATCCCGAAGAGTCTGCTACATCATCTCCGCATCCCTATGCATCGCCTGACGCCAACAAGCACCGCCATCAGCGGTTTCAATTCGGACAGGAGCTACCCGATTGGGAAGATTCGCCTGAAGTGCCAAATCGGCGATCTGCAGTCAGAAGTAACCTGTTACGTCATAGATGCGGACACTTCCTACAATATCCTCTTGGGGCACCCTTGGATACACGATTACATGATCGTGCCTTCCATGCTGCACCAGTGCTTCAAGTATGTCGACAAACACGACTTCGTGAGGACAGAATTTGCCGACATCGATCCCTTCAAAGGGGTCGAATCCTACTAATTAGACTCCTGCCTATACGAAAAGTCGAAGAGGCACCTTGGTGAAAGAGATGTGCAAGCTCGCACTGAGATGGCCACAGGATTAGAAGAACCTCTGACGATCCACCTCCAAGCTCGCAAATCTGGCAAGTCCGTACCCCTTACGTTCGCTCTGCGTAAGGACGCAATCAGCCTCTCGGCACAAGAAGAGCAAATGATAATCCGGCTGCCAAGGTCCGACCAAGCGCCAAGACCCACAACGGAGCCACTGACAATCAGACTGCCTAGGGCCGGCCAGCAATAAACGGAGAAGCTTAATCCCTCCGACAAACCAATGATGATACGTCTTCCCAAGAAGAATCGTCACCCCGATGTAAAGTCGGGGGCTTCCAGCGAGCCAACCACTCCCCGCCCAGCATCGAGTACCAAACTGGGGGTCGCTAGTCCGCCAACAACTCTACGTTCTGCTCCACCAGCGGAACTTCTGATGATCAAGTTGCCTAAGTCATCCTCTCAGTCTTCATTTATACAGGGGGTGGCCGAAGAAGAACCAGAACTGGCCAAGTATGTGGCCGCTCACACTGATGTTTCATCCGCATATAATGTAATCCCGCTAGAAAAGATACCTTACTTCATCAATAAAGGGCTATCTTTGAACTACATCGAGCTTAACAAGCTTTGTACAATGTATGCTATGGAACACGGTATAGGCACTCACCTACATACGCAGGTGACAAATGTTTACACCGCAAAACAACTCACTCCCGTGGAAGATGCTTACTGTATAATCGAGGGAGGGGACCATCCAATCATCTTCGGTCGAAAGAATAATTCGCAGTCCGTCACCATAGAAGAAGCCGATCTCGAATCGGACACCGAGAGACTGTCTCTCTATCTATATAGCCCCCAATCTAAATACCTCATGCAAAAACAGGGGTATGATCTGGAGACTACGCCAAGTTTGAACTACGGCACTGGTCGACGATTACCGTTAAAATTGCCAGTCCCGGCTGGCAAACCACAGGACTACTACAACAAGACCCGATGCGGACTGGGGTATGTTACGCCTACAACGACCCCTGAAAGCTCAGATGAGGAATGCGACTGGCAGTCACACTCAACCGGATCACCAGCTTCTGATTCGGATATCAGCATCGGGGATGTGTTCAGGCAGGTCTTGTCTGTCAATATGGCGTTCGCTGATGCTTACGAAGAAGGTGAAGACTTGCCTGAACCTGAACTCCTCGAATTAGAGCCGTGGGCCCAACAGCTGGATGCGCAATGGGAGAAGCGGTTTGAACAAAGAGAGCCTCCTACGGAAGATGAGGTCATGCAAGTGGATCTAGGCAGCGACTCTTCTCCAAAACCAATCTTCGTTAGTAAAAGCCTGACAGACGAAGAGCAAGAATCTCTACTGGAACTCGTCAAAGAATATATTGATGTGTTCGCCTGGAACTATGAAGACATGCCAAGGTTAAATCCCGATATTGCTCTACATAAACTCAACATTCGGCCAGAGGCAAAGCCAGTCAAACAACAACAACGACGCTTCTGTCCAGGCATCATGGATGCAATCGAAGTCGAAGTCAACAAACTGATAGCCAGCAGCTTCATACGGGAGGAGCAACATCTAGACTGGGTCGCCAACATAGTACCAGTCCTCAAAAAGAATGGAAAGATTCGAATCAGCATCGACTTCCGTAATCTGAACGAGGCATGCCCCAAAGATGAGTTCCCCTTCCCTATCACAGAGATCATGATTGACAACACTTACGGCTTCGAACGTATGTCGTTCATGGATGGCTTCTCGGGGTACAACCAAATTAAGATGTCTCCCGACGACGAAAAGCATACATCGTTCCGAACACCAATAGACACGTTCTGCTACACAGTCATGCCTTTCGATTTAAAGAACGCTGGCGCCACCTATCAGAGAGCCATGAGTATCATCTTCAGGGATCACTTGCGCAAGACCGTGGAGTGCTATGTTGACGACATTATCGTCAAAAGTCGCTCTAAGGAAGATCATCTGCATGATCTAAGGACAGTGTTCGACCTAATGCGAGCACATAATTTGAAAATGAACCCTACGAAGTCCTTCCTGGGCGTATCCAGCGAGAAGTTCTTGGGTTTCATCATCACCTTCCAGGGTATCCACGTAGACCCTGAGAAGACGAAGGCAATCATGGAGATGGGTCCCCCGAGAAATCTCCGAGAACTTCGAGGCCTCCAAGGGAGGTTAGCTTACATCAGGAGGTTCATTTCCAACCTCTCTGGGCGTTGTCATCCATTCACCCATCTCATGAAGAAGGGCGTCTCATTCGTATGGGACGAAGAATGTCAGCGTGCCTTCCACAGCATCAAAGAATATTTGTCGAACCCTCCAGTCCTGGTGGCCCCGGTTGCTGGAAAACCATTCCTGCTCTATGTACGAGCAATAGAGTATTCCTTCGGCGCTATGCAAGCACAAAACAACGATGCAGGCCATGAGCAAGCTATATATTACCTCAGCCGAATGATGATCGGGCCAGAGCACCGATATACCGCCGTGAAAGGAATGCCTCGTCCTGGTATTCGTCATTCAAAAGACGCGACACTATGTCACGGGACAAACCATACATGTGATATCACGAGTCAACCCCCTCAGGGTCCACATGATGAAACCAGGGGCACTCAGCTCTCGTCTCGCTACATGGGCAATATTATTGTCCTCCTACTATATGATCTTCGTCCCACAAAAGGCTGTTAAAGGTCAAGCTCTGGCAGACTTTTTAGCAGCCCATCCAGGCCCGGAGTCGGCCAGAATATACGAAGGCATCCCAGATGAGGTCGCCGACTCGCATGCAACCTCTTACGATGATATATGGCGGATGTTCTTCGACGGCGCCTCAAGGACCGGACCTAAGGGCAACATCGTCATCGGAGTCGGGGTGGTGCTGGTTTCTCCTTCCAGATTGGTGATCAATCGTGCTTACTCCCTCATAGAACCCTGCTCTAACAATGTGGCCGAGTACAATGCTTTAGTCATTGGCCTCCAACTTGCAAGAGAGCTGGGGGTAGAATACCTTGAAGCATATGGTGATTCACAGTTAATCGTCAATCAGATTCGGGGTTCATACGAGGCTCGCCATGAAGACATGATCCCCTATCACCAAATAGCGATCAACATCATCTCGTCATTTGAAGGGTTCTTCATCGAATACGTTCCCAGACTCCAAAATATCGAAGTCGATGCCTTAGCTGGCCTTGCCGCTTCCTTAGCGGTTCCGAACTATGCTCATCAGTCGGTGGATGTGATAGGCCATGAACTGATCTGTCCCAAGAACAACGTTCAATTCGTGGTGAGTTATTCCGCTCAGACGATTGACGAAGCACAAGACTGGAGACAACCATTTATTGACTTCGTAGTCTACGACATTCTGTCGGAGGACCCAAAGGAAGCCACCTCTATCAGAAGGCATTCTCTCATATTCTTCTACGATACAGAGACGAAAATGCTGTATCGCCGATCCTACGATGGATTATTGCTTCGATGTCTGTCAAATGTAGAAGCCAAAGAAGCCATACGCGAAGCTCATGACGGTGTTTGCGGGGCCCATCAGCCTGGCCCAAAATTGTAAGATCGTCTTCGCCGAATGGGCTACTATTGGCCCAAGCTGGTAGCAGATACGATAGACTACGCAAGAAAGTACAAAACCTGCCAAGTCCACGCAGACTTCATCCACCAACCATCCGAATTTCTACATCTGACAGTGGCATCCTGGCCATTCGAAGCATGGAGAATGGATATCATCGGTCCGATCGCTCCACCTTTTTCCCGAGGAGATCGCTTCATACTTGCCATCACAGATTACTTCTCCAAATGGGTGGAAGCTGTTCCGCTTGCAGAAGTAAAGACTACAAACGTTATCAGCTTCCTCAAGCATCACGTCATCTATCGCTTTGGACTTTCCCGAAGGATCATCCACGATAATGGTCCGCAGTTCGCAAGCCACACCTTCTATCGATTCTACGACAAGCATCGAATTCAGAATATTGCTTCAACGCCATACAACCCAGCAGCGAATGGGTTGGCAGAAGCATTCAATAAAACAATTATCAAACTTCTCAAGAAGTTCGTATCGTCCAACAAATACGACTGGAACGAGAAGCTTGGTGAATGCTTATGGGCGTACCGTACCACAGTCCGAACAGCCACAGGGAACACACCATTCTTCCTGGTGTACGGGAGTGAGGCAGTTCTCCCATTGGAGACTCAAATACCCTCGCTCTGCGTCGCTTTCACTTACCTATTGATGACAGACGATAACTATCGTCGCCGGTTACAAGAGTTAGAGGCCTTAGATGAAAAGCGCCTCTTGGCTCAGCAACGAATCGAGCTTTACCAAGCACGTATCTCCGGAGCCTTCAACAAAAAGGTTAAAATTAGAACATTCTAATTGGGCGATCTTATTCTGGCAGTTCGGAGGCCGATGGTCATGAGTCACAAAACCGCCGGCAAATTCCAGCCAAAATGGGAAGGTCCATTTATCATTGAGGCCGTATTCTCCAACGGTGCTTACCGCCTCGCAAAAAAAAGAAGACTTGCTCATGTTACCCGTCAACGGCAAGTTCTTGAAGAAATATTATGTCTAAACGACATTCTTTCGATTCCAGATTATTGAGTTATGTACCCGTCGGTGCCACTGAACTCACATTCACAAAATCCCAGATGATTGAGTCATGTACCCGCCGGTACCGCTGAACTCACATTCTCCAAATTCTAGATTGCCGAGTTATGTACCCTCCAGTACCGCCGAACTCGTATTCTTCCTCCAAAATATCCCAGATTGCTGAGTTATGTACCCTCTAGTACCGCTGAACTCACATTCTTCCTCCAAATATCTCAGATTATCAAGTTATGTACCCGCAGGTGCCTCTGAACTTACATTCCGGTCGCTCTTTTAGGTAGCAAGTTATGTATGACCATACCTCTGAACTTATTCCTCTGAAAGAGCTCCTCCCTCATGATCTACTACCCGCACTCTCAGTGCATAAAAAGGGTAACAGATCCACAAAATTTCTAAAACGACCACGTCAATGTTACCTCTGAGTCGTTTCACTTCCGCCAAAAACAAATCACCCCTCTACATAGAACTTCCATGTCCACATTACCTCTGAGTCGTCCTATGTACCCCTTCATGGAGCCCACTCCTGCCATGTCCTCATTACCTCTGAGTGGGAAGGCTCTATCGAAGAAACCCTCATATTTGCCATGTCCTCATTACCTCTGAGTAAATATGTTGGTCCTCCCTCGACTTATTATCTGTACCAAAAAAAACTCCAGGGTACGCCAAGGATAATAGGTCTACGAATGTCCTCTGTTGACCACAAATATCCTCTGTTGAGTCCACTCCTGCCATGTCCTCATTACATCTGAGTAGGAAGACTCCGCGGTAAAACCCTCATACTTGTCATGTCCTCATTATCTCTGAGTAAGTATGTTGGTTCTCTCTCGTCTTATTATCCGTATCCTGAACTAGGGTACGCCAAGGATAATAGCCCATAAATGTCCGTTACTCACTACAAAATGTTGTACTAAGTTTCCTAGTACATGCACATCATTCCTCATCATGCCCCGGGAGCCCAGCTGCTCCATGGCATTCTTTCTCCCGATACCCGGAACGTCCATGACCACCTTGCCGTAGAATTGTTCTAGGTATTCCCATCAAACTTGTTATCCATACCTAAAATCCAGGTATGCAAAGGGTAACAGGTCCACAAATAAGCCCCCAAGTAGGGCAAACACCGCCATAACACCACAAGCACAACAAACAGTACAAATAAAGGGTAGAATAAAGCATACTATGTTATTTGGAAGGCAAAAGTACTATATGTTCTAGGGACAATGGCCCATTTAAAGAAAGAAAAAGAACGAAAATAAAAAGAAGAGAAAGGCCGACTATGGTTCGGCATTACATAATTCCAGGAGGCGGTTTTTCACCAAGGCGGTCCCCCGTTCAAGCCGCTGCTTAGCTCGACGTTCCGCTTCCTGGGACAACCGGTCCGCATCATCAAAATACATGTGTGCCCATCAACTATCCTCCATCTTCTTCAGGGCAAGCTCTAGTTTGGCAGAAGCTCGATTGAGTCTGTCAGCCTCCTGGATAACAAGTCTCTTTTCGGTATGGGCGACTTCGAGCTCAGACTCCAGAAAGGCCAGATTCCTCTAGAGCTCAGGATCTGATCCCTGGTGTCGATTACCCCGCGAGAGGCGGTCGCTTCCCGAGCCATGCAATCTTCATTTCTACGGCTCAGTTGATCGTATAACTGAGACAGATCACGGCGGTCCTTCAGTATGGTCGGCTTGATCGAGTCCCGAGCAAGCCTCACCTTCTCCACTGCGGTTATGAGGAAAGTACGCACTTGATCTATTGCCGCAGACAGATCAGCTTGCCGCAGCACGTGAAACTGGGTCACAAGTCGATCAGCCTCTAGCAGTTTGGGCTCCAGAAGCGTAGCTAGCCTCGCCCCACCGAAAAGTGTTCTAAGGATGTCGATTTGGCCACCGGCGCACTGACGGGCCATAGCAAAGGGAGTCCCCCTCTCCACAGCTGCTTCGACGACTCTCTTCAGGTGACGGTAAAAGCTGTCAACCACATCCTATGACACTTCATCCAAAACTTTTGTAGAGGACGGCGTCAAAGGAAGTGTGGCTCGCAGTGTCGAAGGAGTAGCATCGGAACTTGCCATCCCTGCCACCAAGGAAACAAATTCTGAGCAAAAAGACGCATGAATAGCAGCTAGCTCCTCTTTCGCCGCCTGAAGAGCTTGGATACTCGGCAAGGCGGAAAGGTCAACCCCCAAAACCATATTAGCAGAGGAGGATGTAGGAAGCATTGTCCCCTGTCCCGGCTGTGCCGCCACTTGAGCCCCCGAACTCGATCTAGCTGGAGGCCCTTCAATATAGGTCGAAAAAGAAGGAGACACATGTGCTTCCATCAGATCCCCTCCGGTAGAGTTCGTTCTGACAATGTCCGTCCCCGGTAATGAAGGGGCGGGATCTGTACGTCCAAAGCAACCATCACTCAACTTAACCTGAAGGATATGCTAATAGAGTAAATAAGCCTCCGAACTAGTCGAGACTTGGCTTATCTTACCAGCGGTAGATTATGGAGGCTGAGAATCGCTCACAACCACCGTGGTCTCCTCACCAACAACCTCCGAATAGAAGGCAGTCGGTTCCTCCGACCCAGCCACCCCAAAAGGAGATGCAACTGGGTCAATATCGCCTGGCTGAGGGTCGACAAGACAGAATCAGCAGGACCCACGTCGCCTTGGGTCGAACCTCCAGCAACATGAGCGGTCTCCGCCGCCATCGGGAGGACCTCAGTAGAAACGGTATCGGCGCACACGTCGTCGATCAAATTATGTAAAGCCGGATCGATCGCAGAGGCAACCGCCGGCTCTGAAGGCTCATCTTCTCCTGACGCCTACAAAGAGCAAAAGAAAATGATTAGGCCATAGTTTAGAAAAAGAAGGAGAAGGTAGTTGAAATTCAAGTCACCTCAGAAACAGCGTCAACATCCTTAATAAACAGCCTGCGGCATCTTGACGCAGCTCGCTTCGTGGAGTAGGTTCTGCCATCATCAGTGGACATGCGCCTGCTTCGCTTGCACGAAGGACCAGGCACAGCAACTGGTTGATCCTCCACCACCTCGTCAGGGACAGCAGGCGGCTGCCCCGCCGCCACTTTATTCGGCACAATAGGTGGCTGATCCCCCACCTCCTCGTCCGAGGGATGGAACGAATCATCGGCATCCTGCTCATCATCCTCTTCGCCCGACGTAGTGGACTCTGAGTCCGGCACAGGAACCATATTCGCCTTCTTCTTTCTCTTCTTGTACCCCTCGAGCTTCTCTGCCAAGCCAGTACCGACAATAAAGCTGGTACTCATGTCAAAATTAACGGGAGGCTTGCTCGCCGTAACATGATAGAGGGCCACCATATACAAAATCTCTTCTGACGTATTAACATCGGGGACCGAGAAGCTAGCTCGGGTATGCACCGCACTGTAATAATGCCAGGCCCTGATACCATCAAGGACGCTGTCCTCAAAGCCCAGACAAGCACTGGGACAATCAAGGAATAGCTGGCTATACCCGAACTTGCGGGAGAACCTGCTTGACAAGTAGGGCTCCAGGTATACGTTATTACGGTAACGATATACTAGGTGCGCTGGACAAATATTACGCAGCCAAAGGAGCATTTTCTCAGATAAGAGGAGGGGAGGTTTAGTGCCATCAACATGTACACCCCTCACTTCTCTAGCGGTAAATTGAGGAACAGACACAAAGAAGTCGTGTCCGTCTACTCTCGCTAGTGCCCTCCGACAGACTGACACGGTATCGTAGTCCCAGGGCTGACGATGGTATCGAAAAAGGAAAGCGTCATCAACGGTAACACCCTCTTCTGCTCTGGGCCTCATCAACGACCGATAGTGCATCAATAGCCACCCAATTAGATAATGGTAGGGTAGCTCTATTCGCTCAAAGTCCAGTGTGATCTCACGGGCAATGACCTTGGACGAAAAGGCGTGGAGGCTGTGGTGTATACTACACACCATGGCTGGAAGAAGGGCAAGCCTGACTCTGAAGACCAGCTTCACGGCAGGGAGAATGAAGTGGCGGCTGATCCTTTCAATGGAACCTGCCCCCTCTTCCGAGACTACGCAGATCCGTAGCCACACCATCAAGAATCCGGCCAAGAGCGCTTTCTCAGACATCTGCCGGGTACCGTGGTAGAAATAGCTGAATGAGTCAGTTTGACTCCCAAATTTATCACCGGTGGACCTTAACCTCTTGGCATTCGACATCAGTTTCTTTATCTCCTCCTAGGTTAGAGGACCTCGGGAAGAAACCCGGCCAGAGGGACTTAATTTGAAAAGATATGAGACCCAGAACGTGGTATGGGGAGCATTCCCTTCTGAGCTACCGTCCTTCTTGATAGTCGTTTGGTGACAAATACTGTGGTGGCATAGCAGTTCCCGGTACACGGCAACGAAACCCGGGAATCGTCGATCCAGATCCTCGAATTTCTCATTTGTCGGGGTGTACACTTCAAAGGCCTCGTCCCCCCATAGCAGCTTAGAAACAACATACATTTCATGAAGAGCAAGTCCCAACTCCCCTCCGGGAGCGAAGAAAGTTCCCGCCCGCCGGTTATACATTTCCAAAAGAGCCATGAACAATAGCTTGTTGATAGGTAACCCGTAACAGGTGCATCGGATGGCATAACAGAGGTCAATCTCCCGAAGGAATGCCTCGTATTTCCTCAGGATCCATGAGGTCAGTTGGCCCACGTAGGGATAGGGTTTATCCAGTTCAGCAATAACAACCTGCCAACAGGATAAGACCCCTTACGAGCGAGCTGATTCAGGAAGGTATCGGCTAGAGTAAACGTGAAGTTGGGACCAGATACGTTTATGAAGGTACCCGGAGTCAATCCCATCACGTTTCGACTGACCGAGTTCATGCTCGCATATGCTGACCCAATATTCTTATTATAATGGATATTGCCCACGAACATCCCCGATTGGGTTGGAGTTAGGGAGCCCACCATCTTTCTGCTCAATGGTACCATATTGAACAACGAGAGGAAAAAATGACGTTCCATTTTGGGAATATGGATCCTCACCCCGTCCAGAGTAAAGTTCCAGCTCTCAGAAATGTCCAGCACTCGGGGGTTCTTTATGGATAGAGCATCCCCGAAGAGAAAGGCTGGTTTTAGATGCTCTCCTTCCAGCCTTCCCGAGTTTATCATAGTACAAAGAAAGTGGAGAGGCTGGTTCTTGATGGCGCTCACCCTCTCTAAAGGCTCACCGGTAGGAAGCTGATCTGACACACGTCGAACTAAGTCGTCGAGCTGCACACCCATGGCATATTGGGCTGAACCCACCAAAAGCTCTCCTACTGGATTGATTGGCAGATCCACTGAAGAAAGACAAAAGAAGCGAGATTAAAAGATGGTTAAAACGAAAACACTTGGAGTTCCTTAAAAAGCTCCCATGAGCCCATGCGACTCGGTTAAACGTAGCCTTATGCGGCCTAATTTAGATGGGTTTCATACGGTACTACTTCGATAGAGCTTATGCGGTTCGGTTGAGCTTATGCGGTTCCATTTAGCAGATGAGCTTATGCGGCACGACTTAGCGAAGCTTTATGCGGTCCAGTTTATCAGAAGCTAATGCGGTCCTGTTCAATGGGACTTCATGCGGTTCAAACCTAGAAGTGATCCTGCGGCTCAAGTCCTTCTCATGCGGCTCAGACACAGGGCATGCCCCATGCGGCTCAGATATGAGAGGGTCATGCGGCCCATGCAACATATGCGGCTTCATCATGTTGAACTTGGGCAGTTTAATAAAGATGAAGAACGAAGGCTTGTGCATAAAATATGCAACAGAGCCATAGTTTTTTAGGGTTCAAAGCATTCAATATTCCATCCAATCCTTACCCTTAAAAGCAGGGTGGACGTCAGGGTGCACTTTAGGCGTCGTGGCCGACGAAGAAGCCGCTTTCTTGCCCTTCGCCACGGCAGAGGCAGCCTTGGAAGACTTGGGGGCCATGGTCGTCCGACGGTCAGAGAAGAAAGACAGAGACAGAAAATTAGGGCAGCAAGAGTTGAAGACGATAGAGAGTAAAGAAGTCTCTCCGTCTGAACATGTTCCTATTTATAGGCAAAGGAGGGCGATCGATCCGCGTGCAGCATGAAAACCGACTCTTCGGTTATCAAGACGAACCGACTAAATAAAGATCAAACTCTTGGGATTCTGCCCCGAAAAGCGGCTTCAAAATCTGACGGTAAATCAAAGGCAATTAATGCAAAAGATTTGCATACGTGGCAGGATGACGTGGCAAGGAGCCCATGCGGTCAGACAGCTTATGCGGCCAAACAGTCCATGCGGCTGGTTGGTCAATGCGGCTCAGATAGACAGGCGACTGAGGAGGCCATGCGGCTGGGACGTCCATGCGGTCAGAACACCCTATGCGGCCAGAGGAGTTTATACATAGCCATGCTTCTTATTCAAAGTATTTCAATTTTATAAATTGAAAACTTTGAAGGGGGTCTTGTAGAAGCATGGAAAAGAATAAATAAAGGTCTATGCGGCCAAGAATCTCCATGTGGCTCAGAGAGCCCATGCGGCTCAGGGGTCAATGCGGCTCAAGCGTCTATGCGGCTCGGATAGGCCCAGAGCCACGTGGCCTTCAACAGCTTTTTTCCTTTATCTTTGCCTGCATTTAATGCCCTGACGGCTGACAGCTCTGACAAATGACAGCTCTGACATAAAGGCGCAATAATGACTGACATAAAGGCGTGTTCCTAGGAAAGAGGAGAAAATCTTTTCACATCTGGCAGAATCCACCGAGTCCCGAGGCATGCGGTTGCTGTATTTATGCGGCTGCCAACTTTATGCGGCCGCCCACTTCATGTGGCCACCCATCTTCATGCGGCTGCATCCTTTATGCGGCCGCCCGTCGGCATGCGGCTGCCCATCTTCATGCGGCTGTTCATCCCCATGCGGCTTCCCATCTTCATGGGGCCGTTCATCCTCATGCGGCCCACTCATATGCGGCTCTGCCAAGATGATCCAGTGAAGACACATGGCACGTTTTACGACGATTGAGACACGTGGCAGTCTTATCTTCCTAGAATTATGGGTGCTAACAAATCCTAACAAAATCAGATTTGTTGCAATCACCATAATTGCCCAGATCAAGTCAAATCGAGCAAATTAGACACGTGGCAAGCCATCACAAGTCGTGAATATTCATGGCAATCAACATTTACTGTCCACAGAGATTTGATGCAATCTACATTAATTACCTAGATTTGCTACAATCAGAATGAAGGGCCCAGATTAATTGATCCTTAACCGCCAACTTCTTAAGGAGGCAATCATTGCAAATCCTAATGATTGTATCCCATTCCTATAAATAGCAAGGTGCCATTCCCTTGCAAAGTGGACTTTTTTCGAAGAGCATCAGAGCACTTGGAGAGACTTGAAGAGAGAGAGAGAGAGCAGAGAGACAAAGGCACGCACAGAGAGCATCCTGAGAGCATTTCTTCCCCGGAGCCAAGGCTGCATCCGATCGTCCAAGGAGTAAGACAGAGCTGTCGTCGCTTTCCCGAGCCTCTACCGTCACCCCCCAGAATCTAAAATAAACAATTGTACTTAGATTGCTGTACCTAGGTTTTCGTCCCTAGGCTTTCTTTGTACAAGCGAGTTTGTATTGTGAAGTAAAAGTCCAGTCCTCCGATATAATTGTTCTGTTCTTTTATATTTTATGGCAAACAGATCCATGGACCATCATGTAGATAGGCTATATGCATTATGTTATGAACTTCAATATCTACAAAGAATGGAAATTAGTCATTCGTATATACAAATTGTGCTAACCTTATCTTGTGCAGGGGTGACTGTCGGCGATGGATAAGATTTATTATACAAGTATTTTCTACTGCTATGTTTTTTATGAATTATTAAAAAAAACCTAGACAAGTAGAAAGGCTACATAATAATATATGCTTGCTTCACTATCTACTTAGTACAGATTTATGTGAGTTTGGACAATAACCGCTCGCCAGTACATGATGTGTACTGACCAACATTGTGGGCATTATTTCATATAGCATGAGACAAGAGGACTTTCTATGAGGCGCTAAAGCTCGTCTAGCCCAGTGGAGTTTGTTTGAACGCCTCGACGCTATTTTCATTTCCAGTCCAGTTTGTAAGCTTTCTTTTGAAGGTGTCTTTACTTTTGCGTATGTAATAAAGGAATATGATGTATGAGCATTTTGGCTATTTTCAAAAGAGTTATAAATGAAAGATGTAAGCTAGTTAGGGATTTTGAGTCGCAAGCTTTGTACTTTAAAATCCTATCAAGTTATCAATAAAAAAAAGTAATTTTTGTTTCAAATCTCTGTGTCAAATTAGGTTTTCTGCAATTATATGTGTTGCGTGCGTGTGTTTTGTTTTGTCTAGTTGTATTATGAAAGTACTGGCCTTTTGCAAGCGCAACTTAGGCTTGCACAGCAACATGCCTTAGCGAAGATGAACGATCCCGTAGAGATCAAAGCGAGGACGAACGACCCTAGCGGGATCGGGACGTGACACTCATTCTTCAGGCGGGTGTTGCTCTACGGATCTAGTTTTGGCAACGAATGTTTTATCAAAGCTTCACGGAGTGATATTTGTTTCAGCAGTTCGAAACTAGGAAGGAGTTCAAGCTTTAAAGCAAACTCAATTTGTGGCAGGTGCATCTCCATTCATACAGTTCAGGAGGAGCTATGGGTCATCGATGGCGTGCACAGTGCATAATGTTTTGCTCGAGGATACATGTGTATGGAAGAGCTTTAGTGTCACACACAAAAGGTAGGCATATTCAGGAAATTGAATCTTATGAGCCGTACCGTCTGCTTGGTTGGGCTAGCCAAGGGTGAAGAAGCTCGACGGAATAGTAGCACGTTTCGGTGGAAGGCGAAAGTTGGGGATAGGCAGTCGAGACTTGCGGTGAGGCTGATCGTCAGGGACTTTGTTCTTGATCATGTTATTGATATCGACAGAATCCCAGTTGTGTAGAAGTTGTTACGCATGGCAGCTAGCGTTGACGTGGCGATCAAGGAGTTGGAGACAAAGATAGATGCAAAACAGCTCGGAGGATTGGAGATCAGTAGCATGGGAGAGTAGGAACTCTATCGTGAGGCGACAACCATGGAGTCCAGTTAAGGAGCTATGGGATTAACACCCTCTCATCATACTAGAGAAGAGACTATTGGTGTCCAGTCTGGATTTGGTAACAACATATTTGTGAAAACCAAATTTAGTTAAATAATTGTTTTGATTTGATTTGGATGTCCATAATTGATGTTATATTTTAGATATAATAGAATTCTTATTTTATTCCTATTTAGAAAATTCTATTATGATCTAAAATAGGATATTGATGAAATATTTTAGGTACATAGGGTTCCAATTTTATTATGACCTATAATTTTCTCATCATATATACATGGGGTGGGGTGGAGGGATAAAGCATAGTACAAATTAGAGATTCGGGGTGCTCATCTACAAGAAATCTAAGAGAAAGTTTGTGCTATATTCTTAGGACTTCATCATCCAAGACAGAATGAAGAAGAGATCTAATCGAGGAGTCGTCAACTTCCGTTCGGGAGATAGCTACGGGTTGGTGAGCGATTTCAATTTGTAATCTCTTTCCTTTCTTCTTGAGTATGGTGAGGGTATTAAACCTGTTAGGGCAAAGGGTTCAATATTAATTGTTTTTGTTAATCTTGTAATTTTATATGAGTTATAGATATTGTGATTTGTCCATGTGTCGTAGTCACCGCTACAAACTTGTCTTTATTTGTGCTTGGTGTCCATTAGACGAGGGTTGCTTATTTCAGGTGGGCTGACCAAAGTTTCTGCTACAATGTCTCAGGCACGGTATCAGAGCGCAGGAGAGCGTGTCTGATTCCCAACATCAATGTTGGATTGTATCTCACTTTTGGTTGAGCGCTTAAATGGGGGTGGAAATGGAGTTGGTAATTTAGTCCCACATCGGTTAGAAGGTCGAATCATATGGTATAGATAATTGGAATTAGTTCAGACCTTACATGAGAATTCTCTTTTGAGGTATATAGGTCCAATTCAATATCGCACCTCATGGGCTAACTCCGGTTAGGGTCACTCAACAAGTGGTATCAGAGTCCAAGGTTACGATGATGGTTTAGGCGCTAATTAGTTCAAAACAGATAGTGTTGAACGTTCATGCGGAATCTCTTCTCAAGGTGGAGGTAAGAGCATATGCAACTACATGGATTAGCTTCAAAGGTAGGTTTGACGCACCTAAGGTGGAGCAAGACATTATGGTTGGCACACAATGGTGGTGTGGATGAATGTGCCATTTGGTTCTGTGGTCGAACGGATGGAGATGATAATATATTGGATCTCCTAGGTGCTCGGTTGGCAAAAACGAGCAAAGGTAGCTAGAGTATGCTAGGGTTGTTCGGTTAGCGAAAATGAGCAAGGGCGCTCGGCTAGCAGGAACGAACAAAAGGTAGCCGGGTGTGCTAGGTTGCTCAGTCAGCAAAAACGAGCAAAGTGGAAATTGTTGGATTGTATCTCATTTTCGATTGAGCGCTCAAATGGTGGGTGATAATTGAGTTTGTAATTTAGTCCCACATCGGTTAGAACGTGGGAGCATGTGGTGTATATAATTGGGATTGGTTTAGGTCTTACATGAGAATTCTCTTTTAAGATATATGGGCCCAATTCAATATCGTTCCTCATAGGCCAACTCTGATTTGAATCACACCGCATTTCCAATACGTCTGGGATCTATCATCACTATTTCTAGCATTCTGATTGTTGTCGTAGCTCTCTGGTAAGTATGAGTAGGTGCAAAATATTGTTTATGAGCTAGAAGTGATATTCCCTGGTCCAGGGCAGTCACTCTGTTCCTAGGAGGAAAATCCAAACTTGGATATATTAATGTGAAAATTGATTCTGCCATTTCTGATGATGCTAGCTTTGTAGAATGGCTGTCAAATTATCAATTCGTCATGTCATGGCTTTTAAATTCTTTGGAACCTAAGATTGCTGAGATTTTTAATTTTTTTTGAAACATTAAAATACCTTTGGGAATAATCTAAGGAGATGTATGTCCATCCAAGCTGGCTCCAGAGGAGGTGGACTAGGCAGCTGTCTAGGACCTTAATTTTTTAAACTTTTAATTATTAGAAAACAGAAATCCATGTCGTATTATGACTGTAACTTCATGAAAGGACTGTTATTGCGTTTACTTTTTCTCTCGCATTGTACTTGATGCTTCTTTTATGATCAACGATCATAACTGGCAAGCTGTCGTCCTTAGCTACCTCGATCCGTCACCGAACGTCGTCCACCTGAAGAACTAAAGCCATCGACTACTGATCATTGAACTATCTTAGTATCTTTTAATTGACATTTATAAAAAAGAAGAGTATGAACCTTTTTTCTTAGATTTAGTTTAGTTTCATTTAATGTAATAAATTTAGAAGTTAGAGTTGGTTAATTTATTGGATTTGATAATAATTTATCTGTTAGATTTGTTGAATTTACAAAATACTTGTTTAGGGCCTCAAAATGCTGGAGTCGATGCTATGGCTACCAGAAAAATATAGCTATAATATATGAGCTTGAACGAGAAACTATTGAATCCAGTAAGGTTAAAAATCAATTATTGAGCACCTTGGAAAACTGAAGAAATTATGGGACGAGCTTGCTTTATATCATCCTCACAAAGAAACCAAAAAAATGTTATGATAATTGTTGGAGTTTTTCCTTGACTTGTAGAAAGCTTTCTCTCAACAAGACATGCAAGTTTAGTCCCACATTAGCTAGTAAAACTCATGTAGTAGAGAGATGCACATGGGGTGGTGACCCTAAGGAGGAAAACCTTCTGGGTGATTTTACATAGATGTAAGGATAAGACACCCTCTAAAGCATTTATGCTTTTTGACCAAGCTCAATTTAATTCCATAGGAGCTAAGCCCCGAAGGGGCTTAGCGACTCGGACTCGGACTCGAGCTCATGGGCTCACGAGGCGTAATATGGCATTTTGTTGGCACACTATGCACTTAGCATGATAGCATCGTCGCTAGGTACATAGTGCGTATAAGTTGCGCTCGTTGTGCGAGCCTCTTGTTGTAATGATCCGCTCCGCCCTAGCGGAACGTCGATTCAAACGGCAAGTGCAATGACTCAAACGAGCCGTCGACCCGAAGAGTTGGCATCGACCTGATGAAGAATCGATGCAAGGCTTATATTGGCCCGTCAAGATGAATCCAGACTTAGACTTTCAAAGGCACGCTCAGAGTATCGCTAGGCCGATGTGAACATCGCTAAGGTGGGTGGCTCCGATGAACCCGTCTTTGCTTAGCCTAGACACATAACAATACGGACACTATTTCTAGAATCGCTAGGTGATAACACCGCGCATGCTAATAAATGAATCAACGCACCTAGCTAAGGGAATAATCCCATCTTGTATGCTTTTTTAGAACATGGAAAATGTGAGAACTCTCGCGCCGCACTCCGCGCTCGTGCTAAGGCACGGGCTTACATTTCGAGTTTCCTATGCATGCATTCACCAATGAAATAATGAATGGTTTAAAAAAATGAAACGGGAAGATTATCGACATAGTAGTTCCGAGTAGAGTATAGCAACATTGAAAGACTTCGGGACCAATGGGTCGCTATGGCGACTCCCGCACTGGGAGTTGCGTAATATGTGAATGAATGAATCAACGAATGAATGAATGAATACGTGAATGAATCAATGAACGAATGAACAAGTAAAAGAAAGAAAGAAAAGAAATAATGAATGAAAGATAAGAAAGGAAAGAATGGTTAGCGACAGGTATGACGGACACGTGCAACGGGGCTCGCTACCCGCGCTGCATGGACGCCAACCTGGTCGATAACGTATTATGGCTCAGAGACAGCCTATGGCTCAAAGACAGCCATTAAGTTAAAATGACAAGACAATACGAAATGGTCGTGGACGGACTCGTGCACGAGTGAAAGGATTTTAAGGCAACGAACGACGATTTCGTGGCCGGCCTAGGCGGAATTATGGCCTACGGGCGGACAGGTGTGCGAGCTTGGGCACATAACCAAACGTAGGGCCGATACTTCAATAGTCTATCAAGGTGTACCAGCCATCACGCTTGATCGATGAGAATACCAAAAAAAAATATCCAGATGGCTGACATGCCAGCGACCGGTGCATATAGATTAAGTAGGCTTTGCTGGTGGCAATCCACGTGCAAGTCCTTGCATTGAAACAAAGTAGTCTAAGTTAACTAAATAAAGCGCCTTCTGAACATGCTTGAAATATAACACAACAAATGATAAAGAGTACTTCATGCAAATGAGTTAGAGAACGTGCCTACGACATACTAGAATCTGAGGCAGGGACACGCACTCGACATTGAAAGTTTATATGAATTGTTGACTAACTTGGTTTACTTTGGACAGGAAAGGCCGGACGGTAAGTTTGGGTAAGTCGTGCATGTATTTCCATACAACACCTTAAAATCGGTAACACGAGATAGGTCATGAAATATGCCATTAAACTGGTCCTAAGGCAAGATTAGAAAGACAATAAATGATAGACGGTGCGCAAAAGTAAATAGAACATGTTTGGTAATAATAGCATTGTGGGCGAGCTAGCCTCCCCACCAGTGAATAACAATGTACTGATAATCCCATAGTTTGCTTACAGGATGCAGGAAACATCATCGGGTGTGGAGCTTCCCTCGAACGCGCTAAGGCGCAGAGCTAACTCTGGAGCCTTGGAGCGTTGCAAGAAGCTGAAGCACCATATACAGGACATAATCTATCGGAAAATCGTCATGAATTACTCCATCTTGTAAGCCACTTGGTACGTCTTTTATGTTTCAGAGAGAGAGAGAGAGCTTGAGCAATTTGTAATCTCGGCCTAGTGCCTCTTGTAAACTTCTTGAAAATCAATAAAAAGTTTAAATTCGCTTCAACTTACGTTCATTTACTTTCCGCTGCAAATGGGGACACTCTGTGCGACTCTGTAGCCTAGCTCAAATCGGCCGTTTTCGGACATAGCCTTGTACGGGCACAACCTAGGCCCGTACGGCATCACGCCTTAGCGAGGACGATCGCTCCTACGGGAGCGGGGCATGACAGATTGGTATCAGAGCACGGCTTTACGTCCTTGGACTTTATTTCGATTCTCTCTGTTTTGAAAGCTCGTTTTGAAACAAAAAAGTGTACGCTCTCTCTCATTGTGCCTTGGGATGTTCCATATAATAAGTCTAATATTTTCAAAAGCTCGTATAAGTACTCGGTTGAACGGGATCGATAGGCGACGACCTTTGTGCCAAACTATGACGAACTTGAGTTGGAAGGAACCCGTGCTAAAAGTTAGCAAACGCAGTGCATGCGTGAATAACCTTACGCTGATGATAGCAAACGAATACACGAGTCCGAAGTATAGTTCGAGTGGGATGGTGATGCACGCAGCCTTTCGTCTATGTTGTGCCGAGTATCGTGCACCTAGACCTTCTGGTGCGAACGAGTTTGCGAGCGAGATCGACTATCACTCGGACGAGAATAAGTGAGACTTAGAACATATGTTGATAGAGACGCTACTTGACCAACGCTAAAGCGAACACGAAAAGTGGTTCTTAGACTTTGAGGAATGGACGAACGCGCAATTGAACACATCGATTGGGAATCGAATGATCTTTTGAGGATTTGTAGAATGACTTGACCCCGAGTGGTGTATGTGACAGCTTCGAAGAAGAATAAGAGAGTGTCGACGACTAGTCGAGTGGCTCGAACCCTGAGTGGTGTATGGACGTTATAGAAATTATTCGAGCGAGACTAAAGGATTTACGGATAGTACAAGTACATCGGCAAGCGATGATATCGCGCAAAGCCTTAGAACGAGTAACGCTTAGTTGGTTGCGACTTTGAGAGTCTCAAACGAGATATTGTTCGGACGAAATATGAATGTGTAGTGCAAGTACAAAACAAGTTGAATAGAGAGTCGGAACAATGAAACGAGTGGAGCTCTTAGTCGAGGAAACGTAGTGGATCGTGCATACGATTTTGAATTTAGTCAAATGGATTGAAACTTGAGTTAAGATAAAATACTCAGATGAAACCGAAGATAGCATGATCGGAAGATAGCGTGCATAGGAAACGTTGGTTTGAAGATATGAGAATGACTAAGGATTTGGAATGGATGTTGCTCAAAGACTTGAGCTAGAATGAGACAATGCGAATTGAGGAATTAAGTTGCACGACTCAGAATTCGTTACAAAAGGAAGATCGTCAGGTTATGTACATCATCGATGGTATTGAGACGTATCAATGATTGATGTACGATAACTCGAGGGTACTCTGATTCGATGAATGATGATCGTGTTAGAAGTTATTGTTTCAAGGATACTATGTTGGAGATATTTTTGGAATGAAGAAGGGAAGTGACTTGATTGTTCGGTGATAACCACAACGACAACGATTTTGTCTTGCGCGAGCACAACTCCAGCCTCGCACATGCGTCACGTCGGATTTGGGACGATCATTCCGTGTGAGCGTTGGCATGGTGATTCATGTCCAGCGGAAATGATCGAACTCGAAATACCTTGACATGGCAATTTTGATTGCTTCGACTTGTGGTTTGAAGCGAAGGTAAATTCGAGGATTGTTAGGACTTGCGATTGAAGAATAAGAAAACTTGAGGATTGAGTATACCAAATTCGCGTATCGAAAATGAGTAAGTCTAGACTCAACGCAAGAGTTACGTCCCGATGAGAACGATTATTCTGTGGGAATGTTGACATGGTGATTCATGTCCGCCGTGGATAATCAGACTTGCGTGAGATCGGAGCGTGACATATTGCATGGCTAGACGACCTTGTGATCGACTACGTGAATTGGATAGGATGGATAGGTGAATTGTATCAAACATACTTGAAGAGATATACCATGATAATCGCTAGTGCGGACGCACGATATTGACATGTCAAGGATTTGATTGAGGACAACCTATCGTATGATGACTTTTCTAAACGAGCTCAGACTTGGAACGGAGAATGTGTTGATGCGAATAGGGTGAACGCTGCTTGATGTTTAGAAATTTGAGTGGATCAAAATTGGGTAGAAACTCCTGTACGGACGAACAAAATGGTTTGACCATAGGATTAGGGCGAGCGTCGTGCAATGACTTTGCACTATGAACCGAGAACTTGACTTGTACCTATGACCTTGTGAGCTGACCTAGCGGATAGGCGGACGACGCTATGCCGAGTGATTGAACTTGCATGACTGACATTTACGGTATCGTCTGGATGGACGATAGACTTAGGGCAACAAAACTTAGAGTAGGACGGAGAAGTGGGAGTGTGCATAAACGACGACGAGATTGGCCCCAAACGAAGTGAATGATAGGAATGGGTGATGCACAAGTAAAGTTGGGATAATGAATTGAATCATTGATAGGAAGACGTACTCGATGATATTGTAATACTTGGTCTTGAATCGGACGAAAATTACTTAGACTTGGTCGACCCCGCTAAGAAGAAATCATACTGATTTCGTGGACAAGAACGCTTGAGAAGCGAATTGGGTCATCTCGATGACCGAGATAAACGATAATGAGACGCACATGAGTTCGGTTTTAATCGAAGTAAAAGTAAAATGATCGGCAAATCGAAACTATCACGAGTAGCTTGTCCGACTTCGTTAATCGCTAAGCTTGGTTGAAATGTACGTATTCGGGGGACGCCTTGAATATGTGCACGATCCAAACTCAGCAATATGATGAACTCGAATGCAGCTGCAAGTGGGTGTTGAGATACGCATAAACGAAAGTGAGTTAGCCTCTGCCTACGACCCTCACATTTGATGAATTGTGACGTGCCTCGTGTGACCATTACAGCCCCACAATAGGGCAAAATAGCAACCAAGTTAAAGAAATACGGTAATTGAATAAGTACCATCAACTCTAAAATGAATGAAAAGTCATTCAATAAAAATCGACCAAACGCATGCAACATAAAACTTGGAAGGATAACCGAGCATAGTTCGATGCCATCGAACGATAGAGCCGTTCGATAGAATTGTCTAAGAAATATGACGACACGAGTTAAGGAATGGTAGGATGACCTGCACTCAGGTAGTCTCGAGGACGAGACTTGTTTTGAGTGGTGTATTATGTAATGACCCGCTCTGCCCTAGCGGAACGCCGATTCAAACGGCTAGTACAATGACTCAAACGAGCCGTCGACCCGAGAGTTGGCATCGATCTGATGAAGAATCAATGCAAGGCTTACATTGGCCCGTCAAGATGAATCCAGACTTAGACTTTCAAAGGCGCGCTCGGAGTATCGTTCGGCCGATGCAAACATCGCTAAGGTGGGTGGCTCCGATGAACCCGTCTTTGCTTAGCCTAGACACATAACAATACGGACACTATTGCTAGAATCGCTAGGCGATAATACCGCGCATGCTAATAAATGACTCAACGCACCTAGCTAAGGGAATAATTCCATCTTGTATGCTTCTTTAGAACATGGAAAAGAATATGAAAAATGTGAGAACTCTCGTGCCGCACTCCGTGCTCGTGCTAAGGCACGGGCTTACATTTCGAGTTTCCTATGCGTTCAACAATGAAACAATGAATGGTTTACAAAAATGAAACAGGAAGACTATCGACATAGTCCTTTCGAGTAGAGTATAGCAACATTGAAAGACTTCGGGACCAATGGGTAGCCAAGGCAACTCCAGCACTGGGAGTTGCGTAATGTGTGAATGAATGAATCAACGAATGAATGAATGAATGAATGAATACGTGAATGAATCAATGAACGAACGAACAAGTGAAAGAAAGAAAGAAAAGAAAGAATGAATGAAAGATAAGAAAGGAAAGAATGGTTAGCGACAGGTATGATAGGCACGTGCAACGGGGCTTGCTACCCGCGCTGCACGGACGCCAACCTGGTCGATAACGTATTATGGCTCAAAGACAGCCTATAGCTCAAAGACAGCCGTTAAGTTAAAATGACAAGACAATACGAAATGGTCGTGGACGGACTCGTACACGAGTGAAAGGATTCCAAGGCAACGAACGACGATTTCGTGGCCGACCTAGGTAGAATCATGGCCTACGGGCGGACAGGTGTGCGGGCTTGGACACATAACCAAACATAGGGCCGATACTTCAATAGTCTATCAAGGTGTACCAGCCATCACGCTTGATAGATGAGAATACCAAAAGAAAATGTCCAGATGACTGACATGACAGTGACCGGCACATATAGATTAAGTGGGCTTTGCTGGTGGCAATCCACATGCAAGTCCTTGCATTGAAACAAAGTAGTCTAAGTTAACTAAATAAAGCGCCTTCTGAACATGCTTGAAATGTAACACAGCAAATGATAAAGAGTACTTCATGCAAATGAGTTAAAGAACGTGCCTACGACATGCTAGAATCTGAGGCAGGGACACGCACTCGGCATTAAAAGTTTATATGAATTGTTAACAAACTTGGTTTACTTTGGACAGGAAAGGTCGGACGGTAAGTATAGGTAAGTCGTGCATGTATTTCCATGCAACACCTCAAAATCGGTAACACGAGATAGGTCATGAAATATGCCATAAACCTGATCCTAAGGCAAGATTAGAAAGACAATGAATGATAGGCGGTGCACAAAAGTAAATAGAACGTGTTTGGTAATGATAGCATTGTGGGCGAGCTAGCCTCCCCACCAGTGCATAACAATGTACTGATAACCCCACAGTTTGCTTGCAGGATGCAGGAAACGTCATCGGGTGCGGAGCTTTCCTCGAACGCGCTAAGGCGTGGAGCTAACTCTGGAGCCTTGGAGCGTTGCAAGGAGCTGAAGCACCATATACATGACATAATGTATCGGAACATCGCCATGAATCACTCCATCTTGTAAGCCACTTGGCACGCCTTTTATGTTTCAAAGAGAGAGAGCTTGAGCGATTTGTAATCTCGGCCTAGCGCCGCTTATAAAGTTCTTAAAAATCAATAAAAAGTTTGAATTCGCTTCAACTTGCGTTCATTTACTTTCCGCTGCAAATGGGGACACTCTGTGCGACTCTGTGGCCTAGCTCAAATCGGCCGCTTTCGGACATAGCCTTGCACGGGCACAACCTAGGCCCGTGTCGCATCAAGCCTTAGCGAGGATGATCTCTCCTGCCCGATCGCGCGTCCAGATGGCGCGCCAGTTGGCACAGCCAGATGGTGCAGTAGTTGGCACGCGGTTGGCACATGGTTTGTGAGTGGTGCACGCAGGTTGTGCAAGTGCACGTGGGCACATTTGGCGTAGGTTGTGTTCGTGTTGTACAAGTAAGCACGGGCACATTTTGCGTTGGTGTACACTGTGCGCATCTTGTGCAGTTACGTACGGGCGCACAGGCACTGGACGCTAGGCGCACGCACACAGGAGCACAGTGGCGCTCAGTGGTGTTGTTTTTTGTAGAATGTGGTTGCCCACATTCTGATCACCGTTTTGAAACATGGAATAACGAATCCGATAATTTCGGATCTAACATTCAAACGTCGCGTACGTTCCGGATCTGGGCGGTTACAGTGAGACCTTATTTATAGACTCTCTCTTCTCTCTCAGTAGATCACTTTTTACAAAATATCCACAGAGAAAAAAGCGAGCTTCTGCGACAGCGCCATTCGTGAGTTCCATCTTTTCGAGGAGTCCATGAGCAGATTGGCAGAGCATTCCAGAGTTCTTTCGAACTTGCTAGTTCTTGGAAGCTGACCGTGTGGACAGATCTAGCTTTGAGCACCGGTGATAATTCATCCCAGCAGGCTTTCTTCTTCTCTGATCTAATCAGAACCTTCTGTTCTTCTATTATCCACTTGCAACTCGTTCTGAACGAGAGCTTTTCTGATCTAATCAAAAAAGTTAGTGGACGTTCATTGCTGCTGCTGCTACTAATTCTTTTGTATCTTCTTCGAAGTAACGTATTAGTTTTCGTCTTTTAGAATCCTCCAAGGATCTCTGTCTTGCACCTTCCTTGAGGTGTTGCATAATTTTCAGTTTTCTATCGAAAAATTATGCACAGGGACTAACAATCTCAAAGCTAAATCAGAAGATGGAAAACTCTCGTGCCTCTCTCCTCGATACCAGCTTTAACAAGTTAGAGAAATTTGACGGAGAACACTTTCAAATCTGGAAGAGGGAGATCACCCTTAATCTTCAACTCATGGACGTCGACTATGTGTTGATTGAGGATGAATCGACGATTCCAGAAGGTAGTACTGCAGAAGCTATTGCTACTGCAAAAGTCATGCAAAGCAAGTAGAAGAAAGAAAATAGCATCTGCAAGCTGCTGATTCTCAATTCTATGGAAGATTCTCTAGCAGAGTCATATTCCAAGAAGGTGAAGACCAAAGAGATCTGGGAGTCTTTGGGAAAGCTTTATGAAGATGACGAGAACATGTCCAAAATCTTTATCGTCGAGAAGTACCACAAGTGGCTCTTCGAAGACGAGAAGGCGATGCTACCTCAGGTGAAGGAATTCTTGAAGTCGCGCCAGAAGCTGGATGACAAAAAAATTCTCCTCATCGACAAGTTTGTAGTTGGAGGAATCGTCTCGAAACTTCCTGCTGGATGGAGTAACTTCTACACAAGAATGCATCGGAAGAAGCTAGACATTAGCATGGAAGATCTCCTGCAAGAGATCCACATTGAGGACGAGATGCAATCTCAACAAAAGATGAACTCTCTGTCCAAACAACTAGCTAAGGCCAAATTGGTGCAAACAAGAGAGTTCAAGGGGAAGCAGGCGGCTTCTCATCACAAGAAAAAGGACTCCACTAATCTGAAAGTGAAGGGTCCTTCGTTCAAGCAACAGAAGTCCAAGTCCCACGTGACTTGCTTCAATTGTGGCAAGAAGGGCTGCTACAAGAGTGAATACAAATCCAAGCCCAAACAATCAGAGCAAGGTGAGCCTAGAAAGGTTTCCATAATTTCTAACATTGTTGCTATGATTGCTTAGGTCACAGCTGTGGGGGCTGACTCTGACTGGTGGATGGACATCGGTGAGACGTATCATGTCTGTTCTGGCAAGGAATGGTTCGTCATGCACCAGCCAACTTCTGAGAAAGTTATCATGGCTAATCAGGCCTAAGTTGAAGTTCTAGGGATCAGGACTGTGGAACTGAAACTCACTTTCGGGAACACTCTGATGCTTCAAGATGTAAAGTATGTTCCGGTGATTACCAAGAACCTGATCTCTGGTAGCCTGCTTAGCAACGCATGATTGAGGATGGATATTAATGATGGCCAGATGGTGATGTCCAAAAAGGAAACATACTTCAGAAAGGCTTTTCAAACAGAAGGGATGTTTAAAATTCATCTTGTAAACCAGTCAAATGAAATAAATGTAGTCGCACTTTTTTATTATTCTCTTGAGTTGCGGCATAATGGGCTAAGACTTGTTCATTGTAAAAGAATATACAAAATATCTAGTCTAGTACTTATCTCCAAATGTGGAGGTAAGATAGAGAAGTGTGAAGTATGTGCTCAGACGAAGGTCACAAGAAAACCCTTTCATCGGGTCAATCGAAGCACAGATCTTATGGAGTTGGTGCACTCCGATATCTGTGAGTTCAAGCAATTCTCTACAAAGGTCGGGATGAAGTATTTTATAACCTTCATCGATGACTTCTCAAAGTACGCATTCATCTACTTGCTCAAATCTAAAGACGAAGCGTTCGAGAAGTTCAAATAGTTCAGGTGTCACAACCCGCACCCTAGAGTAAGGGCACGAGAAGTGGGTACGTCCAGCCTACGCCGCAGTGTCGGCGGTAGAACGCTGTCCTAGGTCAAACATCTAACAATATAAAGGTACATGTACAGTATATACACTCCGAATGGAGGTGACATAGCAAATACAGTCTCAATCACATCTAAGGTAGAGAATGATAAAAGATAGATAAAATATGAAATCCACAAAGAGATACCGCAGATAGAAGTCTAAGTGTCTAAGATACACAAACCCAGAAAACATCTCAAATCTCAAATACAGTAATCCATAAAGTAAATACAACTCAAGACAACTAAAATAACTATCTATACAACCTCTACTGTGTCTTCTCTAGGCTAGCAGGCAACCTCCAAGCTATCTGTAAAATTTATCAACAGGTCCAGTCAGGACAGGAACGAGCACAATCTCATCTAGAAAACCCAAGTAAATGACAGAGAACTATAAAGCAGTTATAGACAGTTGTATTGATGAACATGGAAGTTTATATTCAGGTGATGGTATAGAGAGACAGATAAGGTACAAGAAAAGTAAGTACTAAACAAGAGAAGAAATCATGGCAATAAAGACTGTAAAATAAAATCTAGCTGAACTAGAGTAACATGATGAGTCCAGACAGTATAATATAAGTCGAGTGTAATCCCAATGTGAGTCTAATACAAGATTAGTCGAATGTGATTCTAATCATTGTTCTAATAAGGTGATTCGAATAAGGTGATATGAATAAGGTGATTTGAATAGTGATTCACATGATGATCTAACAATGATTCGAATAAATTCTCCAAGTGTGTTTTAAAATACTTAGATAGACATGTAAACGGCTATGGGTAAATCCGGCACATCACGCACTGATCAGGTGAGAGATGGCTATCGTTCGAATATCATTCACAGGGGGTGGTTCGAATAGTGGGAATGTTCACATGTCTAATCAAGTATTTCCCCGCCCATCGAATACAAATGAATCCAAAATCCGACACATCAATCGAATACAAGTCCAACCAACACATGAAGATACGAATAGGTGGTTCGAATAGTGATTCGTATGGTGATTCGAATAATAGAGGCAAAACGAGTAAGTATGTGTGTCGTATACATGGATTCAATAATAAAAATACGTGTTTGAAATAGAGAATCACATACAACTAACTAGAATTGAGTACAGTAATTGACAAGTAAATGAGAGAACTATCAGAGAATGTACTCGCCTGATAACCTGAACAGCTGATAGGTATAGAGGTCCAAACTAAAGCCACAGAGTCCTATTTAGAGCAATACAGGTCAAGATGTATACGAGAGATGATAAATGAAATGTACAATGCATCTGTATGCTGTCTAGGTCAAACTAGACTAAAGTCAACACTTGGTCAACTCTAGTCAACCACACCAGTCAAATTAGGTCAACTAGGTCAAGTCCTAGCCCAAACAAGTCTAACAAGTCTCACCATGCCTAACCAAGCCTGGTTAGCTCTCACACAATCACAAGACAATGTGAACGACAACAATGCATAATATAAAATAGATAATATATATAAATACATACCTTCATACATACATGTATATCCACATTACATACATATTTATATATATAGGCATATGTTACATCATGCATATTTACATAGTTACATAGATATATACATTCATGCACATTTACATACATACTTTTATACATTATATATGTTAACATTCATTACAATGCATTATATTTTACTTGTACCTTTGATTGATTCATTCATTCATATATGACATTCATTCATGCATATTACATACTTACATGCATCTATACATTATATACATTGTATATAACATGTAAAAATGGAAGAGGAAAAAAAAGAAAAAACTGAAATGGAAAGGGAAGGGAAGGAAAATGTAAGGAAAAGAAAAAACAGTGGACATATACATGCTTGCATCATATATTCTATATTACCATACAAGCTATCATTATATATTGTATTATATTATTTATATATTATGCATTCATATCTATCATTACATGTATACCTTGCATTCATATCTAGCATTCATTATATACTTTTATGCATACATTGTATATCATTCTTTCATTCATGCATTTATGTATTGCTTACATACATTATATTGATTGCATTCCTACATGCTTGCATTCAACCATATATGTACATTAATGTAAAGAGGATATATATCATATATATATATCATTTCATTCATCTAACATATCATGTATTACGTACTCTATATTCATTTAATACCCATACTACATAGGCTCATAGGTTACACAAAATGCATATACCGTATAGTCACTCTTCTACTTAAAACCAATACTGTACCAATTGGGCCTCTACTAAATTCTAGGATTAAAGTATGTTGTAGACCTTCGTGTTAGCTTTCCAAAACTTCAAACAGATCGCATTTTTGTGTCCGAAAGCTCCCGAAATTGCGAAAATACCGAAACACGTTCGTCTTTCATACAGCTGACACTCAAATAATTCTACAGAAAGTTACAAAAATAATTTGGCTTATTAAAATATATATTTGGAAATCTAACTTCGATACGGTTCTTTTTAAAAAAAAGAGAGATAAATTGGAGTTCTAAGCTAAAAGTTATGACATTTCTAATTTGCTTTGATTAATAAAAATATTGATGAATATTATGACGAATTTGAGTTGTTTTGGACAAAAGAACACATATAGGCCAAGATACTTGGATACAAACATAGGTATCCAAACGAAACTCATTCTAACCATGCTAACTAAGATCAATCCACTCTCTAACCATTCTAAAACTGAATTTAAATATCTATTTAAACTATTATCATACATACATACACATAGGGTGTCCTAATTTGGGATCTATCAAGTAGGACACAAGACACATATCTAAAATCCTCAAGAGTGCTCCAAATGGCCTCAAATTTGAATCTAAATGGGACACATACATGAGGATGGATCCTACAGATTCAAAACTCATTTATATGCAAAGGAAATCGATTTAGAGGATGGGTTTTACCTATTGGGAGTGGAATCCCAATAAAATTTTTTAGGACACGGCTCCGATACGAAGATCCCTCAAACTGGACACTCCTCCTTGCACTCCTCTTCCAATCCTTGGTAGCACCCTTCCCTTGGAGAATGAGAATGATTGAGGGAAGGTTTGGTGAAGGAATGATTTGATTTGGAGATCAAATCAATGGGAAGGCTCTCTAAACTTAGGGAAGAACAAAAGAAAAATAAAAGAGGTAAGATTGTAATGAATGAAATGAATCATTCTTCTCTAAAGGTGGCTGCCATAAAGTGTCCATTAGGGCAAATGGAAAATATCCTAATTTTTCCTCTCTTGTCTCATATGGTTAAGTCTAGACTAGGTTCAAGTTTGGGGTCAAAATGATCAAGTTTTGAGTCTCTAACTTAACCATTCTAACATGATAAAAATTAGTTTATTTAACTAACTTAAATGTTGGGTCTTGTGAGCCATGCTTAACTTAATATTGGGTCCCATCTAGAGTTTAAGCTACCAGGGTCACAATACAAGTCGGAACGAGACGAAACTCAAACCCGACTAAACAAATCCAATAAAAACAATATTAAAAATATAAAATTTTCCCAAAATATTAAAATATAAAAAATGACCAAAATCATAATACATCAATTTAAATATTATTAAAATAATCTAAAATTCACCAATTAATCAAAATTCTAAATAATTCAAAAGTCACAAAATGACCAAAATACCCTTAGCCTAAAAAGTTGTAAATAGTCATTCTAATCACATGGTTAGGTCCCCATGGTCATGGTTAGTCTCTAGGCTCAACAGTTCTTGAGTTCACTAGCTAATACATCAAAATTATAATTCACCAATTTTAAATAGTATTAAATTAATTAAAAATTCTCATAAATCATAATTCCTATTATTAAATAATAGACTTTTACAAAAGTTCAAAATTACCGTCATTTTAGAAAAGTGGGTGTTACAAGTCTACCCTTATTAGAAAATTTTATCCTCGAAATTAAGATGGTCATATTTCTTCTAGAGTCTCGTCCCCAACATTCAAAGTCTCAGAACTTACCTAAATCATACAATTTAAAAGAATGGCATACAAGGTCATGGCATACAGTGGTAGTGTAAGTCTCATCTAGGTATACTAGTTACACTAGACCAAAACAATCATAGGGTATCAAAACTTACAAGCAATCAGGGGTGTTAAATTAGAAAAGATACAGAATAACAAATCATCAAGGCTTTAAGGCATAATCAAAATCAAAATTTAAAGCACAATTGTCGAGCATTAAAATCCAATCACAATATTATATATAGAGAGAGTGTTAGAAGGGAAAAGTTAGCATTATGTAAAGGTTATGTGGTTAGTATGTGTATGGGTGTATGTGGACATGTTCATAGGATTAGATAGTAGACATGTCTGTGTGTGTGAAATATACATGAAAGTGTATAGGAGGATTTGGATTTCAAAACAATAGCTATCAAGTTACACTACTCATGGCATATTGGTTAAACAATCTACAATGCACAACCTATTTACTCATAACATGCATGGCTAACCATATATATACATATATCTACATGCATAGAGAGGTAGAGATTTAGTTATGTATCTATGTACATTATAACAGTATGCATAAACGATATATATATATATATATATATATATATATATATATATATATATATATATATATAAATATATATATATATATATATATATATATATATATATATATATATATATATATATATATGTATATGAACATAACATAGAGATGAAGGGTTAGGTTTACATGGCAGTTGTGAACATTAGTGTACATTAGTGTAGATTGTCAAGAGTACAGGGGTTATAACTTAAAATGAAGGGTTCAATCATTCATTTCAGTTTAACATTACATATTAAATCTGAAATTGAACTAAACATTTAAAATCAATGTGAAAAATGTTAACATGTATTCAGTTTTAGGATTTTGGTAGAATTCGAACATCAAAACCAACCCAATGTTCACCACAACCTAACATGTAAGAGTATGAAACCTAACATTATATCCCTACATACAACAATGTATATAGCTCAAAATATTACATTAAAAACTGCAAATTGAACTAATCACTTAGAATCCAGTCTTAAAGGGTTAATTTGCACACGGTCTCAGATTTGACAAATTCAAACACAAAACTTAACCAATTTTTTTAAGAATTGAAACCCTGTATATAACATACATGTGCAGTGATGTAAACAACAACTAATAGTATGAAATTTATATTTAAATTATGAATTTAAACTGGAAAAAAAATAAAGAGAACTATTCTCTGATACTGTATTGTGTCAGAGATATTGGAGTTTTGAGAATTTAACATCAACAACATATTAATATATATTTAGATGGGTTGGTAATCAAAGTGTAGCATGCATACGTGTCTGGCAAAGTGTCTGTGTCCGCTATATATATATATTCTCATGTCCCAATATAAAAATCAAATTCTATATCAAGACCAACATTTAGATTCCTACCAAGATTGCAAGTAGGTGATTGATGTAATCAAGACAGTTTTATTATTATTATTATTATTTAATACAAGAATAATAACAAGAAGAAAATAACGATAAAATCTGTTCTGCTTATCTGTTTAAAAGAAGAACCATTTTAAAACCAGAGCTATAATATCAAATCCAAGATAAGGTCTAGCAAAATCATCGATTCATTGTATTAAGAAGAAATTCATAGTAAGAAGTTACACAAGGTTTATAATACAGCTAAAGCTACTCCTAAGTTAAATAATGAGAAGCAAAACAAACAATAATTCTTTTTTTTTAGAATGACTGAAACAAAAGTAGAGAAAACATGTTCAAGAACATTTAAGGTACAATCTGATAATCATATACGTCTATCCAAAATCATGGTACTCTAAATCCTCGTCATACTAGTAAGCAAGGCTACGATAATCACAAAGTCCTCGACTTAGGCACATACCTCTAGAATCATGGTATTTAATATTTTTACGATGCCGATAGCTTGGCTGCGAAAACCTTAAATTCCCACACCCGAGAAATATATCCAAAGTCAGACTATATATCCTCACCATGCTGGCTAATGTGATTGTAGAAGACTAGATTCCATAACTTAGATGACCTAGCCAATATAATTTCATCTTGACAAAAATTAAATTAAATCAACAATGGATACCCAAAAATCAAATTTATTAACTAACCAAGAAAGATAAATATAAAATATTAGAATCAAATTTCGAGATATTTTATAATGAGATTCTCAAGGCTCATCCCGGGAATCTCTCAAGGGATCCTAACTGTGATTGAGTACCTTCAAAAATATATCCTAATCCTACTGTAGGCTGTAGTGGTACTCTAGTTCGAATACCACTACACAAACTCGACCTACATGGGCCACCACTAAAAACGTGTCACGACCCGCACCCTAAAGTAAGGGCACGAGAAGTGGGTACGTCCAGCCTACGCCGCAGTGTCGGCGGTAGAACGCTGTCCTAGGTAAAACATCTAATAATATAAAGGTACATGTACAGTATATACACTTCGAATGGAGGTGACATAGCAAATACAGTCTCAATCACATCTAAGGTAGAGCATGATAAAAGATAGATAAAATATGAAATCCACAAAGAGATACCGCAGATAGAAGTCTAAGTGTCTAAGATACACAAATCCAGAAAACATCTCAAATCTCAAATACAGTAATCCATAAAGTAAATACAACTCAAGACAACTAAAATAACTATCTATACAACCTCTACTGTGTCTCCTCTAGGCTAGCAGGCAACCTCCAAGCTATCTGTAAAATTTATCAACAGGTCCAATCAGGACAGGAACGAGCACAATCTCATCTAGAAAACCCAAGTAAATGACAGAGAACTATAAAGCAGTTATAGACAGTTGTATTGATGAACATGGAAGTTTATATTCAGGTGATGGTATAGAGAGACAGATAAGGTACAAGGAAAGTAAGTACTAAACAAGAGAAGAAATCATAGCAATAAAGACTGTAAAATAAAATCTAGCTGAACTTGAGTAACATGATGAGTCCAGACAGTACAATATAAGTCGAGTGTAATTCCAATGTGAGTCTAATACAAGATGAGTCGAATGTGATTCTAATCATTGTTCTAATAAGGTGATTCGAATAAGGTGATACGAATAAGGTGATTCAAATAGTGATTCACATGATGATCTAACAATGATTCGAATAAATTCACCAAGTGTGTTTTAAAATACTTAGATAGACATGTAAACGGCTATAGGTAAATCCGGCACATCACGCACTGATCAGGTGAGAGATGGCTATCGTTCGAATATCATTCACAGGGGGTGGTTCGAATAGTGGGAATGTTCACATGTCTAATCAAGTATTTTCCCGCCTATCTAATACAAATGAATCCAAAATCTGACACATCAATCGAATACAAGTCTAACCAACACATGAAGATACGAATAGGTGGTTCGAATAGTGATTCGTATGGTAATTCGAATAATAGAGGCAAAACGAGTAAGTATGTGTGTCGTATACATGGATTTAGTAATAAAAATATGTGTTTGAAACAGAGAATCACATATTACTAACTAGAACTGAAGTACAATAATTGACAAGTAAATGAGAGAACTATCAGAGAATGTACTCGCCTGATAACCTGAACAGCTGATAGGTATAGAGGTCCAAACTGAAGCCACAGAGTTCTATTTAGAGCAATACAGGTCAAGATGTATACGAGAGATGATAAATGAAATGTACAATGCATCTGCATGCTGTCTAGGTCAAACTAGACTAAAGTCAACACTTGGTCAACTCTAGTCAACCACACTAGTCAAATTAGGTCAACTAGGTCAAGTCCTTGCCCAAACAAGTCTAACAAGTCTCACTATGCCTAACCAAGCCTAGGTTAGCACTCACTCAATCACAAGACAATGTGAACCACAACAATGCATAATATAAAATAGATAATATATATAAATACATACCTTCATACATACATGCATATCCATATTACATACATATTTATATATATAGGCATATGTTACATCATGCATATTTACAAAGTTACATAGATATATACATTCATGCACATTTACATACATACTTTTATACATTATATATGTTAACATTCATTACAATGTATTATATTTTACTTGTACCTTTGATTGATTCATTCATTTATTCATATATGACATTCATTCATGCATATTACATACTTACATGCATCTATACATTATATACATTGTATATAACATGTAAAAATAGAAGAGAAAAAAAAAGGAAAAACTGAAATGGAAAGGGAAGGGAAGGAAAATTTAAGGAAAAGAAAAAACAGTGGACATATACATGCTTGCATCATATATTCTATATTACCATACATGCTATCATTATATATTGCATTATATTATTTATATATTATGCATTCATATCTATCATTACATGTATATCTAGCATTCATTATATACTTTTATGCATACATTGTATATCATTCTTTCATTCATGCATTTATGCATTGCTTATATATATTATATTAATTGCATTCCTACATGCTTGCATTCAACCATATATATACATTAATGTAAAGAGGATATATATCATATATATATCATTTCATTCATCTAACATATCATGTATTATATACTCTATATTCATTTAATACCCATACTACATAGGCTCATAGGTTACACAAAATGCATTTATCTTATAGTCACTCTTCTACTTAAAACCAATACTGTACCGATTGGGCCTCTACAAAATTCTAGGATTAAAGTATGTTGTAGCCCTTCATGTTAGCTTTCCGAAACTTCAAACGGATCGCATTTTCGTGTCGGAAGCTCCGAAATTGCGAAAATACCGAAACGCGTTCGTCTTTTATACAGCTGACACTCAAATAATTCTACAGAAAGTTACAGAAAGAATTTGGCTTATTAAAATATATATTTAGAAAGCTAACTTCGATATGGTTCTTTGAAAAAAATGGGAGATAAATCGGTGTTCTAAGCTAAAAGTTATGACATTTCTAAGTTGCTTTGGTTAATAAAAACGTGGATGGATATTATGACGAATTTGAGTTGTTTTGGACAAAAGAACACATATAGGCCAAGATACTTCGATACAAACATAGGTATCCAAATGAAACTCATTCTAACCATCCTAACTAAGATTAATCCACTCTCTAACCATTCTAAAACTAAATTTAAATATCTATTTAAACTATTATCATACATACATACACATAGGGTGTCCTAATTTGGGATCTATCAAGTAGGACACAAGACACATATCTAAAATCCTCAAGAGAGCTCCAAATGGTCTCAAATTTGAATCTAAATGGGACACATGCATGAGGATGGATCCTACGGATTCAAAACTAATTTATATGCAAAGAAAATTGATTTAGAGGATAGGTTTTACCTATTGGGAGTGGAATCCCATTAAAATCCTTTAGGACACGGCTCCGATACGAAGATCCCTCAAAGTGGACACTCCTCCTTGCACTCCTCATCCAATCATTGGTAGCACCCTTCCCTTTGAGAATGGGAATGATTGAGGAAAGGTTTGGTGAAGGAATGATTTGATTTGGAGATCAAATCAATGGGAAGGCTCTCTAAAATTAGGGAAGAACAAAAGAAAAATAAAAGAGGCAAGATTGTAATGAATGAAATGAATCATTCTCCCCTAAAGGTGGCTGCCATAAAGTGTCCATTAGGGATAATGGAAAATATCCTAATTGCCCCTCTCTAGTCTCATATGGTTAAGTCTAGATTAGGTTCAAATTTGGGATCAAAATGATCTAGTTTTGAGTCTCTAACATAACCATTCTAACATGATAAAAATTAGTTTAATTAACTAACTTAAATGTTGGGTCTTGCGAGCCATGCTTAACTTAATATTGGGTCCCATCTAGAGTTTAAGCTACCCGGGTCACAATACAAGTCGGAACGAGAAGAAACTCAAACCCGACTAAACAAATCCAATAAAAACAATATTAAAAATATAAAATTTTCCCAAAATATTAAAATATGAAAAATGACCAAAATTATAATACATCAATTTAAATATTATTAAAATAATCTAAAATTCACCAATTAATCAAAATCCTAAATAATTCAAAAGTCACAAAATGACCAAAATACCCTTAGCCTAAAAAATTGTAAATAGTCATTCTAATCACATGGATAGGTCTCCATGGTCATGGTTAGTCTCTAGGGTCAACTGTTCTAGAGTTCACTAGCTAACACATCAAAATTATAATTCACCAATTTTAAATAGTATTAAATTAATTAAAAATTCTCATAAATCATAAATCCTATTATTAAATAATAGACTTTTACAAAAGTTCAAAATTACCCTCATTTTAGAAAAGTGGGTGTTACATCAGGGTCGAGGCTGAACGACAAACTGGACAACAACTCAAGAGGCTAAGAAGTGATCAAGACGGAGAGTATCGGTCTCATGAATTTACATCGTTCTGTAAAGAACGTGGAATCATCAACGAGACTACTACTCTGTATTCTCCTCAATCTAATGGAGTAGCAGAGAGGAAGAATAGAACATTAACAAAAATGATGAACTCAATGTTGTTAACTACGGGTCTTCCAAAATGCTACTGGAGAGAAGCTGAATTGACGGCCACTTTTATTCTGAATAGAGTGCCATATGCAACTTCGGATGTAACTCCTCATGAACTCTGGTTCAAAGTTAGACCTAACATGAATGCCATTCGAGTGTGGAGGTGTATGGCTTATGTGAAGCTCCCAGATCTGAAGATTTAAAAGCTGGGAATAAGGACTACGAAGACGATCTTCTTGGGGTATGCCGAGAAGAGCGATGCTCTGAGATTTCTTGATATTGTGTCAAATCATATCATCGAATCTCGCGATGCTGAATACTTTGAAGACAAATTTGCAAGGCACAAAAATATTGCTCTCACAGACATTCTGAAGAATGATGAAGGTGCAAAGGAGACTGAGATCTCAAATGAGACAGTAGTCCAAGATGAAGTTCTTGGCAAGGAGACAACAATTGAGCCAGAACTCGCTGAGCCATCGACGAAGCGAACGAGGAGGCCGAAGAACTTCGGAGATGACTTTATTACCTATCATGTGGAAGGAAACTCATTTACCTATGATGAGGCAATAAAGACCAAAGATGCGGTCTTCTGGAAGGAGGCGATTGACAATAAAATTGATTCAATCACCTCCAATAGCACTTGGGTGTTGGTTCATTTACCTGAAGGAGCAAAATCCATTGGATGTAAGTGGATCTTCAAGAAGAAGATGAAAGCTGATAGAACCATGGACAAGTTCAAGGCCAGGCTAGTGGCCAAGGGGTTTTCTCAGAAGCAGGGGATCGACTACTTTGACACGTATGCTCCAGTAGCCCGAATGAAAACCATCAGATTGTTAATTGCTCTTGCAGTAATACACAAGCTGGTGATACATCAGATAGATGTGAAAACGGTTTTCCTAAATGGTGAGTTGACCGAAGAGATCTACATGCAACAGCCAGAGGGATTTTTCGTCAAGGGTCTTGAAGACAGTCTAAAAGTTGGTGAAATCCTTGTACGGTCTTAAACAGGATCCCAAGATATGGCATAAAAAATTTGACAAAGTTATAAGGTCAAATGGCTACAGGGTTAGCGAGACGGACAAGTATGTTTATACGAAGTTCGCTGATGAAAGAGGTGTGATCGTTTGTCTATATGTGGACGACATGCTTATCCTAGGTATAGATATGGGCTATTTCACGGAGACAAAGAAGTTCATCTCTACCAAGTTCAGTATAAAGGACTTGGGGGAAGCTGATGTGATCTTGGGCATCAAGATCATCCGGACAAATACTGGATTAGCACTGTCTCAGTCTCATTACATTGAGAAGATGCTCACTCGCTATGGGTATCATGATCTTCCTATAATTGATAAGTCGTACCAGGGTAACCAGAAGCTGGAGCCAAACTCGAAGGAAAGCGTCAGATAACTAGAGTATGTTAGCATCATCGAAAGTTTGATGTACGCTACTACCGCCACTAAGCCTGACATAGCTTTCGTCGTAGAAATGCTGAGTCGATTCACTAGTAATCCAGACGTTCAGCACTGGAAAGCTGTGAAGCGTGTAATGAGATATCTCAAGAAGACTCAGACATATGCACTGCACTACAGCAGAGAGCCGTAGGTAGTAGAAGGCTTCAGTGATGCCAGCTAGTGCTCAGAGTTGGAGAGCGAGAGATCCACAGGTGGATTCATTTTCATAATAGGTGAAGCTTCTATATCGTGGAAGTCGAAGAAGCAGACCATGCTCACTCGTTCCTCCATAGAATCTGAGTTCTTTGTACTTGATATCGTAGCGAAGGAAGCAGAATGGCTTCGGGATCTCATGTATGATCTTCCAATGGTTGAGGCGCAGATACCAGTGATTCTGATATACTGTGACAACTAGGCGACTGCGACGGTGGCATCAAATGATCTCTTCAATAGGAAGAAGAGAACTGTGCGGTTGAAGCACGGAGCAGTGAACGATCTTATCAAGAAAGGTATCATTATAGTGGTCGATGTTCGAAGTCAGGAGAACCTGGCGGATCTGTTCACGAAGGGCCTCAAGCACCAGCTGGTCGAAGACACATCAGGGAAGATATGCTTAAAGGCATTCTGATAGTGTGTCTTTGCAATCCTACCATAAAGTTTTATGTTATTAGTTCAAAGAAAAATCTATTAGACATCTAACTTTCGGTTCAAGGGAGGACCACTGACTGAAAAACTATCAGGTAATAGTGGGTACTTGTTCTTGGAAACATGGAAGGATTACGGACCCATAACCACTGTTGTCTACTATATGTTTTCTGCAGAAAATGGATCCTGTGATGAGGATGGTTTAAACGCCTTAATGAGTTCTCAAGCAGAGTGAATGCCTGGTATGTTTTACAAGAAGCACAGTAGCGCGGCACCACAAGAAGTGTAACTCCATGCTACAGTAGAGTGACTACACCATGAGGTTCTCGGATAGGGGTAATGCCTCGGCTTTGCGAGCTAAGTCACAGCGGCGTAGCACTGAAAATAGGCAGATAGCCTAATGTTGTATAATTAAATTAAAGAGGGGTAGAAAACACTACAAAGGGGAGGATGTCCCCATGCTAAAGTGGCACGACACCACGATGAGGTACCCGAATAGGGGAAAGCCTCGGTCTTACAAGCTATATCGTTGCGACGTGACATCGCAAGGGAGCCTAAGGCTTCATTCTGGGTAGTATGGCACTACAAGGAGGCTGCGACCTCATGCTACAGTAGTATGACACTACGATGAGATTCCCGGGTAGGGGTAATGCCTCGACTTTTGGCCTTGTCATAGCGACGTAGCACCGCAAGGGAAGCACAAGGCTTCATGCCATGTCTCTTTAATAAAGAACTCACCTATAGTGTATGGACAGAGATAGCAGACCGTCTCTTGAGGGTAAACTCGTAGACGCCTAAAATTATACACTGAAACCAAGCTGGCACAGGGCCTTTAATGTGCAGCCAGAAGCACAGGTAACTACATTTTATGAGTAGAAAAAATTACAGCTATGATATAGAATTCAAGGCTTAGTACATTCTTGTATCATACTGTTGTTCAACCATGCGAGAAGATTCAAGTCGTCAGCGATATCTATCCTAATACATAATGGACAGTTACTGTAGGGAACGCTCAACCCTATATATATTAAGATATGTGGAAGATTGTTGGAGTTTTTCCTTGACTTGTAAACTGCTTGCTCTCAACAAGACATGTAAGTTTAGTCCCACATTGGCTAGAAAAACTCATGGATATCTCAATATAACTCCACTTGGGGAATAGAGAGATGCACATGGGGTGGTGACCCAAAGGAAGGAACCATGTGGATGATTTTACATAGAGATAAGGATAAGACACCCTTTAAAGCATTCATGCTTTTTGACCAAGATCAATTTAATTCCATAGGAGCTAAGCCCCGAAAGGGCTTAACGACTTGGACTCGGACTCGGGCTCATGTGGCACAATATGACGTTTTATTGGCACACTTTGCACTTAACACGACAGCAACATCGCTAGGCACATAGTACACTTAAGTTGCGCTCGTTGCAAGAGCCTCTTGTGCAGCCGTTCGTGTGCCAGTTCGCGCTGTCTGATCGCGCGTCCAAATGGCACGCCAGTTGGCATAGCCAGATGGCGCAGCCTGATCACGCGACAGGATGGCGCGCTAGTTGGCACAGCCAGATGGTGCAGCAGTTGGCGCATGATTTATGAGCGGTACGTGCGTGTTACGCAAGTGCACGCGAGCACATTTGATGCAGGTTGCGTGCATGTTGCTCAAGTGTGCGCGGGCGCGTTTGGTATAGGTGCACACTGTGCCCGTCTTGTGCAATTGCGCATGAGTGCATGGGCGCTGGGCGTGCGTACACACGAGCGCAGAAGCGTTGTTTCGTGCATAACGTGTAGTTCCCCACTCCCGTTGGGGCGAAGAACTATGTAATAGGCTCGTGCCAAGTTAGACATGGTCGGGAACATAGATGGCTAGTCTGACTCGGCGATGAGTTTGGTAAACAAAAACCATGGCATCAATAAAATCGATTTCGACGAGTGATATGAGTACCGTTCCAAATAATGGATCGACTACTGTTGGAATAAGTCCTAGATGCGGTAGGCGGTGTCTTGGCGAAGGAACTCTAAAGAGAGCGATGCAACCCGTCTGTCGTTGGTTTTATTGGTTTTCTTGGCTTTCTGAACGAATTATTGTGTGGATTTGATAGTGTGCTTTCGCGTCGATTTCTGAATGCGTCTTTAGGAATTTCGAAGGAAGGATTGAAGGAAGGGTTCTAATTCGATGCTCGTGCCATTGCAGGAGTTCGTGTAACTGACGCTTGACCGTCGTGAAGCGTTCTCCTACTCTCGACGCAATCTCCTTAGGTGGGTGGTTCTTCGGCCCCTTCTTTTCTACTCCTTCCCGCCAACTAAATTCTTAAAGTTCAACGTTCAAATCGATGATGCTAGCGGGATGTATGCTTGCCACTAAGATCAAGAGCTCGGGATAATATATCAACCTAGAGAAGTTAACTCCGAATTTATAAGTTCACACTAAGTAGGGAAAAGATAAAGTTCTAAGAAAGAGATAGAATATATTTCATGCCATGCCAAACACAACGATGAAAACCTTGGCGGCGGTACATCATGCCTCAGAGAATTTGGTGCCTACGGGATGCTAAATCAGAACGTCCGGTTTCGGAGGAAAGGACCCTTGCACGAGTAGGAATGATTATGTGATTTGATAATGGTTACGCTATGCAATTTACTTCATACATATTAAATTGTTCATACATTCGCATGGTCAAGGACGACTTGTGCACAAGGTGAGCTTTCCTCGAGACGGTACCCGGGGCCCTGGGACCGAATCGGCCTAGGAGGAAATTATAGAAACTGTGCCTCGGCGCGAGGCATTACGAGACCTCCAGTTAGGCTCGCTACCTGGACTGGAGGGCACGTTGCAAGGCTACGTAATCATCATTCATGGTGTCGATATCACCAATGACCGCATATAGGATAGACTGCATGCTCACCTATTGTCTTGTGCAGGTGGTAAGTATCATGTATATTTTGTGCAGGAAAGGAGCACGGCCGTGGTAAGAATGCCTTTAAATTGGTTATGTGTTATCGTTTAAAATGTGCCTTCGATATGAACTGCAATTCATATAGTTCTAAATAGAAAGATCACTTCGTATGCTAGAATCCTTAATAAGCAGTGTCGGTTTAGACGAGTGGGTTCGTCCCATCCACTAGCAAGTGTGCTAACCCCCAACTCCCCAGGTAACGAGCGCGCTGCGGGAGCTCGAGACTAGACCTGAAGCTGAAGAACGGGAGGTGGCACGAAGCTCTCCTATTTTGAAGTATTTTGAAGCCCAACTCAGATCGAAGGCTTTGTTCAAATGTATAAAGGGGCGTGAATATATGGAACGACAAGGTTTATTTTCGGGCAAGCTTGTCGAGAGTTTTTCTTTTGTGTTTCAAAGATGTAGCCGCAATGGCATATGTAATATAAAAATGACCTTGTACATACTTTGCAAGCTTTTGAATGAAAAGCTAAATTTCTTTCTATGCTATGTCTTCAACTCTCTGTACTGTTTAATTTTAACGCGTCAAATAAAAAGGAATTTCAAATTGCACATCCTTGTCTTGTGCAAGTCCATTAAAGACTTGTACGGCATCACGTCCCAACCCATGATGATCGATTTATATCGAGTCAAGGCGATGGCGACCAATTCGGCGAGTCAGGGCATGACAAGTTGGTATCAGAGAACGGTTCACACCTCGGACCTTTCAAAATACTTTCTTTTAGATGATGCCGTTACGATTTTTCAAAAACTATGCTTTTCGACATATGCGGCCTGAAATAATCGTTCCATACATATAAGCCCGTAGATATTTTGAGAATACTAACGGGTTTGCTCAATTTTGTAGGTATGTCGGAAGGACTGGGTGTCCCTGCTGTCAACACCACATTGATTAGCACGGATAGCACCGAAGGCGCGACGCCTAGCGAATCTGCCATGGAGCGACTACTACGCCTCATGGAACTCCAACAACGCCAGTCAGAGACGCAGCAACGACAGCTACAGGAACAGATCCAGGCCCAAGTCAGCGCCCAACAAAAGCAAATAGAGGCTCTGACCCGGATTGTGAGCACCATAGCGACGCAACAGAACTCAACGACCGTCATGTCCGAGGAAAAAGTGCAACCCGTAAAGACAAAACATGTGTCTTCCTCCTCCCTGCTCAAGATGACCAAGTTCAAGAAAATGAACCCGCCTGAATTCAACGGTCGAGCAGAGCCTGACAAAGAATTAGGGTGGCTAGTGAAGATTGAGAGTCTGTTCACTCTCCTCAACATCAAGGGGTCCAAGAAAGTCGGGTGCGCAGCGTTGCAGCTCAACTTGAGGGCCTACGACTGGTGGGAGGCGAAGAACAGGAACTCAAAGAGGCCAACCCCAATGCCAAGATCTCGTAGGAGACGTTCAAACTGGCCTTTCTCGAGCAATACATCCCTCATGCCCTTCGTCGACAAAAGGAAGAGGAATTCATGTCCTTGAAGCAAGGAAACTTGTTCGTTGAAGACTACGATACGAAGTTCGCAAAGCTTGCAAAGTTTGCCGGGGCCTTTCTGTCGAACACGGAGGCGTGGTACGAGCGCTTCCAGCAAGGCCTGAATGAGGATTTGCGTTGGGACGTCATGAACCAGAGATGCCAGACGTACAGGGAATCATATAACGCCGCCCTAGACAGTGAGCGGATCTTAGGTCGAGCGTCGCAGAAGGGCGGATCAAGTATCCGCAACAACTTTAACAAGCGTCCTCACGACGCAAGAGGATCTGGTACGCCAAAGTGCCAGAATACGTTCGAGTATCGGGGGCCTCATCCAGGCGTACGGTGCCATCGCTGTGGCAAGATGGGACATCTGACGGTCGATTGCCGAGGAAGATGCTTCAAGTGTGGCCAGCTAGGTCACAAGGCAGTAGATTGTCGCATGGAAAGGGTGAACCAACATCCACCAAAGGACATCCAGAACCAGAACAGGGCGCCTCCCGCCCATGGCACAAATGCGGTACCCGTGAACCCACAAAATTGCCAAGGGGCACAAGGTCGAGTCTACGCACTGACTCGGGATAAAGCCTATGCGTCCGACACTGTCGTGACAGGTATACTACTCTATAAAAATATGCCTGCTAGAGTATTGTTCGATTCGGGTGCTACGCATAGTTTCATATCTGCCAACTTTGTAAAAGAGAATCAACTACCTATACAACTTTTAGATATGAATCTTAGTGTTAGCACTCCATCGGGAGTAGATATGTCTACCACTCAAATTTGTAGGGATGGTTACATATGCATCGGAGGGAGAAATCTATCCTTGGAAGTTATCGTCCTCGACGTCAAGGAGTACGATATAATCCTCGGCATGGATTGGTTGGGTGCATGCCACGCAACGATCGAGTGCACGGAGAAAAGAGCTGTGTTCCACCTTCCCGGCGAAACCGAGTTCTCCTATTCGTACGGAGCAGCATCAAAGTCGACAATGATGATATCGGCGATTTCGGCAAGGCGTATGTTGTATTCTGGGTACAGCGGGTACCTAGCATCAGTTCGAGACACGAGAACGGAGATTGCAAGCACGACCCAGACTGAAGTCGTGGCAGAATTTCCTGATGTGTTCCCGGACGAGTTGCCAGGGATGCCGCCGGACCGAGAGATAGAATTCAGCATCGACACCTTCCCGGACACTCGACCAATATCCAAAGCACCTTATCGAATGGCGCCGGCAGAGCTCAAGGAACTAAAAGCACAACTACAAGAGTTACTAGATCGCGGATATATTCGCCCTAGTGTCTCCCCGTGGGGTGTCCCAGTATTGTTTGTGAGGAAGAATGATGGATCGATGCGGCTGTGCATCGATTATCGGGAACTCAACAAAGCTACGGTACGAAACAAGTACCCGTTACCGAGGATAGACGATTTGTTTGACCAGCTGCAAGGGGCGACGGTATTTTCCAAGATTGATCTTCGCTCAGGCTATCATCAATTGAAGATCAAGTCTGAGGACGTGCCGAAGTCCGCCTACCGAACTCGATATGGTCACTACGAATTTCTGGTCATGCCCTTCGGCTTGAGCAACGCTCCTGCCGCGTTCATGGATCTAAGGAACCGGGTGTTCCGACCATTCATAGACAAATTTGTCATCGCATTCATCGATGACATCCTTATATATTCGAAAAGCAAGGACGAGCACGTGGAACACTTGAAGATGGTGCTACAGACTCTGCGTGAACACCAACTCTATGCCAAGCTAAGCAAGTGCGAGTTCTGGATGAACAGCATGACGTTCCTTGGGCACGTTGTCTCAGCTGAAGGCATCACGGTGGACCCAAAAAAGATTGAAGCAATAGTCGAATGGAAGCGGCCTACCTCAGCAAGCGACATCCGAAGTTTCCTCGGCTTGGCGGGCTACTACCGTAGATTCGTGAAAGATTTTGCCAAAATTGTGTCGCCTCTGACTTGCCTCACCCAGAAGGGAGTCGCGTTCGAGTGGAACGACGCCTGCGAATCGAGCTTCCAAGAGTTGAAGAAACAGCTCATCTCAGCACCGATCCTTGTACTTCCAGACGGGCCGGAAAGGTTTCAAATATTTAGCGATACATCGCGGACGGGTTTGGGATACGTGCTTATGCAAAGGGATAAGGTAATTTCGTTTGCTTCGAGGCAATTGAAGCAACACGAGAAGAATTATCTTACGCATGATCTGGAGTTAGCGGCCATTGTGTTCGCGTTGAAGCTATGGCGGCACTATCTTTATGGTATAGCTTGCAGAATCTATATGGACCATAAGAGCCTCAAGTACATCTTCACTCAACAGGACCTGAACTTACGGCAGCGGCGTTGGCTCGAACTCATTAAAGACTATGATTTGACTATCGAGTACACGCCGGGTAAGGGTAACGTCGTAGCAGACGCACTGAGTAGAATGTTTGCAGGGTGCTTATCTATCAATCGTAACATACAGCGAGACTTGGCAGAGATGGGTATCGAACTCCGAATCCGTTACCGTGGAGCACGATTGGTCCAATTGCACCTTGAGTCGAGCTTGCACAACAAAATAAAGACCGCACAGGAGGACGACCCATTCCTAAAGAAGATGCGTGAGCTGATTTCGACGGAAAAGGCGACTGACTTTGCGGTGGGCGAGGGCAGAATGACGCGGATGAAGGAGAGGATATGTGTGCCGGACCATGTTGAACTTAAAAAGGAGATTCTGACGGAGGCCCATTATGCGAAGTACTCGTTGCATCCCGGGAGTACCAAAATGTATAAGGACCTGCGCATGACCTTTTGGTGGCACGGCATGAAGAAAGACGTAGCAACGTTTGTATCACAGTACATGGCTTGTCAACGGGTGAAGGCCGAGCATCAAAGACTAGGCGGGGAGCTACAGAACCTCGACATTCCAGTATGGAAGTGGAACGACATCTCTATGGATTTCATCATGGGCCTTCCGAAGACGTCGCGGGGGAATGATGCAATTTGGGTCATTGTCGATCGTTTGACCAAATCCGCTTATTTCATCGCTATTAAAGCATCATAGGGCGTCGATCGGTTAGCTCAGATTTATCTCGACGAGATCGTCAGACTGCACGGGGTACCTGCCACAATTATTTCGGACAGAGACGGGCGATTCTTATCACGTTTCTGGACGAGTCTACAGACGGCGCTGGACACTAAGTTGAACCTTAGCTCCGCGTACCACCCGTAAACTGATGGCCAGACAGAAAGAGTGAATCAGATCCTAGAGGATATGCTACGTCTGTGTGCGATAGATTTGAAGACTAGTTGGGACACCCACTTGCCGCTCGCGGAATTTGCATACAACAACAGTTATCAATCGAGCATCCAAATGGCTCCCTACGAGGCACTTTACGAGAGGAAGTTCCGATCTTCGATTTGCTGGGACGAAGTCGGGGAGCGACAGGTGCTCGGGCCAGAACTAGTCGAACAAGCCGTCGAGAAGGTCCGCTTGATTCGAGATAGGCTCCGTATTGCTCAGAGTCGACAAAAGAGTTATGCAGATACTCGTCGACGATCGTTAGAGTTCTTGGTTGGGGACCATGTATTTTTGAAGGTGACGTCGATGCGGGGCGTCATGCGATTCGGGGTAAAAGGCAAGCTGAGTCCGAAATTCGTAGGGCCCTTCGAGATCCTCGAAAGAGTGGCTACCGTTGCTTACCGGATCGTGCTATCTCCTGCCCTGGCCGAAGTGTACGACGTCTTCCATGTCTTCCAACTTCGGAAGTACGTGCATGACCCAAGTCATGTGGTTAGTTTCGATCAGTTGGAGCTACGCGTCGATCTATCATACTCGGAGGAGCCCGTGCAAATTTTGGACCGTAAAGAAAAGATCCTGCGAAGCCGATCGATGTCCATGGTTCACGTACTCTGGCGCAACCATTCCGTCGAGGAGTCGACGTATGAACTAGAGGCGGAGATGAAGGAGAAGTACCCTTCACTTTTCATCGACGAAGGTCAGACCCTTGTTCTTAAGTTTCGGGACGAAACTTTTTCTTAGTGGTATATTATGTAGTGCCCCACTCCCGTTGGGGCGAAGCACTATGTAATAGGCTCATGCCAAGTTAGACATGGTCGGGAACATAGATGGCTAGTCTGACTCGGCGACGAGTTTGGTATACAAAAACCATGGCATCAATAAAATCGATTTGGACGAGTGATATGAGTACCTTTCCAACTAATGGATCGACTACTGTTGGAATAAGTCCTAGATGCGGTAGGCGGCGTCTTGGCGAAGGAACTCTAAAGAGAGCAACGCAACCCTTCTGCCGTTGGTTTTATTGGTTTTCTTGGCTTTCTAAACGAATTGTTGCGTGGATTTGATAGTGTGCTTTCGCACCGATTTCTGAATGCGTCTTTGGGAATTTCGAAGGAAGGATTGAAGGAAGGGTTCTAATTCGATGCTCGTGCCATTACAGGAGTTCGTGTAACTGACGCTTGACCGTCGTGAAGCGTTCTCCTACTCTCGACGCAATCTCCTTAGGTGGGTGGTTCTTCGGTCCCTTCTTTTCTACTCCTTCCCGCCAACTAAATTCTTAAAGTTCAACGTTCAAATCGATGATCCTAACGGGATGTATGCTTGCCACTAAGATCAAGAGCTCGGGATAATATATCAACCTAGAGAAGTTAACTCCGAATTTATAAGTTCACACTAAGTAGGGATGCTACGGGATGCTAAATCAGAATGTACGGTTTCGGGAGAAAGGACCCTTGCACGAGTAGGAATGATTATGTGATTTGATAATGGTTACGCTATACAATTTACTTCATACATATTAAACTGTTTATACATTCGCATGGTCAAGGACGACTTGTGCACAAGGTGAGCTTTCCTCGAGACGGTACCCGGGGCCCTGGAACGAATCGGCCTAGGAGGAAATTATGGAAATCGTGCCTCCGCGCGAGGCATTGCGAGACCTCCAGTTAGGCTCGCTACCTGGACTGGAGGGCGCGTCGCAAGGCTACGTAATCATCCTTCATGGTGTCGATATCACCAATGACCGCATATATGATAGACTGCATGCTCACCTATTGTCTTGTGCAGGTGGTAAGTATCATGTATATTTTGTGCAGGAAAGGAGCACGGCCGTAGTAAGAATGCCTTTAAATTGGTTATGTGTTATCGTTTAAAATGTGCCTTCGATATGAACTGCAATTCATATAGTTCTAAATAGAAAGATCACTTCGTATGCTAGAATCCTTAATAAGCAGTGTCGGTTTAGACGAGTGGGTTCGTCCCATCCACTAGCAAGTGTGCTAACCCCCAACTCCCCAGGTAACGAGCGCGTTGCGGAAGCTCGAGACTAGACCTGAAGCTGAAGAACGGAAGGCGGCACGAAGCTCTCCTATTTTGAAGTATTTTGAAGCCCAACTCAGATCGAAGGCTTTGTCCAAATGTATAAAGGGGCGTGAATGTATGGAACGACAAGAATTATTTTCGGGCAAGCTTGTCGAGAGTTTTTCTTTTGTGTTTCAAAGATGTAGCCGCAATGGCATATGTAATGTAAAAATGACCTTGTACATACTTTGCAAGCTTATAAATGAAAAGCTAAATTTCTTTCTATGCGATGTTTTCAACTCTCTGTACTGTTTAATTTCAACGCGTCAAGTAAAAAGGAATTTCCAATTGCACATCCTTGCCTTGTGCAAGCCCATTAAAGACTTGTACGGCATCACGTCCCGACCCGTGGGGATCGATTTATATCGAGTCAAGGCGATGGCGACCGATTCGGTGAGTCGGGGCGTGACATAACGTGACTGTCCACAATCTGAATCGTTTTGAAATGTGCAATAAAAAATTCGATAATTTTAGATCTGACATTCAAACGTCGTGCACATTTCAATCTGGGCGGTTACAGTGAGACCTTATTTATAGACTCTGTCTTCTCTCTCAGTAGATTACTTTTTATGAAATTTCCACAGGGAGAAGAGAGAGCTTCTGCGTTGGCGCCAATCGTGAGTTCCATCTTTTTGAGGAGTCCGTGAGCAGATTGGCAGAGCGTTCCAGAGTTCTTTCGAACTTGTTGGTTCCTGGAAGCTGACCGTGTGGACGGATCAAGCTTTAAGCGCCGGTGATAATTCACCCCAACAGGCTTTCTTCTTCTGTAACGCCTCAGTCCCAAAATACGCAGGACCAAGTACGTAAACATGCCAGCTGTATACATACGAAGTACATGAGCCTTGTATGTATACATAAGCTGTAAAATACAGTAATCCAAGACAAACTAAATCTCATCCACAATGAAGAGAATAATAATATAAAAATTAACTTGAATATTTATGATACAATCGTTGGACGGAGACAAAGTCCACTACCAACTATCTCAATAAAAGAAATGTACAAGAAATCGAGCGATAAAAATGGCAAGACGAACCAAGCACAATCGTCTTCGAAAGAATGGAGAGAATCGCGGCCTTGGCTAGGATACCTGTGGAAGACATGAACACACACACCTGGGGAAAAACCAGGTCCTCAGACGGACGTAGCAAGATACAGGAAGAACAAGCTAATATGAACTGTCAGAATAATATATAAATATATAAAAGACTATCCTAGACACAAATATGCAAAGGAAATTCTAATCGCCAAATGTTCAATTTAGAGGACAACTTCCACGCGCATGGGTGGGATTTTAGGCTATGTGTACATATCTAGCATCCAGTCATCTGTATCAGTCCGTAACGTCTAAAACGTCAAAGGGCATCTGCAAATAAATCGCTACAGTTCCATCCGGAGACTGTGGTTTACCTGTTTGGATTCCCATACGCACTAGCGACTGTCCTCCTCCAATATTTCCCACCCTGTCCAAGTCATGTCCATAACTCATCCAGTTTTTTAACTGCTTGAGTCTCTAAAACCTTAGTCATAGCAGTTACGATCATCTATCCGTTACGAGACTTTAGAGATAGCTAGTCAATAAGTCGTGCCCCTAGCAACATGTCTCCAACCGTGTAGTGTGTGTGTCATGGCCAAGGAGATATAAGGATATCCCCCAACAAGAAGGTAGTCCGCTAACGCTAAGTTAACATGCATATAGTAAAGTAACGATTAATAGAGTCGTTTGTACCCAAGTGTGGCTTGGACGCGCAGTTTATAACAAAGGAAACTAACAATATGAAACAAAGTAAATAATACGAAAAATAAATAATATGACAGTAAATTAGCAAGGTATACTTGCCTGAGTCCTGAGCACTATGGTGGCAAAGATCAGACAGGAAAGTAGGTGGAACAACGGCTGCCGAGGAACTAAGGTCCAAACAAACATCTACGGAAATATCTTCAAATACCAATATATATTTTAAATATTAGTAGGAAATATCTTCAAATACCCTTTATATAATTTAGGTAAAAATAATTTCGAAAATAAACATAAATATTTACATATTTAAAATACCTTCTTGCTAAATAAATTATTATAAATAATAAAAATATACATGAAATAATTTTTATGCGCTTCACACGAGTAGAATATTCACATAATCTAGTTTTTCTAAATTACCACTTATTAAAATAAGATATCCTTTTATAAATAACTAAAATAATAAGTTTTGGCAACCTCGATAGATACTTTTCACAACTTTTAATAAAAATAATTAATATATATATAATTTTGAAACCATTACCGATAATAAAATCAAAAACCATTTTTCTAAAAATATGTACCTCGCACATATTCGCACTCGACGAGTAAATACGAAAAAAATACAAATTTCCGCGCGACGTACAATACGACTATGCGACGTATAAATTCAAAAAAAAATCAGTACTAAAATATAGTAGAAATTTAGAAATTTTACATCCTACCCAACTTACAATAATTTCGTTCTCGAAATTAAGAATAAGTAGGGGGTAAGAAGACACAAGGGGTATATTGGTAATAACAATTCGACGAGTCCTTGGGCGAGGCAAGAAACAACATAAACAAGCGTTAGAAAATCGTGATTTAGATAATAAATCACGGACATGGCTAATAAACGTAAAAGGAAAAGATTAAAAGTTTTAAGTGGATCCATATAAATAATTTAGAGACTTAAGATATTGTTTCTTGGGAGTAGGTTGATGGCACGATTAGGAGAACGATTAGATTCACTCCTAATTGAAGTGATTAGGAAGTCGTGATAGAAGGTCGAGGAAGGGACGAGTAGTTAAGACAAAGATGTAGTCACATCGAGTGTTAATGGTCACAAGAGATAGGATAGCTAGAGGAAATTCAAGTACAGCGCTTTCGTCCTTTAAAATAGGTGAAAGCGAAAGCAATATAGAGTTCAAAGACGATATTATCGAATACGAATACGTGGTTCAAAGGCGGCCGAATAATTCAAAAAAAATCGTCAAGGCAATAGTGGATGAGATTCTAAGGGGTAAGTTTAACTATATCTCAACCACATAGGATAATAGTGTGAAAGGCAAACCAAAGTGCACTAGGTTGATCAGACCATCATGCACCGGTTCTGACTAGACAATATGTTAGTGGGGGCCCCCAATAAAATATATGTCCTTGAACAAGCTTGAATAAAAAGTAAGCTTGCAAAAATTAGGCTATTTAGCAGCATTAGTCACGATGGTAAAAACATAGGCACGAGAGCGTAAGAGTGAAAGAATGTAGAATTAGTTCAGCTCCTTAAGAATCTAAGTCTTGTCATGTGATTGTTCCTATACATTCATCCTACTGTCTTTTATCTAAGGCTTGGTGGGCTAGATAAGTTAGGGTCCTATAAAGGCTATAGTCTAAGTAATCATGTTAATATGGGTCACAAGAAAAATAAATGTTAGGTCGTGAGGTGTCTACCCAACTTACAAGAGTTAAACTAGTGGTATGATGGAACAATGGGACAAGTCTACCTAGTATGGATTACCTTTCTAACCAACATCAAACACGAAAGAAGGATAAGAATTAACGGTAGAGAGAATCAAGCAAGATGCAAATCAATGGATTCAAAATAGAATCGAGAAGGTCAAGTATGTGGATGAGATCCTAGACTCTAATCCTATCTGCAGGCTTGCTTGGTACGGTAAAGTAACCAAACAATTTATCTTGACCTGCATGGGCCACCACAAAAACATGTAACGTCTCAGTCCCAAAATACGTAGGACCAAGTACGTAAACATGCCAGCTGTATACATACGAAGTACATGAGCCTTGTATGTATACATAAGCTGTAAAATGCAGTAATCCAAGACAAACTAAATCTCATCCACAATGAAAAGAATAATAATATAAAAATCAACTTGAATATTTATGATACAATCGTTGGACGGAGACAAAGTCCACTACCAACTATCTCAATGAAAGAAATGTACAAGAAATCGAGCGATAAAAATGGCAAGACGAACCAAGCACAATCGTCTTCGAAAGAATGGAGAGAATCGCGGCCTTGGTTAGGATACCTGTGGAAGACATGAACACACACACCTGGAAAAAAACCAGGTCCTCAGATGGACGTAGCAAGATACAGGAAGAACAAGCTAATATGAACTGTCAGAATAATATATAAATATATAAAAGACTATCCTAGACACAAATATGCAAAGGAGATTCTAATCGCCAAATGTGCAATTTAGAGGACAACTTTCATGCACATGGATGGGATTTTAGGCTATGTGTACGTAACTGGCATCCAGTCATCTGTATCCGTCCATAACGTCTAAAACGTCAGAGGGCATCTGCAAATAAATCGCTACAGTTCCATCCGGAGACTGTGGTTTACCTGTTTGGATTTCCATACGCACTAGCGACTGTCCTTCCCCAATATTTCCTATCCTATCCAAGTCATGTCCATAACTCATCCAGTTTTGTAACTGCTTGAGTCTCTAAAACCTTAGTCATAGCAGTTACGATCATCTATCCGTCACACGACTTTAGAGATAGGTAGTCAATAAGTCGTGCCCCTAGCAACATGTCTCCAACCGTGTAGTGTGTGTGTCATGGCCAAGGAGATATAAGGATATCCCCCAACAAGAAGGTAGTCCGCCTAAGTTAACATGCATATAGTAAAGTAACGATTAATAGAGTCGTTTGCACCCAAGTGTGGCTTGGACGCGCAGTTTATAACAAAAAAAACTAACAATATGAAACAAATAAATAATACAAAAAATAAATAATATGACAGTAAATTAGCAAAGTATACTTGCATGAATCCTGAGCACTATGGTGGCAAAGATCAGACAGAAAAGTAGGTGGAACAACGGCTGCCGAGGAACTACGGTCCAAACAAACATCTACGGATGCTGAAAATAGTCTATTATCTAATTATAATTAATATTGTCCCTATTAGATTTATTTAATAAATTCTGAAATTAGAATATGGCATAGGTTTTCGTATTAGCTTTCCGAAAAACTAAACGGATCGTATTTTCGTTTCCGGAATCTCCCGAAATCGTAAAAATACTGAAACACGTTTATTTTTGGGACACTAGATACTCAAACAGTTTTGTAGAAATCTACAGAACGAATTTTGTCTATTAAAATATGTTTCTGGAAAGCTTACCTCGATACGCTTCTTTTAAAAAAATTGGAGGCAAAACGGAGTTCGAAGCTAGGAGATATCGTCGTTCCAAGTTGCTCTTGCTAATAAAAAGCGGGGCTGAATTCTAATGACGAATTTTAGAGTGTTTCTATTGGACTAAAATTAATTTCGAATTATGGATGATATAAGGGGGATGTATTGGGTTTATATAGGTATTTATTTCAGATTTATCTCCTAAATTAGATAGGATTTGATTTAAATAAATTGGTGTTTGCTTTGTTAGGATAGGATATAGATAGAGATATTTTCCAAGTAGAAGTAGGATTAGTATTAATTTAAAATATAGTTTATATTTATCTAAATTATCTATAACATTATTTAAAATTACTATAGATAATAACTATAGTTAATATTTATTTAAACAACCTTCATCTAATCTCATTTATACAAGCTGAAATATCTAATACTAATTTGACATTTATTCTATATTATGTAAATATATTATGTAAATAGTGTACAATATAAGTAACATGTAAAAAGTAATAAAAGTTATGAAATAAATCCTAAAATTTTGAGGAAAAAAATTGTATAATATAGTTTAGATCCTTAATGTACTAGAAAAATAGCTTTATATATGTTTTATACTAAATTCACCAATGAGCACTATACTAAATATATGTAAAATAATACAAATTATATAATAAGTCAATAATAGTTATTTAAAAATCCAGAAATTCTACAAATATTTATTTTGAAAAATCAAGGGGTTTACAAAAGTCTTATCTAGATAAGGATTAAGAAGAGTTTTAATTCCCCTTAGATTTTTTACTATTTAATTCAAATTGATTTAAAAGTAACTCAATCAAATATAATCCAATGTAGATAGAGACTAGGATTTATTTAAACCCAAATAGGTAATTCTATTATTAAATTTAAACCAATATATTAATATCTAAATCCAAATCCTATTTAAATATAGATAAATTACACATTTAAATTAAACTATTTAATTTAAATCAATAAATCAAATCACAATTTAATTTATCACAAATATCCAAAATATTTTTTATAAAATTTATATAATAATTAATTTCAAAAATTCTAATATATATTTTAAATATTAGTAGGAAATATCTTCAAATACCCTTTAAATAATTTAGGTAAAAATAATTTCGAAAATAAACATAAATATTTACATATTTAAAATACCTTCTTGCTAAATAAATTATTATAAATAATAAAAATATACATGAAATAATTTTTATGCGCTTCACACGAGTAGAATATTCACATAATCTAGTTTTTCTAAATTACCACTTATTAAAATAAGATATCCTTTTATAAATAACTAAAATAATAAGTTTTGGCAACCTCGATAGATACTTTTCACAACTTTTAATAAAAATAATTAATATATATATAATTTTGAAACCATTACCGATAATAAAATCAAAAACTATTTTTCTAAAAATATGTACCTCGCACATATTCGCACTCGACGAGTAAATACGAAAAAAATACAAATTCCCGCGCGACGTACAATACGACTATGCGACGTATAAATTCAAAAAAAATCAGTACTAAATATAGTAGAAATTTAGAAATTTTACATCCTACCCAACTTACAATAATTTCGTTCTCGAAATTAAGAATAAGTAGGGGGTAAGAAGGCACAAGGGGTATATTGGTAATAACAATTCGACGAGTCCTTGGGCGAGGCAAGAAACAACATAAACAAGCGTTAGAAAATCGTGATTTAGATAATAAATCACGGACATGGCTAATAAACGTAAAAGGAAAGATTAAAAGTTTTAAGTGGATCCATATAAATAATTTAGAGACTTAAGATATTGTTTCTTGGGAGTAGGTTGATGGCACGATTAGGAGAACGATTAGATTCACTCCTAATTGAAGTGATTAGGAAGTCGTGATAGAAGGTCGAGGAAGGGACGAGTAGTTAAGACAAAGATGTAGTCACATCGAGTGTTAATGGTCACAAGAGATAGGATAGCTAGAGAAAATTCAAGTACAGCGCTTTCGTCCTTTAAAATAGGTGAAAGCGAAAGCAATATAGAGTTCAAAGACGATATTATCGAATACGAATACGTGGTTCAAAGGCGGCCGAATAATTCAAAAAAAATCATCAAGGCAATAGTGGATGAGATTCTAAGGGGTAAGTTTAACTATATCTCAACCACATAGGATAATAGTGTGAAAGGCAAACCAAAGTGCACTAGGTTGATCAGACCATCATACACCGATTCTGACTAGACAATATGTTAATGGGGGCCCCCAATAAAATATATGTCCTTGAACAAGCTTGAATAAAAAGTAAGCTTGCAAAAATTAGGCTATTTAGCAGCATTAGTCACGATGGTAAAAACATAGGCACGAGAGCGTAAGAGTGAAAGAATGTAGAATTAGTTCAGCTCCTTAAGAATCTAAGTCTTGTCATGTGATTGTTCCTATACATTCATCCTACTGTCTTTTATCTAAGGCTTGGTGGGCTAGATAAGTTAGGGTCCTATAAAGGCTATAGTCTAAGTAATCATGTTAATATGGGTCACAAGGAAAATAAATGTTAGGTCGTGAGGTGTCTACCCAACTTACAAGAGTTAAACTAGTGGAATGATGGAACAATGGGACAAGTCTACCTAGTATGGATTACCTTTCTAACCAACATCAAACACGAAAGAAGGATAAGAATTAACGGTAGAGAGAATCAAGCAAGATGCAAATCAATGGATTCAAAATAGAATCGAGAAGGTCAAGTATGTGGATGAGATCCTAGACTCTAATCCTATCTGCAGGCTTGCTTGGTACGGTAAAGTAACCAAACAATTTATCTTGACCTGCATGGGCCACCACAAAAACATGTAACGTCTCAGTCCCAAAATACGTAGGACCAAGTACGTAAACATGCCAGCTGTATACATACGAAGTACATGAGCCTTGTATGTATACATAAGCTGTAAAATGCAGTAATCCAAGACAAACTAAATCTCATCCACAATGAAGAGAATAATAATATAAAAATCAACTTGAATATTTATGATACAATCGTTGGACGGAGGCAAAGTCCACTACCAACTATCTCAATGAAAGAAATGTACAAGAAATCGAGCGATAAAAATGGCAAGACGAACCAAGCACAATCGTCTTCGAAAGAATGGAGAGAATCGCGGCCTTGGTTAGGATACTTGTGGAAGACATGAACACACACACCTGGGAAAAAACCAGGTCCTCAGATGGACGTAGCAAGATACAGGAAGAACAAGCTAATATGAACTGTCAGAATAATATATAAATATATAAAAGACTATCCTAGACACAAATATGCAAAGGAGATTCTAATCGCCAAATGTGCAATTTAGAGGACAACTTTCATGCACATGGATGGGATTTTAGGCTATGTGTACGTAACTGGCATCCAGTCATCTGTATCCGTCCGTAACGTCTAAAACGTCAGAGGGCATCTGCAAATAAATCGCTATAGTTCTATCCGGAGACTGTGGTTTACCTGTTTGGATTTCCATACGCACTAGCGACTGTCCTCCCCCAATATTTCCTACCATGTCCAAGTCATGTCCATAACTCATCCAGTTTTGTAACTGCTTGAGTCTCTAAAACCTTAGTCATAGCAGTTACGATCATCTATCCGTCACACGACTTTAGAGATAGGTAGTCAATAAGTCGTGACCCTAGCAACATGTCCTCCAACCGTGTAGTGTGTGTGTCATGGCCAAGGAGATATAAGGATATCCCCCAACAAGAAGGTAGTCCGCCTAAGTTAACATGCATATAGTAAAGTAACGATTAATAGAGTCGTTTGCACCCAAGTGTGGCTTGGACGCGCAGTTTATAACAAAAAAAACTAACAATATGAAACAAAATAAATAATACAAAAAATAAATAATATGACAGTAAATTAGCAAGGTATACTTGCCTGAATCCTGAGCACTATGGTGGCAAAGATCAGACAGAAAAGTAGGTGGAACAACGGCTGCCGAGGAACTACGGTCCAAACAAACATCTACGGATGCTGAAAATAGTCTATTATCTAATTATAATTAATATTGTCCCTATTAGATTTATTTAATAAATTCTGAAATTAGAATATGGCATAGGTTTTCGTATTAGCTTTCCGAAAAACTAAACGGATCGTATTTTCGTTTCCGGAATCTCCCGAAATCGCAAAAATACTGAAACACGTTTATTTTTGGGACACTAGATACTGAAACAGTTTTGTAGAAATCTACAGAACGAATTTTATCTATTAAAATATGTTTCTGGAAAGCTTACCTCGATACGCTTCTTTTAAAAAAATTGGAGGTAAAACGGAGTTCGGAGCTAGGAGATATCGTCGTTCCAAGTTGCTCTTGCTAATAAAAAGCGGGGCTGAATTCTAATGACGAATTTTAGAGTTTCTATTGGACTAAAATTAATTTCGAATTATGGATGATATAAGGGGGATGTATTGGATTTATATAGGTATTTATTTCAGATTTATCTCCTAAATTAGATAGGATTTGATTTAAATAAATTGGTGTTTGCTTTGTTAGGATAGGATATAGATAGAGATATTTTTCAAGTAGAAGTAGGATTAGTATTAATTTAAAATATAGTTTATATTTATCTAAATTATCTATAACATTATTTAAAATTACTATAGATAATAACTATAGTTAATATTTATTTAAACAACCTTCATCTAATCTCATTTATACAAGCTGAAATATCTAATACTAATTTGACATTTATTCTATATTATGTAAATATATTATGTAAATAGTGTACAATATAAGTAACATGTAAAAAGTAATAAAAGTTATGAAATAAATCCTAAAATTTTGAGGAAAAAAATTGTATAATATAGTTTAGATCCTTAATGTACTAGAAAAATAGCTTTATATATATTTTATACTAAATTCACCAATGAGCACTATACTAAATATATGTAAAATAATACAAATTATATAATAAGTCAATAATAGTTATTTAAAAATCCAGAAATTCTACAAATATTTATTTTGAAAAATCAAGGGGTTTACAAAAGTCTTATCTAGATAAGGATTAAGAAGAGTTTTAATTCCCCTTAGATTTTTTACTATTTAATTCAAATTGATTTAAAAGTAACTCAATCAAATATAATCCAATGTAGATAGAGACTAGGATTTATTTAAACCCAAATAGGTAATTCTATTATTAAATTTAAACCAATATATTCATATCCAAATCCAAATCCTATTTAAATATAGATAAATTACACATTTAAATTAAACTATTTAATTTAAATCAATAAATCAAATCACAATTTAATTTATCACAAATATCCAAAATATTTTTTATAAAATTTATATAATAATTAATTTCAAAAATTCCAATATATATTTTAAATATTAGTAGGAAATATCTTCAAATACCCTTTAAATAATTTAGGTAAAAATAATTTCGAAAATAAACATAAATATTTACATATTTAAAATACCTTCTTGCTAAATAAATTATTATAAATAATAAAAATATACATGAAATAATTTTTATGCGCTTCACACGAGTAGAATATTCACATAATCTAGTTTTTCTAAATTACCACTTATTAAATAAGATATCCTTTTATAAATACTAAAATAATAAGTTTTGGCAACCTCGATAGATACTTTTCACAACTTTTAATAAAAATAATTAATATATAATAATTTGAAACCATTACCGATAATAAAATCAAAAACCATTTTTCTAAAAATATGTACTCCACATATTCGCACTCGACGAGTAAATCGAAAAAAATACAAATTCCCGCGCGACGTACAATACGACTATGCGACGTATATTCAAAAAAAATCAGTACTAAAATATAGTAGAAATTTAGAAATTTTACATCCTACCCAACTTACAATAATTTCGTTCTCGAAATTGAATAAGTAGGGGGTAAGAAGGCACAGGGGTATATTGGTAATAACAATTCGACGAGTCCTTGGGCGAGGCAAGAAACAACATAAACAAGCGTTAGAAATCGTGATTTAGATAATAAATCACGACATGCTAATAAACGTAAAAGGAAAAGATTAAAGTTTTAAGTGATCCATATAAATAATTTAGAGACTTAAG
>JANAVB010028000.1:6594531-6649462 GCA_029216955.1 Iris pallida | reverse complement strand
CTATTATCTAATTATAATTAATATTGTCCCTATTAGATTATTTAAAAATTCTGAAATTAGGAATATGGCATAGGTTTTCGTATTAGCTTTCCGAAAAACTAAACGGATCGTATTTCGTTTCCGGAATCTCCCGAAATCGCAAAAATACTGAAACACGTTTATTTTGGGACACTAGATACTCAAACAGTTTGTAGAAATCTACAGAACGAATTTTGTCTATTAAATAGTTTCTGGAAAGCTTACCTCGATAGCTTCTTTTAAAAAAATTGGAGGCAAAACGGAGTTCGAGCTAGGAGATATCGCGTTCCAAGTTGCTCTTGCTAATAAAAAGCGGGGCTGAATTCTAATGACGAATTTTAGAGTTTCTATTGGACTAAAATAATTTCGAATTATGGATGATATAAGGGGGAGTATTGGGTTTATATAGGGATTATTTCAGATTATCTCCTAAATTAGATAGGATTGATTTAAATAAATTGGTGTTTGCTTTGTTAGGATAGGATATAGATAGAGATTTTTCCAAGTAGAAGTAGGATAGTATAATTTAAATATAGTTTATAGTTATCTAAATTATCTAACATTATTAAAATTACTATAGATAATAACTATCGTTAATATTATTTAACAAACCTTCATCTAATCTCATTTATACAAGCTGAAATATCTAATACTAATTTGAATTTATTCTATATTATTAATATATTATGTAAATAGTGTACAATATAAGTAACATGTAAAAAGTAATAAAAGTTATGAATAAATCCTAAAATTTTGAGGAAAAAAATTGTATAATCTAGTTTAGATCCTTAATGTACTAGAAAAATAGCTTTATATATTTTATACTAAATTCACAATGAGCACTATACTAATATATGTAAAATAATACAAATTATTAATAAGTCAATAATAGTTATTAAAAATCCAGAAATTCTACAAATATTTATTTTGAAAAATCAAGGGGTTACAAAGTCTTATCTAGATAAGGATTAAGAAGAGTTTTAATTCCCTTAGATTTTTTACTATTTAATTCAAATTGATTTAAAAGTAACTCAATCAAATATAATCCAATGTAGATAGAGACTAGGATTTATTTAAACCCAAATAGTAATTATTATTAAATTTAAACCAATTATTAATATCTAAATCCAAATCCTATTTAAATATAGATAAATTACACATTTAATAAACTTTAATTTGAAATCAATAAATCAAATCACAATTTATTTATCACAAATATCCAAAATATTTTTATAAAATTTATATAATAATTAATTTCAAAAATTCAATATATATTTAAATATTAGTAGGAAATATCTTCAAATACCCTTTAAATAATTTAGGTAAAAATAATTTCGAAAATAAACATAAAATTTACATATTTAAATACCTTCTTGCTAAATAAATTATTATAAATAATAAAAAATATACATGAAATAATTTTAGCGCTTCACACGAGTAGAATATTCACATAATCTAGTTTTTCTAAATTACCACTTATTAAAATAAGATATCCTTTATAAATAACTAAAATAATAAGTTTTGGCAACCTCGATAGATACTTTTTCACAACTTTTAATAAAATAATTAATATATATAATTTTGAAAACCATTACCGATAATAAAATCAAAAACTATTTTTCTAAAAAATGTACCTCGCACATATTCGCACGACGAGTAAATACGAAAAAAATACAAATTCCCGCGCGACGTACAATACGACTATGCGACGTATAAATTCAAAAAAATCAGTACTAAAATATAGTAGAAATTTAGAAATTTTACATCTACCCAACTACAATAATTTCGTTCCTCGAAATTAAGAATAAGTAGGGGGTAAGAAGGCACAAGGGGTATATTGGTAATAACAATTCGACGAGTCCTTGGGCGAGCAAGAAACAACATAAACAAGCGTTAGAAAATCGTGATTTAGATAATAAATCACGGACATGGCTAATAAACGTAAAAGGAAAAGATTAAAAGTTTTAAGTGGATCCATATAAATAATTTAGAGACTTAAGATATGTTTCTTGGGAGTAGGTTGATGGCACGATTAGGAGAACGATTAGATTCACTCCTAATTGAAGTGATTAGGAAGTCGTGATAGAAGGTCGAGGAAGGGACGAGTTAAGACAAAGATGTAGTCACATCGAGTGTTAATGGTCACAAGAGATAGGATAGCTAGAGGAAAATTCAAGTACAGCGCTTTCGTCCTTAAATAGGTGAAAGCGAAAGCAATATAGAGTTCAAAGACGATTTATCGAATACGAATACGTGGTTCAAAGGCGGCCGAATAATTCAAAAAAAATCATAAGGCAATAGTGGATGAGATTCTAAGGGGTAAGTTAACTATATCTCAACCACATAGGATAATAGTGTGAAAGGCAAACCAAAGTGCACTAGGTTGATCAGCCATCATCACACCGTTCTGAACTAGACATTGTTAGTGGGGGCCCCCAATAAAATATATGTCCTTGAACAAGCTTGAATAAAAAGTAAGCTTGCAAAAATTAGGCTATTTAGCAGCATTAGTCACGATGGTAAAAACATAGGCACGAGAGCGTAAGAGTGAAAGAATGTAGAATTAGTTCAGCTCCTTAAGAATCTAAGTCTTGTCATGTGATTGTTCCTTAACATTCATCCTACTGTCTTTTATCTAAGGCTTGGTGGGCTAGATAAGTTAGGGTCCTATAAAGGCTATAGTCTAAGTAATCATGTAATATGGGTCACAAGGAAAATAAATGTTAGGTCGTGAGGTGTCTACCCAACTTACAAGAGTTAAACTAGTGGATGATGGAACAATGGGACAAGTCTACCTAGTATGGATTACCTTTCTAACCAACATCAAACACGAAAGAAGGATAAGAATAACGGTAGAGAGAATCAAGCAAGATGCAAATCAATGGATTCAAAATAGAATCGAGAAGGTCAAGTATGTGGATGAGATCCTAGACTCTAATCCTATCGCAGGCTTGCTTGGTACGGTAAAGTAACCAAACAATTTATCTGACCTGCATGGGCCACCACAAAAACATGTAACGTCTCGTCCCAAAATACGTAGACCAAGTACGTAAACATGCCAGCTGTATACATACGAAGTACATGAGCCTTGTATGTATACATAAGCTGTAAAATGCAGTAATCCAAGACAAACTAAATCTCATCCAATGAAAGAGAATAATAATATAAAAATCAACTTGAATATTTATGATACAATCGTTGGACGGAGACAAAGTCCACTACCAACTATCTCAATGAAAGAAATGTACAAGAAATCGAGCGATAAAAATGGCAAGACGAACCAAGCACAATCGTCTTCGAAAGAATGGAGAGAATCGCGGCTTGGTTAGGATACCTGTGGAAGACATGAAACACCACCTGGGAAAAAACCAGGTCCTCAGATGGACGTAGCAGATACAGGAAGAACAAGCTAATATGAACTGTCAGAATAATATATAAATATATAAAAGACTATCCTAGACACAAATATGCAAAGGGAGATTCTAATCGCCAAATGTGCAATTTAGAGGACCAACTTTCATGCACATGGATGGGATTTAGGCTATGTGTACGTAACTGGCATCCAGTCATCTGTATCCGTCCGTAAACGCTAAAACGTCAGAGGGCATCTGCAAATAAATCGCATAGTTCTATCCGGAGGACTGTGGTTTACCTGTTGGATTTCCATACGCACTAGCGACTGTCCTACCCCAATATTTCCTACCATGTCCAAGTCATGCCATAACTCATCCAGTTTGTAACTGCTTGAGTCTCTAAAACCTTAGTCATAGCAGTTACGATCATCATCCGTCACACGACTTTAGAGATAGGTAGTCAATAAGCGTGACCTAGCAACATGTCTCCAACGTGTAGTGTGTGTGTCATGGCCAAAGGAGATATAGGATATCCCCCAACAAGAAGGTAGTCCGCCTAAGTTAACATGCATATAGTAAAGTAACGATTAATAGAGTCGTTGCACCCAAGTGTGGCTTGGACGCGCAGTTTATAACAACAAAAAAACAACATATGAAAACAAATAAATAATACAAAAAAATAAATAATATGACAGTAATTAGCAAGGTATACTTGCCGAATCCTGAGCACTATGTTGGCAAGAATCAGACAGAAAGTAGGTGGAACAACGGCTGCCGAGGAACTACGGTCCAAACAAACATCTACGGATGCTGAAAATAGTCTATTATCTAATTATAATTAATATTGTCCCTATTAGATTTATTTAATAAAATTTCTAATTAGAATATGGCATAGGTTTTATAGCTTTCCGAAAAACTAAACGGATCGTATTTTCGTTACGAATCTCCCGAAATCGCAAAAATACTGAAACACGTTTATTTTTGGGACATCGATATCAAACAGTTTTGTAGAAATCGACAGAACGAATTTTTATCTTTAAAATATGTTTCGGGAAAAGCTACTCGATACGTTCTTTTAAAAAAATGGAGGAAAACGGAGTTCGGAGCTAGGAGATATCGTCGTTCCAAGTTGCTCTTGCTACATAAAAAGCGGGCTGAATTCTAATGACGAATTTAGAGTTTCTCTTGGACTAAAATTAATTCGAATTATGGATGATAGAAGGGGATGTATTGGTTTATATAGGTATTTATTTCAGATTTATCTCCTAAATTAGATAGGATTTGATTTAATAATTGGTGTTGCTTTGTTAGGATAGGATTATAGATAGAGATATTTTTCAAGTAGAGTAGGATTAGTATTAATTTAAAATATAGTTTATATTTATCTAAATTATCTATAACATTATTTAAATTACTATAGATAATAACTATAGTTAATTTATAAAACAACCTTCATCTAATCTCATTTATACAGCTGAAATATCTAATACTAATTGACATTTATCTATATTATGTAAATATATTATGTAAATAGTGTAAATAAGTAACATGTAAAAGTAATAAAAGTTATGAAATAAATCCTAAAATTTTGAGGAAAAAATTGTATAATATAGTTTAGATCCTTAATGTACTAGAAAAATAGCTTTATATAATTTTTATACTAAATTCACCAATGAGCACTATACTAAATCTATTAAAATAATAAAATTATATAATAAGTCAATAATAGTTATTTAAAAATCAGAAAGAAATTCTACAAATATTTATTTGAAAATCAAGGGGTTTACAAAAGTCTTATCTAGATAAGGATTAAGAAGAGTTTTAATTCCCCTTAGATTTTTTACTATTTAATTCAATTGATTTAAAAGTAACTCAATCAAATATATCCAATGTAGATAGAGACTAGGATTTATTTAAACCCAAATAGGTAATTCTATTATTAAATTTAACCAATATATTCATATCCAAATCCAAATCCTATTTAAATATAAGAATTACACATTAAATTAAACTATTTAATTTAATCAATAAATCAAATCACAATTTAATTTATCACAAATATCCAAAATATTTTTATAAAATTTATATAATAATTAATTTCAAAATTCCAATATATATTTTAAATATTAGTAGGAAATATCTTCAAATACCCTTTAAATAATTTAGGTAAAATAATTTCGAAAATAAACATAAATATTTACATATTTAAAATACCTTCTTGCTAAATAAATTATTATAAATAATAAAAATATCATGAAATACAATTTTTTATGCGCTTCACACGAGTAGAATATTCACATAATCTAGTTTTTCTAATTACCACTTAAAAAAGATATCCTTTTATAATAACTAAAATAATAAGTTTTGGCAACCTCGATAGATACTTTTCACAACTTTTAATAAAAATAATTAATATATAAATTTTGAAACCATTAACCGATAATAAAATCAAAAACCATTTTTCTAAAAATATGTACTCGCACATATTCCACTCGACGAGTAAATACGAAAAAAATACAAATTCCCGCGCGACGTACAATACGACTAGCGACGAGTAAATTCAAAAAAAAATCAGTACTAAAATATAGTAGAAATTTAGAAATTTTACATCCTACCCAACTTACAATAATTTCGTTCTCGAAATTAAGAATAAGTAGGGGTAAGAAGGCACAAGGGGTATATTGGTAATAACAATTCGACGAGTCCTTGGGCGAGGCAAGAAACAACATAAACAAGCGTTAGAAAATCGTGATTTAGATATAAAATCACGGACATGGCTAATAAACGTAAAAGGAAAAGATTAAAAGTTTAAGTGGATCCATATAAATAATTTAGAGACTTAAGATATTGTTTCTTGGAGTAGGTTGATGGCACGATTAGGAGAACGATTAGATTCACTCCTAATTGAAGTGATTAGGAAGTCGTGATAGAAGGTCGAGGAAGGGACGAGTAGTTAAGACAAAGATGTAGTCACATCGAGTGTTAATGGTCACAAGAGATAGGATAGCTAGAGATTCAAGTACAGCGCTTTCGTCCTTTAAAATAGGTGAAAGCGAAAGCAATATAGAGTTCAAAGACGATATATCGAATACGAATACGTGGTTCAAAGGCTGCCGAATAATTCAAAAAATTCATCAAGGCAATAGTGGATGAGATTCTAAGGGGTAAGTTTAACTATATCTCAACCACATAGGATAATAGTGTGAAAGGCAAACCAAGTGCACTAGGTTGATCAGACCATCATACACCGATTCTGACTAGACAATATGTTAATGGGGGCCCCCAATAAAATATATGTCCTTGAACAAGCTTGAATAAAAAGTAAGCTTGCAAAAATTAGGCTATTTAGCAGCATTAGTCACGATGGTAAAAACATAGGCACGAGAGCGTAAGAGTGAAAGAATGTAGAATTAGTTCAGCTCCTTAAGAATCTAAGTCTTGTCATGTGATTGTTCCTATACATTCATCCTACTGTCTTTTATCTAAGGCTTGGTGGGCTAGATAAGTTAGGGTCCTATAAAGGCTATAGTCTAAGTAATCATGTTAATATGGGTCACAAGGAAAATAAATGTTAGGTCGTGAGGTGTCTACCCAACTTATAAGTGTTAAACTAGTGGTATGATGGAACAATGGAACAAGTCTACCTAGTATGGATTACCTTTCTAACCAACATCAAACACGAAAGAAGGATAAGAATTAACGGTAGAGGGAATCAAGCAAGATGCAAATCAAGGGATTCAAAATAGAATCGAGAAGGTCAAGTATGTGGATGAGATCCTAGACTCTAATCCTATCTGCAGGCTTGCTTGGTACGGTAAAGTAACCAAACAATTTATCCTGACCTGCATGGGCCACCACAAAAACATGTAACGTCTCAGTCCCAAAATACGTAGGACCAAGTACGTAAACATGCCAGCTGTATACATACGAAGTACATGAGCCTTGTATGTATACATAAGCTGTAAAATGCAGTAATCCAAGACAAACTAAATCTCATCCACAATGAAGAGAATAATAATATAAAAATCAACTTGAATATTTATGATACAATCGTTGGACGGAGACAAAGTCCACTACCAACTATCTCAATGAAAGAAATGTACAAAAAATCGAGCGATAAAAATGGCAAGACGAACCAAGCACAATCGTCTTCGAAAGAATGGAGAGAATCGCGGCCTTGGTTAGGATACCTGTGGAAGACATGAACACACACACCTGGGAAAAAACCAGGTCCTCAGACGGACGTAGCAAGATACAGGAAGAACAAGCTAATATGAACTGTCAGAATAATATATAAATATATAAAAGACTATCCTAGACACAAATATGCAAAGGAGATTCTAATCGCCAAATGTACAATTTAGAGGACAACTTTCATGCGCATGGATGAGATTTTAGGCTATGTGTACGTAACTGGCATCCAGTCATCTGTATCCGTCCGTAACGTCTAAAACGTCAGAGGGCATCTGCAAATAAATCGCCACAATTCTATCCGGAGACTGTGGTTTACCTGTTTGGATTTCCATACGCACTAGCGACTGTCCTCCCCCAATATTTCCTATCCTATCCAAGTCATGTCCATAACTCATCCAGTTTTGTAACTGCTTGAGTCTCTAAAACCTTAGTCATAGCAGTTACGATCATCTATCCGTCATACGACTTTAGAGATAGGTAGTCAATAAGTCGTGCCCCTAGCAACATGTCTCCAACCGTGTAGTGTGTGTGTCATGGCCAAGGAGATATAAGGATATCCCCCAACAAGAAGGTAGTCCGCCTAAGTTAACATGCATATAGTAAAGTAACGATTAATAGAGTCGTTTGCACCCAAGTGTGGCTTGGACGCGCAGTTTATAACAAAGGAAACTAACAATATGAAACAAAATAAATAATATAAAAATAAATAATATGACAGTAAATTAGCAAGGTATACTTGCCTGAATCCTGAGCACTATGGTGGCAAAGATCAGACAGAAAAGTAGGTGGAACAACGGCTGCCGAGGAACTAAGGTCCAAACAAACATCTACGGATGCTAAAAATAGTCTATTATCTAATTATAATTAATATTGTCCCTATTAGATTTATTTAATAAATTCCGAAATTAGAATATGGCATAGGTTTTCGTATTAGCTTTCCGAAAAACTAAACGGATTGTATTTTCGTTTCCGGAATCTCCCGAAATCGCAAAAATACTGAAACACGTTTATTTTTGGGACACTAGATACTCAAACAGTTTTGTAGAAATCTACAGAACGAATTTTGTCTATTAAAATATGTTTCTGGAAAGCTTACCTCGATACCCTTCTTTTAAAAAAATTGGAGGCAAAACGGAGTTCGGAGCTAGGAGATATCGTCGTTCCAAGTTACTCTTGCTAATAAAAAGCGGGGCTGAATTCTAATGACGAATTTTAGAGTTTCTATTGGACTAAAATTAATTTCGAATTATGGATGATATAAGGGGGATGTATTGGGTTTATATAGATATTTATTTCAGATTTATCTTCTAAATTAGATAGGATTTGATTTAAATAAATTGGTGTTTGCTTTGTTAGGATAGGATATAGATAGAGATATTTTTCAAGTAGAAGTAGGATTAGTATTAATTTAAAATATAGTTTATATTTATCTAAATTATCTATAACATTCTTTAAAATTACTATAGATAATAACTATAGTTAATATTTATTTAAACAACCTTCATCTAATCTCATTTATACAAGCTGAAATATCTAATACTAATTTGACATTTATTCTATATTATGTAAATATATTATGTAAATAGTGTACAATATAAGTAACATGTAAAAAGTAATAAAAGTTATGAAATAAATCCTAAAATTTTGAGGAAAAAAATTGTATAATATAGTTTAGATCCTTAATGTACTAGAAAAATAGCTTTATATATATTTTATACTAAATTCACCAAGAGCACTATACTAAATATATGTAAAATAATACAAATTATATAATAAGTCAATAATAGTTATTTAAAAATCCAGAAATTCTACAAATATTTATTTTGAAAAATCAAGGGGTTTACAAAAGTCTTATCTAGATAAGGATTAAGAAGAGTTTTAATTCCCCTTAGATTTTTTACTATTTAATTCAAATTAATTTAAAAGTAACTCAATCAAATATAATCCAATGTAGATAGAGACTAGGATTTATTTAAACCAAAATAGGTAATTCTATTATTAAATTTAAACCAATACATTCATATCTAAATCCAAATCCTATTTAAATATAGATAAATTACACATTTAAATTAAACTATTTAATTTAAATCAATAAATCAAATCACAATTTAATTTATCACAAATATCCAAAATATTTTTTATAAAATTTATATAATAATTAATTTCAAAAATTTCAATATATATTTTAAATATTAGTAGGAAATATCTTCAAATACCCTTTAAATAATTTAGGTAAAAATAATTTCAAAAATAAACATAAATATTTACATATTTAAAATACCTTTTTGCTAAATAAATTATTATAAATAATAAAAATAAATTTTAAAAATATACATGAAATAATTTTCATGCGCTTCACACGAGTAGAATATTCACATAATCTAGTTTTTCTAAATTACCACTTATTAAAATAAGATATCATTTTATAAATAATTAAAATAATAAGTTTTGGCAACCTCGATAGATACTTTTCACAACTTTTAATAAAAATAATTAATATATATATAATTTTGAAACCATTACCGATAATTAAATCAAAAACCATTTTTCTAAAAATATGTACCTCGCACATATTCGCACTCGACGAGTAAATACGAAAAAAATGCAAATTTCCGCGCGACGTACAATACGACTATGCGACGTATAAATTCAAAAAAAAAAATCAGTACTAAAATATAGTAGAAATTTATGAATTTTACATCTTCTCTGATCTAATCAGAACCTTCTGTCCTTCTATTATCCACTTCCAACTCGTTCTGAACGAGAGCTTTTCTGATCTAATCAGAAAAGTTAGTGGACGTTCGCTGCTGCTGCTACGAATTCTTCTGTCTTCTTTGAAGTAACACATTGGTTTTCGTCTCTTAGAATTCTCCAAGGATCTCCGTCTTGCACCCTCCTTGATGTGTTGCATAATTTTCAGTTTTTTATCGAAAAATTATGCCTAGGGACTAACAATAATATGGATTTCTATCTCCCCTATTTCTGTGGTTGTAATCTTTTTTTTTTCAAAAATTTTCTTCCAACAATAATTTTTATTCCAATTTTTATTCTACTTGGAGCTGATGTAGGATGTAGGATTTGGGTTTGTACACGTACATACTCTCATAATTTTTTAATCTTTTAAGACCTCACTTTCAAACTAAATCATAAGATTTTCTAATTAATATTTTTTATCTTAATATTAGATGTGCCACGTAGGATAGAAATGGAGAACCCTTGGAGGGGGATATTTCTTTTTGGATGCAAAGCTTATGTAGAAAAACTACAAACTAGAATAGAAATCTCGTTGTAGTACAAATCAAGATAAAAACTCAATTTTAAAATTTTCCATTGCAGATGGTCAGAGTTTTTACTCAAAAAGTGATTCATCCTAATCTCATTCACTTGTGGTTGATAAGAAAGAGACTACAGAAGAGCTAGTAATAGTTATAAAAAAAAAACAGATCTTTAAAGGTCAGTTACAGGTTCCATGGTGTGATGATTACAACAAGCCTAACATACTAAAGAAGTTGTTGGATTCTGAATCGTCATCTCAAGCCCTATAGCCAGGGCCGGCCCGAAGCATTTTGATGCCCAGAACGAAATACAAAATGATGTCCCTTTTTCAAAAAATATAATAAAAATAAAGTATCAAAGTGAACCCTTTTAGACTGGGGACTGATACATGCCAACTAACCTAAAATTTTGCATCAGGAATATATCCTGGCAAATGGCAATACTACTTTTGTAGTTTAAAAAAAATACCCGATGCAATATGATATTTAACATTTCTTGTTTATGTTTTTTCGGTACTAGGATTGAGATATATGGGCTTGTTTGCCTAATTTATCAACAACAGAAACTCAAGAAATATTAAAAAAAGCCAAAATCAGGAGGAACAAAAGTTACAAGAGGAACAAAAGTTACAAAATATTTCAGTTTAAAATCCAAATTATTGTGAAATCTTAAGTGCAAAGATTACAAAAATATATTCAACACTAGGAACAACGTATAATTTTAAGTGTAAAATCTTAAGTGCAAAGATAAACGAAAAGACTCATCGCCATCGGCTCATCGGTATCAATACCAACGTGAGATCAATTATAACTCACAATACGTAGTGAGCTAAATATACTACAGAAGCTGATCGAGACTTAGTTACTATGAAAATGTGCATAAATAGATATATTACGAAGGAAGACCAAAGATCTAATACAAACAATATGTATTCTAATTTTTAAAAGATGCAAAATTTTAAGCCTATGCTTGTGTCTGTGCGAAGTAGATTATATGTAAATATAACTTGGAACTTTCGAAAAATAAACTACATCAATAGAACCGCTCATTTAAAAGACGGAGGCAAAGAGATATTGTCCTCAATCATTATCAACAGAGGGAACTCAAAAAAACATAATAAAGCCAACATCATGAGAAACTAAAGTTACAAAATATTTCAGTTCTCAAAATGAAAGTCTTGCTAAAATATCAGGTTCACATTGATACCTCTATCTTACCTTTTCATCTCCTCTTCGGGTCAAGGCTCAAGCAAAGGCCAGGAAGAGAGAGAGAGAGAGAGCGAGAGAGAGAGAGAGAGAGAGAGAGAGAGTTCCGCAAGCTTGTCTGTCGTAGTCTTACACTGCGGAATCCTTGTGAAGGATTCTAGGAGAAAAAATTGAAAAAAATTAGCAAATTTGTGTTGTAAGCAAAAGAGAGAATTAAAATGAACAATTTAAAAAATTATTGCTGGTCGTCTGGAATCGAAGCGACGTGTAGAACTTTTTTTTCTCTAAAATGCAAAAAGAAATCTGAAGCGCGATGGGAAGACTAGTTTTTTCTTTGAAATTAAAGAGTCGGACGACTATCCAATTTTCATGCCCCATGTCCTATTTGTTGAATTACTATAATGATTTTCTTCGGACCTTTGACTTTGAAGAAGAAATCAGAGTAACAATGTTTTATTATTTACTACTATTACTAACTTTAAAAAAAATTTGGGGCCCCTTGGAATTTGGGACCCATGGCACAAACCCTGTCTGCCTCTCCTCCAGGCCGCCCCTGCCCATAGCAATAAAGATGTCGCTTCTGTCATTGACAAAGCCAAATGTTGCCATGTTCTCATAATTCAGTCGCTATTGAACAATTTACTAAAGAAAAAAAAAATCCTCATCTCATACCGATAAGGTTTCAAATGAATGTTCCAGGAAAAAAATATATTGGTCTTATGTATAGTTCTTTTTGCCACCCATTTGATAAACAATCTTCTTAGTCGCGTCCTGGATCACAAATCGCCTTTAAGATTCTTAGAAATTAAAAAAAAAACATGATCTTTCTTGCTCTTGAAGGTGTTTGGGTGTTTATGTTTTATTCATGTTTCATAGTATCTGTCACTAAATGAGTGTTTTTTGGTTATTCATCCACAAAAAACCACTAGTGTTATGGTTCAAAAAATCGAAAGTTGTTATTTCTGATGATGTCCTTTTTGTTGAAACAAAATCTTTGTTTAAAGCCTAAATTGATAATACCCTGGTAACATTTGGCTCGCAAAATCATTTGAAAAAGTAGCTTTTTTTTCCCCCTATGTTTGGATACTAAAAGGAAATGAGAAAGAAAGAAAAATGATTTTAAAAAATAGAGAAAAAAATGATTCTTCCCACTCACTAAAGGATTCACTCTTCCGTCTAAGTAATTCAAATTTTCTTTTAATTTCTTTGATCTTTCTAGACACTAAAAAAAAATGATAAAAATTATAATTTTTAAAAATAAAAGTAAAACTAAAAATATAAAAAAATTCCTTTTGCTTACTTTCCTTTCCGCGAACCAAACAATACGTCGGGGGAGAATCTTAGTGATTTGGTTCCTCTCTATCAACCATTAGAGCATCTACAGTGGAGCCACATACTCCAGATTATTAGAAATATGTAAATTATTATTTTTGGAGTGTCTCTTTGATATTGGCACACAATGGTACACTCCAAACAAATAGTCCAAATTAACCTCCTCCTATTTTTTTCTCTTTATTTTTCTTCCATGTTTGTTAAGATTTTTTCCACTTTTTTCTCTCTATTTTTTTCCTTGTTTGGTAAAAATAATTAATATTTTGGGCCCAGGAATTAATGTATAGGAGCTAGAACACACTCCAAATCTGAAGTATCTTTTGGCTTTCTAACAATTTTCAAATATGGACAAGTGTTTATTACAACATTTAAGTGTTACAAAATTTGATTAAAATCAAAATGTACCATTGAAATTTTTGGACTGTGGATGCTCTTAATGTTAGATCTACTCCAATTCATGTTGTTGTCGAGCCTAATTCGGAAACATTACATGGTACTACTTCAAAATCACAAGTCCCACAAGAAATGATAACACTCCTCCCGATGTTGTTAGTGATGCTCCGAATTTCCTTCAACGCGGATCATCCAGAGCTCATCGTCCTCCTTCTAAGAAGAAAGACTTCCTTCCCCATCATCCAGAGCTCATTTTCAATTCAGAATCACTAGAGTTATAGTACCGTTTCTCAATCTCATTCTGCCTTCTTAAACAATATTTCCAAAAAGAATGAACCATTACTTTCCAAGAAGCCAATGACCAATCAATTTGGAAGACAATGGTATGAAGGAAGAAATTCGGGCTTTTGATGAAAATCCGTACCTGGGGCATTATCAAGGTAGCTGAAAGAAAGACACAAGTAGGATGTCGATCAGGGGGGCGGACACACAATGGAGAAAGTAGGGTCAACTAACTCCACTTATTATTTTTTTGTTTGAAGACCTAAATTACATTTCCTGCAGAACTCCCTTCCGATCATTCACTTCTCGTCCTTCTCTGCAAACCTCGTACTGTACGAGAGGGACCAAGAGCCATTATTGGAGCCTAATCACAGCAGAATACTTCTTTCCCGGCCTTCTCTGCAAACATCATCATGCTTAATTCCATGGCAGATCTTTTACTTTTACGCAATTGATCAGGATTCATACATGGTACAAAGAGCCACATATTCATTATATATACTAGTCTACATGTACGTGCTTTTGCACGTATTTTAATTAAAATATTATAAAGTCAGTTTTTGTCTTTTCGTTTCTTACATGTGATTATTCATGTGTGTGCTTCCTTTTTTACAATGCCAAGAGATTCGAAGTACAAATTTTGTTTTTTTTTTTTAATTTTCTATTGAGAATAATAATATTTGAAAAATTGTAAGGATAGAAAAATTTATTATTATTGGAACATGAAATGTTGTATGAGAAAAGAAAACTTACATGCAAAATTTATTGCTTTGATTATTATGCAAGTTGACATAATAACATTATGTTTATAAAATACTCAAGGGTATTTTAGGAATTCAAAAGTTTCACCACTAAGTTTTTTTTATTAAATAGTAGAATAGATGATTATTCATGTGTGTGTGTGCTTCCTTTTACAATGTCAAGAGATTCGAAGTACAAATTCTAATTTATTTTTAGTTTTCTATTGAGAATAATAATCTTTGAAAAATGGTAAGGATAGAAAATTTTATTATCATTTGAACAGGAAAAGTTGTACGAAAAAAGGAAACTTACACGCAAATTTTATTTCTTCGACTCTTTAAACATAAATGACATGCAAATTGACATAATAACATAATGTTCATAAAATACTCAAGGGTATTTTAGGAATTCAAAAGTTTCACCAAATATATATATATATATATATATATATATATATATATATATATATATATATATATATATATATATATATATATATATATATATATATATATAAGATGGAGCCGCTCCTATTCCCCTGGTGCTCCCCGCGTGGGCTTCCACTCCCCGCCTAGCCAGGCGGCTCCTCCTCCCCCTCTGCATCTTTTCGTCCCCGTCCTCCCCGATGGTTCCTCCTCCTCCTCCACCCCCCCTTCCACCCTCCCTTCCACCCTCCCTCGTGTTCTCCCGTGGCCTCCCGATCTCCTTGCGCTTCTCGGCCTTCCACCTGACCCCCCTCCGACCACCCCTCCGCCGTCCCTGGCCCCTCCAGCGCCAGTCCCCTTCCCCCCCCCCCCCCCCCCCCCCCGTTCGCCCTGTCGCCCCCTTATCCCCCGCTCGTCAGGTGCCCGACCCGCCCGCATTGGCTCCCGTCCCCTTCCTCTCCCCGTTCTTCCGGCGTAGCGTGTCGTCGTCGACTCCTCGTCGGTCCCCGGCTTTCCTCTCGAGCCGGTCTGCAGCTCCCTGTGGGTTGCAGGCGTCCGTAGGTTCTTCGAGCCCCGTGCCTTCTTCTTGGCAGGCTGGCTTTCAAATTTCAAACTTTCCCTCGGGTCTGGTGCCCTCTTTGGGCGCCATCTCTAATGTGGCGAGCGCTTCTTGCTTCTGGCGCAGGCCCTCCCCTGCTATGGGGCTAGAGTCTGAGTCCCTTGCGCACCCTGTGGGTTGCGCCCAACTTCCTTCGCCCTTTGGCGCTCAGGTGGAAGCCCCCTGCCTCGCGCACCCTATGGATAGCGCGTCCCCTTCCCTCCCTCGGGCGGCGCTAGCTCGTGTGTCCTGACCCTGCTCTTGGTTGGCGCACATGGCTCTGCACCCCCTGCGGACGGCGTGCATCCTTCGCCGTTTGGCGCATATGTGTTCGGGGTCAACGCCGTTGGCTCTACTGGTATCAGCGCGCCTGTCCCCTACGCCTTCTTCCTCCGCCTGGCCATTGTTCCCTCAACTGAGCTTCTTCCTTCTAGGCAGCTTCCTGCTGACCTATTGGCGCTGGCGCCTTTATCCTGGGTCCGGCTCTCCCGGCCGATGCTACTTCTCTGTTTGGTGCTGTGCCCTGCGCCTCCCGTCCCGTTCCTCCCCGGGGTCGTGTGGGCCCCTCTGCACCCCCCTCTCCTGTGTCTCAGTGTTCCCTGCACTGGTCAGTGGCAGAGCGATCGTCCCGTCGGGATCCCCCTCGACCCATCGTCGTCCTCCCCTGCAGTGCAGTCTTATGCGGGCAAGCTTCGGCCATACCTCACTTCTTCGTATTTTGTGCCGGTCCCAGAAATTGAGTTGCCCGACTTCGAGCCCCCTCCTCGTCAGACACCCAAGACATCATGGTGCCTTTCTCTCGTAAAGACATCGCCTCTCTATCAGCAACTTTTTTGCACACCCTTGTTCTGAAATTTTCCACGGGATGCCCGAAGATATCTCGAATTCAGGAGGCAATCACCAGCTGGGGCATTGTAACACCCAGTTTTCCAAATGAGGATAATTTTAAAATTTTATGATTTTAATTATTTAATTATGATATTTAAATAATAATATAATTTTGGAGATTTTTAATCATTTTAAAGCTATTTAAAAATCATAACTTGTGATTTTGATGTGTAACTAGTGAAACTGTAGAGACTGTCTGACCTAGAGCCTAACCCTGTGATTTGGAATATCTACTTATCATTTTTAGATTGAGGGTATTTTGGCCATTTTGAATTTATTTGAATTGAATAGGATTTATTAGAATTTATTGGAATGTATGTGAATTTATTATTAATTAAATAATTGCTTGTGTCTTGTTAGTCTTTAACCTAGAATGGACCTAACCTAGAACCCTGAACTTAACCCATGGGCTAAGTTAGAATGGTTAACTTAAGTTGTGGCTAGAAAATATCTAGTTAGGATCTAAATAGGAGTTTTAGTTAATGAGACTTGATTTATTGAAATGGGCCTATAAAATATTGAACTTGATTAGCCTAGAGAAAGCCCAAAGCCCACTAACTAGAAACCCTAACCCTAATTTCATTCATTATGACCAGCCACTAGGGCTATTCCCCCGATAAATAATCTCCCCATTGATTGTTTATGCCTCTTTTATGATATTTCAACAAATTGAAGAAAGAGGTAATGTCATTTCTTCCCCAATCCCTAGATTCTTCATTTTTAATCCTTTTTCACTCTAGTCTTTTGCATATGATCCTAATCTAGCCCTATTTTGTATTCATGGAGAGAAATATCAGTTTTGTAGCAATTTGGAGCATTGAACTAGCAAGGAGGTTTCCTCATTTTGGGTATTTTCTTGAGGAAGAACAACCAATAGGTAAACCCTCACAATCACCATTAGATTTCGATTTCTTTGCATGAGTGCGTAGTCCTAGGAGTCCCCTAGCTGCTAGAACAGGTTTGGTGTCGAGTCGTGTCTATTTCGTGTCCGTATCGGACACGTATCATGACTTGTACACATGTGTTTGATAAAATGTCTGTGAGGATTCTTTTTTTACTGTTTTTGAAAACCATTTGAACAAAAATGTTGTTTTTAACGTGTCTTCTGATTTCCCTAACCTAAAACCATGTTTCTGTGTCGTATCGTGTCCATAGATGGTGTGGACATAGCCTCACGCGCGGCTAGGGTTTCCCCTGCTGCTCGTGGTCTCGTGATCACTGCACAGGCCATGTGGCGAGCTGTGGTTGGACACGGAGGTGGGGGCAGTGTCTGCAAACCTTTCTCCTAAGTCTCGTGTCCAACGGCGTCATGTCGGACACGCCAGGACTCGTACACGGGTTTTAAACTGGTTGTGTACGTACAAAGAATCCCCTCTGATACGATCCTCGTGTCCGCTGTAGACACAACGTTGACTCATTTCAGGGACTTGAAACCCTAGCCCTATACCCCCTTTACGTGTGTGCATGAGCCCATGGGTGTTTGTGCCCTATGTTTTGCGCAATCGTGAACGACACGGCTGCACGAGGCCAAGATTGTGCACTGATTCACTGATATTTAATTTCACTATTTGGACACTTCGTGTCCAGTTTCCTGGACACGATTGGACTCCCCATGACACGTATTATGTGTACACATGTCTGCATACACCTGTGTAACACCCAGTTTTCCAAATTAGGGTAATTTTGAAAATTTTGTATTTTAATTTATCTAATTATGATATTTGGATAATAATATGATTTTAGTGATTTTTAATCATATTAAAACTATTTAAAATCATGACTTGTGATTAGGGTGTTTCATCTACCACATTTCTAGCTTGAGGATATTTTGATCATTTTTGAATTTTTGGGGTTTATTTGGAATTATTGTGAATTATTGGGATTTATTAGAATTTATATGATTTTTGGTATAATTTAATTAGGGGGTTATTCTAGACTTTGACTAGTGTTGACTTTGGTAGACTAACCTAGAAGCTAACCCTAGTAGTATTTGGACTTGATTTGGACTTGATTAGGTCATGTGACCCTAACCTAACAATAAGTTAATTCCTAATAGGCCATTAGAATTTAAGTTAGAATAGAGAGACTTTTAGTCATAAGCCATGACTTATGGTTTGAAACCATTAATTAGCAACTTAGCCCATAGAGGCCCAAGCCCAATACCATGGAACCCTAACCCTAACATTAGTTGGCCGGCCACACTAGCCTAGGGAATCCTACTCTATAAATAGTCTCTTCCATTAGGGCTAGCCTCTTTAGAAAGTTCACTTTTGGGAAGAAAGGTATTTTTCCAACTTCATTAATTCATAGAAATTCCATTTTAATTCCTTTTTCCCTCAAACCAATTGCATTAGATTCTAATTGTCTTCCTCTTACTGTTCATGGGGAAAATCTCAGCTTTGGGACAATTTGGAGCTATTTGCTAGTAAGGAGAACTCCCCCATTGAAGCTTTCTTTGTGTTTTGACACCAATAGGTAAAACCATCTAAACACCATAAAAATCCAGTTTCTTTACATATTTGGAAAGCCCTAGGTCTACCCTAACTGTAGGCATAGCTAAACCTAGGTTTCGTGTCCTAAATGGACACATATCAGTCCCTACATATAGGTGTTTGATGAAATACCCCAAAGGGTATTTCGATTTGGTTTTCAAATTATTTTTGAATATGAATTATTGATTTGGTATGGCTTGTGGATTTCTGTTGGACTAGGATTGAATTAGTGTCGTGTCGTGTCGATTTGGACACGTGAACAAGCGCGTTTCAGCCCGCACACACTGTCCTGCTACTTGGGGGCAATTTCTCTTTGGACACAGCGACTCGACGCGAACCACTTGACAAGTGGGTGGGGGCAGTCACTGACAAGGCCCTCTCCAAGTCTTATGTGTCCTCGTGTCGTGTCGAGCGAGCACGAGCTCCTGTACTGGAATTTTATTGCACGCGTACAGTGGGTTTTCGGCCACTGATACGGCTTGATAAGTCTGGTCACGACATGCTAGGACCCCAAACAGGGTGACACGAACTTAGGTGGACACTAGACGAACCACCCTATACAGGGACACGACCCAATTCGTGTTGTGTCGGGTGCACGACATGCGTGCACACACGCACGAGACTGCACTGCTGTGCAGTGTCAGTTTGCTTGTTTTTGTTTCTAGTAATGTGGACATGCCGTATCCGGCTATGGTAGACACGAGACACTTCCTGAGACACGTGCACACCCTATATTAGGTTTACCAACCAATGAATTGGCAAGTTAACATGTTTTCGATTTATATTTTTGCATTTTCCCTAAAATCCTGATACCATGTTCATTTCAGTATTTTTCCAGTTTTTAAATCGAACTTTGGTTGATTATTTAACCCATTTAAATGTTATTAAATCACTGTTTAGGTCCCTAATGTTGTTCTCCTATATGTGTTCTACTTGTGTGTAAATTTTGGGTGATTTTGGTGGTGTTTCGATTTCGAAATGGGAATGGAATGTGTTGGACTATTTTTCAAATTCTGAAATATGTTGAACCTGAGAATGGGGCCTGCACAGTCCCCTCATTCCCAGTTTGGGTTTTACTTTGGTATTAGGACTTGACAGTCCACATTTTCCAGTTCCTCCATTCACTATTTTCCCTCATGCCTAACACCCACACACAGGTTTCAGTCCTCTCTAACACACAGTTGTAATGCCTGTGGTTCGTATTACGTATTTTGGAAATATGTGTACGTATTTTCTTGTATTGTTCCTTGTTTAGTTTTTTTGGCTTGGTTTAACTCTCGGTTTGAGTTTTCTTGGTTTGGCCGGCTGGTTGCTTGGTCCATCATGGACCAAGGTGAACCCCCTACCTACCACCAACCCATGATATTTATTTCCCCACCAACCTTCTCTCTCCTCCATAACTCTCATTTATTTCTTCTTCTTCTTCTTCCTTCCTCTCCACAACTCCCCAACCATAGGCAAGTGCAACTTGCTTCCACAAGAGAACTCATTTTATGGTTCCATTAGCTTCTTCTCATGATTCTAAACCATATTAGAACTTGTCATTTTCCATTTTGAGGCTTTAATTCTTGTAGATCTAGAGTTTTGCTATTTTTGGATTTTTGATAGTTTTGATCTATTAAACTTTCTTGTTTTCAAGTTTTGATGGTTCCATGTTTTAGAAAATTTCATTCTACCCAATTTTGACCTTTGGAAAGTTGGATTCGGACTTGTTTTGACCAAGATTTGGACTGTTGAAGCTTAGATTCAACTTTATAGTTCTTGCTGTTCTTGCCATTGGAGAAGACAGTGAACAGTGAGCTAGCTTTTTAGCTTATGCCGCTGAGTCGTACGCTGCTGTTTAGTGAGCGTACGCTAGCCTTCGTACGCTGCTGTTTAGTGAGCGTACGCTAGCCTTCATACGCTGCTGTTTAGCGAGCGTACGTTAGCCTTCGTACGCTGATCTTTAGCGAGCGTACGCGTGCCTTCGTACGCTGCTCTTTAGTGAGCGTACGCTCACCTTAATACGCTGCCTGTTGGCAGCGTGTCTTGAGCATACGCTAGCTTGAGCGTACGCGTGCCTTGGTACGCTAGGCGTACGCTGGCTCCTTTCGTACGCTAGCTCGAGCGTACGCAGTCTTGAGCGTACGCTAGCTTGAGCGTACGCTGACCTGTAGCTTGAGCGTGTCCTTGTGTACGCTGACCCTTGCATACGCTTCCCATTGGAAGTGTATGGATCCTTGGTACGCAGACCTGAGCATACGCTAGCCTGAGCGTAGCCTGGCTTGAGCGTAGCCTGATTATCCTTGATCTTCTATAGCCCTGTATATTGATATTTTATTAGATATTTAACGTCTATTTTATATCCTTACGCCTTTTGTCATGAACTTGATAATCATGGATTTGTTTAATATGTTTGGAAATGATACCTGAGCATGACACGATAGTGATCCGTAGTGGTGCACTCCTGACATAATGACCTGACATGACCTGATAGTGGCCCATCGTGGCACACTCCTGACAAGTACACTTGACATGATAAACCTGACATGTTATATCTTGATAAGCTATTGCGACGGCTACCTGACATGACATGACCTGACAAGAATGAACATCCTGGACACCGTGGGCGATTGTGCTTGTACAAATAATCCAGTCCTGTCTTGCATCATGTCTAGGAGGGGACTCCTGAGTACCACGGTCAGGAGTACCTACTAAAATGGACTAAGGTTAACAACTAGATTAATACATTAGTCATGGAGAGATTTTCCAGCTACATGCAATCCCGTTACTTGGGCGCGCTTGGGATCTGTAGCCTGCCGTCGAGTAGGGCACATTTCCAGCACACTGTCATGTGTTGCACCCTTCAAGCTACTTAAGGGTACATGCGTTTCCTGGACGATGTACCCACCTAAATTCAACCCTAATCTTTCGTCCTGGGTATCCTGGATGGTCTGCAGGGCTTGTGGCTGTGGAATAATCTCACTACACCTTGTTAGTAATTAGGCTTGTGATAACCCTAGTTAGTTAAAGTATCAAGCCGTAGTTCTTGCTTGGCCGTGAAATGATTGGATGGAGTCTAACCAGTCCAGTCTTGCCCTGATCTTGTTCCAGACTGTTACATGACTAGCATGCTTGTATTTATTTTCTCGATAAATGGTGAGAAACCAAGCTCTGTTCAGACGAAGGGTTACAACCCCGATCCTTGTTTGGTTTACGGGTTGTAACCTAGCTATCTGAATAGTTCCATGGTTATCTCGTCGTATATCATCCTGGCATGTTTTTCTTATTTCCAGTTTTTACCAGTTATTTATATTTCCTGTCTTTTATTATATTATTTATATTCCTGTGCTGATTGCTGGTTTTAGTTCTTAAGTGAAGCCTCCTTTGTGGCACTTGCTCTTTCTGGGGTCTGACCCAGCTGGTTTTGTATGGCCAGATTTCGGAGCAACTCCAGAGGATCTAACGGCCTTCCAGCCAGATGGTGACCACTAGGCGGAACCCTGGCAACGAGTGGGTTATTTTTGGCTCTCCCCACTCTATTGTAAAAATATTCTTTTGAGGCGTTTAGCCGACGAGCACCTGTTTAGCTCGATTGCACTTTTACTTACTGTCTGCCTACGGGCTGTAACATGATTAACAGATCCTAGGGTTGATCATGTATGACTAAACTCTTGCTAGTCCTAACATTTTGTAACGACTAGCTTCATGATCAGCTGAATATGTAATATTTGGGACGCCTTATTATTGTATATTTAATGATCATACATCTTGTGACATTTACTTACTTGCTTATGATTGAGACACTAGGCTTGTTCATGACCATAGGAGACTGTTGGCTTGTAGTAAACCCTCATGTATCTAGACAGCTGTGACCGTATAGCGAGGTGGGTTGCACTTCGATATACGTAGCTGGCTATGTCTGCCCCCGCTCTCCAGTATTCTGGTTCTGGGGCGTGACAACAGTTCACTCATACACATTAATATCCTGTCATATTTCAACACACACATTGCACTCTAACACACACACACACACTTTGGATCCCCTGTTTTCCCTCACTACACACAGGGTTCAGTCCTCATACACCCTCTCATATCTCTCACACACACTCACTTGTATACACACACACACACATTGCCTTCCCTCTCTCTATATACACATGAATGTATATATGTAATATGTATATCTATATATGTAATATAGGTATGTGTAATATATATATGTATCTAGTATAGATACTTGTAAATAGTATGTATAATGTATACATGTATAATATATGTATGTGTATTGTATAGACCTATTAGGTATGTAAATGTATATTAGTATCTATATAATCATATAGTGATGTATGTATGTATGCATATATATATATATATATATATATATATATATATATATATATATATATATATATATATATATATATATATATATTAGTTGATACATGCCTATATATATTAGTTCTCTATAGCATAGGTATGACTTTATAGGTATAATGTATATACATATATTGTATTAAGGATTGTATGTTGATTTCCTATATAGTTTGGTTAGACTAGTATAGACTTGTTTAGACCTAGAATGACTTGTTTGGCCTAATTTAGACTTGTTGGACCTAGTTTGAGCATAGTTGACCTAGTTTGACTTCTAGGGTTGACCAGAGTTGACCAAGAGTTAACTTTGGCCTAGATTGACCTAGATTCATGTAGAATGCATTGTAGTGCATCTTATTACCATTCTGGACATGTTATGACTTGTGCTGTTCTAAATAGGAGCCAAACACCACTCCTCGGACAGTACTTTCATTTTGGACACTCAGATACCAGGCGAGTACATTCTCTGATCATTTCATATCCTGTTTAGAATTATTTTTCTGCTTTAAATTACTTTACTTGATATTGTCACGTTGGTCACACGGATTAGTACTATATGGATTCCTTCTTGAGATGTTATCCTCTCAGGGAGCATCGGATACTATATGTTCTGTGCGTTTCACTTACATGGTGTATCACTATGCTTCACGGTTCATTGATCACTTGTGACATGTACTCTCATGATCACAAAGTCTTTCTTGAATCACCCATTATCACTACCATATTTCTAGTATGAGGGTATTTTTGTCATTTTTGGGGTAATTTAAATTTATTAGAATTTATTTGAATTTTTGGGAATTTTTAGGAATTATTTTAGAATTGCTTGGACAAGGTTGACTTTGACTAGTGTTGACCCTTGTAGACCAACCTAGGAGCTAACCCTAGTTAGTATGGACTTGGTTAGGTTATGTGACTCTAGTCTAACCTAAGTTAATCCTTGGTTTGGTCATTAGACTCTAGTTAGCATTAGGAATTAGATAAGTCATAAGTCATGACTTATGGTTTGAACCATTTAATAAAACAACTTAGCCATAGCCTATGAAACTTGGCCCAAAGCCCAACAATTAACCAAACCCTAATCCCTAGAAGATGTGGCCGGCCACCTATCCTCATTGGGATCACCACCATATTTATACTCTCCTAAAATCTAGGGTTGCCTCTTTCTTAGGAAGGCTCAAGTTTTAGAAAGGTTAGTTTCCTATGGTATTTTAATCCCTAGAACTCCTTTCCTCTTCCTTTTTCTTTCTAATTCATTCCATTAGATCCTAATATGACTTTTATTGTTGTTGCTAAGGTCTCATCTCAATTTGAAGTTATTTTGTTTGGATTGGGACATCAAGAGGAGAGCCATTGAAAGAGGGGTTTTCTTGAGAAGTTCAAGTTTAGGTAACTCTCTCAAATCTCCATAAAATTTCGATTGGTCTTCATGATTAGGAAGCCCTAAGAGTCCCCTAAGTGTCAGTATAAGTTTCGTGTCAGGTATCATGGGTTTCGTGTCCGTTTCGGACACGTATCTGTGTCCCTATACTGGTGTTTGTGAAAATGCCACAAAGGGACTGTTGGTGTTATTTTTGAAATGTTTTTAAATAGGAAATTTAGTTTTAATCTTGCTTATTGGTTCCTGATCTCCTGTGGTAATTTTAGAGTCTGTTTGTGTCGGATTCGTGGAGTGGACACGCGCGTGCACACGCTCGCGCGCACGCTACAGTGTTCCCCTGCCACTCGGGGCCTGTAGCGGACACGACACGCCTCTAGGACACGTGAAACTTGACACGAGCCATAGGGAACTGGCTGACACGCCACATGTCAAGTCCCACGTGTCCTCGTGTCATGTCGATGGAGGAATCAACCGTGCACGTGTATTGTACTGTCTGTGTACTGTAAATTAATTGCTACTGATACGGCATTGTAGCGTCGGACACGACACACTAGGATACTGTACAGGTTGACCTAGACCTAGCCCTAGTATAGGGGTACACGTGTGTGCAAGCACGAGTCCTAGTTTGGCCTGTGTCGTGTGCACGACAAGCGTGCACACACGCACGAGCCTGTGGTCTACACAGTGTCTATGTGTGCACTGTTTAGTGTTATACGTGTTTGGACACGTTTCTGTCCATCTTGGTGGACACGAACAGGTTGTGGGATACATATATGTTGTGTTTATACACTACCAACCTCTGTTTTTGTATTTTACATTGTTTTGACTTGTGAATTCTCGAATTGCCCAATTTTCTGATACATTGAAACCTGAGAAATTCCAGTTTGGAATACGATTTGGTGCACCTGTTTAAACCCAATTAATACTGATTAAATGATGGTTTAGTTTCTAAATATAATTCTCCTATATGTAGTCTAACTGTGTGTATGATTTTGGGATTTGTTTGATTGATATTGAAGTCGAAATGAGGTTGTGAATGTTGAGACTAAACTGTCATTAACTGATACTTGATTTTCTGTTTACCTTTTCAGTTTTCGAAACTGAGATTTGTCTGACGAGTTAACCTATTAATCACTGATTAATGCATGTTTTTAAGGCTCTAATCTAATCTCCTATATGTTATCTTGCTGTGGTTAAAAATTGGGTTTATATTGATAGGGTTTTGGGCTCAAACCTGAATTTTCAGATGGGTCTATTAAACTGGTTTTTAGTTCAATGTTTACTGATGATTGATATCCCTTAAAACTGAGATTTTAACTAAGGACTGAACCTGAGGATTACACCACACACACATATTGTTTCATGGTCTCTCAACATTTCAGTACTTGTTTTTCCTGCTACACTATAATACATTGGCACTCATTGCAATCTTGTTCTCACTCACATACACACACACACGCAGTTTTTCCACACACACACTCTTACATGTTTCACTCACTTATACACTCACTGATTTCTGATTTTCACATACACAAGGACACACCTAGCCACATACTCACATGTAAACCACACACACCCTTGTTTCACTAAAACCTATCACTATTTGCACACACACATGCTCACTGTTTTCTTACAGTTTCTCACTGATTTCACATCACTCTCACACCACACACACATATACTTGAGTGTCCCCTCTCTCCTTCCTATGTATATATAATATATGTATTGTGATATATAAGTTCCTATATATATGAGTGTGTGCTTTTATATACCTATACGATATAGTGTATGGGTGATATTGTATAGTGGCTATAGGTTGTGTGTTCTAAGTTACATTATAGCCTAGGCAATATGTGTATTGTTAGATATAGATATTATCTTATGTAGATATATGTTATAGGTTGGGTTAGGCATGTTATTGCCTAGTAAACCTAGATATGACTTGTTAGACCTAGAATAGACTAAATTAGACTAGTTTGACTTAGGTTTGACTTGGTTGACCAAGTTTGACTTCTAGGGTTGACCAGAGTTGACCAAGAGTTGACCTTGGTCTATATTGACCTAGATTCATGTAGAATGCATAGTAGGATTTTATTATTCTATTTTGGACTTGTTGTGACTTGTGCTGTTCTGATTAGGAGCCAGACACCACTCCTCGGACAGTACGTTTCATATTGGACACTCAGATACAGCGAGTACATTCTCTGATCATTTTATATCCTGCTTAGAATTATTTTCTGCATTAAATTACTTTACTTGTGCTGTCACGACATTATCACGGATTAGTACTATACGGATCTCTTCATGCAATGTTATCCCCCTCGGGAGCATCGGGTACATTGTGTCATGTGCGTTTCACTTTCATCATGTACTCATGTGCTTTTACCATACATGTACACTCTTGTGATCCTTGTACTCTCACGTTCATAGAGCCTTCATGTATACTATCATGTACACCCTTTCAAGGGCCCCCATATGATATCATGTACAATAACATAACCTGCTTAGATCCTTGTGTATTAATTGGGGAACGGGGGAGTGCGAGTAGTCATGTGAACAATTCTATAGTAGTGTAGATCATGTACAACTCTTTAGTGTAGATCATGTACAAATCTGTTCTGTTCACATGTGCTATCCTGTACTCTGACTCACTAGCTACTGTTAGTTCCTTACTTATAGTAGATATTTCTATTACAGTTCTTTCTCTCTGTTTACATACTGTATTCTTCAGCACCTGTATCTTACTTTACTGCATGATTATATTTTCTAACCTGCTATGAACTGTTGAGATTTACTGTACTCGCTCCTGTCCTGACTGGACCTGTTGAAAATATTACAGAGGACGAGGAGGAGGCTGGTCTGGATACTTACTACGGGGCAGCCTTAGATGACACCTGCGAGCTGGACTCTCAGGAGGATCCAGCTCTAGCTGAGGATATCACCCCGATTGCCTAGACTAGATTAGTTAGGCTTATCATCTTTTATGTAGTCTTGTGGCATGTTTTAGCTAGACTTTATTGGAGTTCAGAGTTGTATATATTCTTTCATTCTGTATCTGAGACCATGTACTTCTGGATATTGCTGGGATTATCTTAGACTATTTTTCATCTATTTATTTCCTTGAGTTCTATTTCATATCGTGCTATCTCTTCCTTAGTTGTGATTGAGTTTTACTGCTATGTCACCCCCATTCGGGGAGTATAAACTGTTTAGAGATATATTGCTAGATGATTGTTGACCTAGGACAGCGTTCTACCGTCGACACTGCGGCGTAGGCTGGACGTACCCACGTCTCGTGCCCTTACTCTAGGGTGCGGGTCGTGACACATTTTTAGTGGTGGCCCATGCAGGTCTAGACTAGAAGTGTAGTGGTATTCGAATTAGGGTATCACTACAGCCTGCAGTAGGATATAGTAATTTTAAGGTACTCAATCACTTTAGGAAAAAAAATTTTATTTGCCATCTAAATCCTTATTGTCAGCTGATCCTTTGAATTTTTAACTGTCCGCCTTTGTTATTTCGCTTCTTTCTCAGAAATTGATACTCTTGTTTGTCTATCTTCATGATGGTAGAGACTATATCACAGCGTGCCATTCATGAGGATGCTATAGAGGGGACTGCTACCTCTCAACTAGTACGGCGAGGCCAGGGGACTGCAGCTCCTGCCACCTCAGCTCGTATGGAGACCTCGGCAGCTGTAGCAGGGGGTATGCATCCACCGACTCGGAGGCAGGACCTGGTCATTCCAGAGGATCCCTTCCAGCAGCCGCCTCCAAGATACGTAGACGCAGCTCAGATGTTCGCGTATTTCCAGCAGTTCATGGACCGACAGCAGGCTCGACAGGACAGAGGCATGGAGTTGGCCGTCACGACAGCCGCAGCTCGACCAGTGGTGCAGCAGCCGAGGACACCGGGGATCAAGCAGTTTCAAAAGATGAGCCCCAGAGACTTTCTGGGGACAGAGGGGATCCTATATGCCGATGAGTGGATCGAGCATATAGAGAAGATCTTCCGCTTGGCCAGGATTCCAGCAGATCTTCAGATCGAGGCCGCAGCTAGCCGGATGCGAGATCTTGCTCGCACCTGGTATCAGTCAGACCCAAGGATGGGGGTAGCTGGGCAGACTTGGGAGCAGTTCAAGGGCTTCTTCAAGAAGAACTTCTTTCCAGATTCAGCACTCAGAGCCTTGGAGTCGCAGTTCGAGAGCCTAGTCCAGGGGAGTCTATCAGTGGAGGAGTACGCCGGGGAGTTCGGTCGCCTCGGCAGGTTTGTAGAGGGCTTGAGCGAGACGGCGAAGGCCCAGAGGTTCCGGAAGGGCCTAGTCAAGGAGGTCAAGTCCTTGATCAAGGGCAACCGGGATGACACGTTCGAGGAGATCTTGACGGGAGCCTTGCTAGCAGAGGATGATCTTGAGCTTAGGCTCAAGAGGGGGCGAGACCCAGTTGAGGGCAGCAGCAGCAGCGAGGGCCAGGCCAAGAGGCCCCACTTTCAGCATCAGCAGCAGAGACAGTTCCAGCCGCAGCCGATTCAGCAGAGGCCAGTTCACCAGCAGCAGTTTCAGCATCAGGCACCCCGGCACTAGACAGTCAGTTGCACCTTCTGTAAGAAGCCTGGGCATGTCTTCAACGAGTGCAGAAAGAGGCTCGGGAGGTACCTTCTTTATGGAGCGGCAGATCACCAGCTGAGGGATTGTGCTAGGTCTAGGGGACGAACATCCCAGGAAGGAGGAGCCAGAGCAGCAACAGGCCAGCAGAGGGGACCAGCCCTGCCGACGCAGCAGTAGAGGTTCGTCCAGCACCAGCAGCAGGCCAGGGAGGCCAGCAGGGGCGAGCTTTCGCCATGGCAGCAGAGGATGCAGAGGCGATAAGAGAGCTGATAGCAGGTTCGATTCTATTCGACTCCAGTCCAGCATTTGCATCATTCGATTTCGGTGCTTCGTATAGCTTCATATCAGTATCTTTTGCAATTAGATACGGCATCATAGCTGAATCGTTGCCTAGGACTTACAAGATCACGATCGGGGGTGGCATTATCCTCGTGAGTGATGTTTGTAAGGGTCGGAGAGTGGTTTTGGGAGGCCGTGAGTTGGAGGTGAGCCTGCTCGTAATGCCATTGCCGAACTACGATATAGTACTAGGCATGGATTGGTTGAGCAGGCACCACGCCAGCATTGAATCAGAGGGAGTAGAGTTCTCTTTAGAGCACCGGGGGAGCCAGAGTTCGAGTATTCCAGACGTCAGGCAGAGCAGAGCAGCGGAGTCTTCTGTGGAGTCTCGGTCGAGGAGCAGACGATTCTACACCCCTTGATAGCAGAGTATATGGATGTTTTCCCAGATGAGTTGCCAGGATTGCCACCAGATAGAGACATAGAGTTCTTGATAGACTTGGTTCCAAGAGCGGAGCCCATCTTCCAGAATGTCTATCGGGTGAACAACAACGAGCTGGTGGAGCTGAAGAAGCAGGTGGATGAGCTACAGGACAAGGGCTTCATCCGCTCGAGTTCGTCGCCATGGGGTGCACCAGTGTTGTTCGTGCCGAAGAAGAATGGGTCAGTACACATGTGTATTGACTATAGGACACTCAACAACCTCACGATCAAGAACAAATACCCATTGCCGCGGATCGATGATCTATTTGACCACTTGAGCGGAGCTCGGGTATTTTACAAGATTGATCTGAGGTCGGGATATCACCAGGTGAAGGTGAAGGGGGAGAATATTCCTAAGACCGCTTTCAGGATGCGGTACGGGCAGTTCGAGTTTTTGGTTATGCCGATTGGGCTAACCAATGCACCAGTAGTGTTTATGAACCTTATGAATAAGGTATTTCACATTGTTTTGACTTGGTGGACACGAATAGGTTGTGGGATACATATATGTTGTATTTATACACTACCAACCTCTGTTTTTGTATTTTACATTGTTTTGACTTGTGAATTCTCGAATTGCCCAATTTCCTGATACATTGAAACCTGAGAAATTCTAGTTTTGAATACGATTTGGTACACCTGTTTAAACCCAATTAATACTGATTAAATGATGGTTTAGTTTCTAAATATATTTCTCCTATATGTAGTCTAATTGTGTGTATGATTTTGGGATTTGTTTGATTGATATTGAAGTCGAAATGAGGTTGTGAATGTTGAGACTAAACTGTCATTAACTGATACTTGATTTTCTGTTTACCTTTCCAGTTTTCAAGACTGAGTTTTGTCTGACGAGTTAACCTATTAATCACTGATTAATGCATGTTTTTAAGGCTCTAATCTAATCTCCTATATGTTATCTTGCTGCGGTTAAAAATTAGGTTTGTATTGATGGGGTTTTGGGCTCAAACCTGAATTTTCAGATGGGACTATTAAACTGGTTTTTAGTTCAATGTTTACTGATGATTGATATCCCTTAAAACTGAGATTTGAACTAAGGACTGAACCTGAGGATTACACCACACACATACATTGTTTCATGGTCTCTCACGTACTGTACATTTCAGTACTTGTTTTTCCTGCTACACTATAATACATTGGCACTCATTGCAATCTTGTTCTCACTCACGTACACACACACACACAGTTTTTCCACACACACACTCTTACATATTTCACTCACTTATACACTCACTGATTTCTGATTTTCACATACACAAGGACACACCTAGCCACATGCTCACATGTAAACCACATACACCCTTGTTTCACTAAAACCTATCACTATTTGCACATACACATGCTCACTGTTTTTTTACAGTTTCTCACTGATTTCATATCACTCTCACACCACACACACAAGTCCACACACACATACACTTGAGTGTCCCCTCTCTCCTTCCTATATATATATAATATATGCATTGTGATATATAAGTTCCTATATATATGAGTGTGTGCTTTTATATACCTATATGATATAGTGTATGGGTGATATTGTATAGTGGCTATAGGTTGTGTGTTCTAAGTTACATTATAGCCTAGGCAATATGTGTATTGTTAGATATAGATATTATCTTGTGTAGATATATGTTATAGGTTGGGTTAGACATGTTATTGCCTAGTAAACCTAGATATGACTTGTTAGACCTAGAATAGACTATTTAACTTAGGTTTGACTTGGTTGACCTAGTTTGACTTCTAGGGTTGACCAGAGTTGACCAAGAGTTGACCTTGGTCTAGATTGACCTAGATTCATGTAGAATGCATAGTAGTATTTCATTATTCTATTTTGGACATGTCGTGACTTGTGCTGTTCTGATTAAGAGCCAGACACCACTCCTCGGACAGTACATTTCATATTGGACACTCAGATACAGGCGAGTACATTCTCGGATCATTTCATATCCTGCTTAGAATTATTTCTTGTATTAAATTACTTTACTTGTGCTGTCACGATATTATCACAGATTAGTACTATACGGATCTCTTCATGCGATGTTATCCCCCTCGGGAGCATCGGGTACATTGTGTCATGTGCGTTTCACTTTCATCATGTACTCCTGTGCTTTCACCATACATGTACACTCTTATGAACCATGTACTCTCATGTTCACAGAGCCTTCATTTATACTATCATATGCACCCTTTCAAGGGCCCCTATGTGATATCATATACAATAACATAACCTGCTTAGATCCTTGTGTATTAATTGGGGAACGGAAGAGTGCGAGTAGTCATGTGAACAATTTTATAGTAGTGTAGATCATGTACAACTCTTTAGTGTAGATCATGTACAAATCTGTTCTGTTCACACGTGCTATCCTGTACTCTGACTCACTAGCCACTGTTAGTTCCTTACTTATAGTAGATATTTCTATTACAGTTCTTTCTCTCTGTTTACATACTGTATTCTTCAGCACCTGTATCTTACTTTACTGCATGATTATATTTTCTAACCTGCTATGAACTGTTGAGATGTACTGTACTCGCTCCTGTCCTGACTGGACCTGTTGAAAATATTACAGAGGACGAGGAGGAGGCTGGTCTGGATACTTACTACGGGGCAGCCTTAGATGACACCTGCGAGCTGGACTCTCAGGAGGATCCAGCTCTAGCTGAGGATATCACCCCGATTGCCTAGACTAGATTAGTTAGGCTTATCATCTTTTATGTAGTCTTGTGGCATGTTTTAGCTAGATTTATTGGAGTTCGGAGTTGTATATATTCTTTCATTCTGTATCTGAGACCATGTACTTCTGGATATTGCTGGGATTATCTTAAACTATTTTTCATCTATTTATTTCCTTGAGTTCTATTTCATATCGTGCTATCTCTTCCTTAGTTGTGATTGAGTTTTACTGCTATATCACCCCATTCGGGGAGTATAAACTGTTTAGAGATATATTGCTAGATGATTGTTGACCTAGGACAGCGTTCTACCGCCGACACTGCGGTGTTGGCTGGACGTACCCACGTCTCGTGCCCTTACTCTAGGGTACGGGTCGTGACACCCATTTATGGGCATTCCTAGAATCACCCATTTATGGGCATACTATGTATCACCCCTTGTGGGCCTTTGCATAGAATCATAACATAACCTGGCTGGATCCTTGTGTATTGATTGGTGGTACAAGGGAGTAGAAGTAGACATGTGAATAATATCCAAGTAGTATCTCACCTGATCACCTCCGTAGTGTCTTATCAGAATCTTCTATGCCATTCACATGTTTATATTGTACTCTGACTCACTAGCCACTGATAGTTCTCTATTTACAGTATATATTTCTATTACAGCTTCTCTGTTTATATTATGTACTTTCTTTCTGTTCCTGTATCTTACTTTACTGCATGATTATATTTTCTAACCTGCTATGAACTGTTGAGATGTATTATGCTCTCTCCTGTCCTGACTGGACCTGTTAAAAATATTACAGAGGACGAGGAGGAGGCCTGTATGGATACCTTTTATGGTGCTACCTTAGATGAGTGCTTGGACCTGGACCAGCAGCAGGTCCCACTAGTAGTGGATGACACTTCTCTAGACTAGGATGTTTTCATTTATATTACTCTCTGGATGACTGTATATATATTTGATACTTGGGATATGTACTATTCTTAGACACTTAGACTCTCTGTTTGTACTTGTGGATTTCCTTTCTTTTCAGCAGTATCTATCCATCTATTTTCTATCTTATCTTTCTGCCTTAGTTGTGATTGAGTTTACTTCTGCTATGTCACCCCCATTCGGGGAGTATAAACTGTTTAGCATTATATTGATTAGATGTTGTGACCTAGGACAGCGTTCTACCGCCGACACTGCGGCGTAGGCTGGACGTACCCACTTCTCGTGCCCTTACTCTAGGGTGCGGATCGTGACACATTTTTAGTGGTGGCCCATGCAGGTCGAGATTTGCATTAGTGCGATTTTGTAGTAGCGCAACAACTTAGTTGTACTACTACGAGCCTGCTATAGGATATAGAAATTAAGATGTTAGAATGAGAGGATACTCAATCACTGTTAGGATTCCTTGAGAAATTCCTGGGATGACCCTTGAGAATCTCATTTTGAACTCTGATTTGAATTCCCTTTCCCTTATTATGATTTACCTTTTTCCTTGATTCGAATTTGATTTTAGTGGATTCATTGTAGAACTCTGAATCCTGGTATTAGTTGATGATTTTGATAAAATTATGTAGTTGTTGATTTTAATTTTGTATTTAATATTTTCAAATTCAAGGCACTCAATCACACTTAGGATTCTTTAAGAGATCCCTGGGACGACCCCTGAGAAACTCATTTTTGATCTTCAATTGGAATTCCTTTTTCCTCTTGTTTGGATTCACCCTCATTTCTTGCTATTGAATTTGAGCTTGATGGGTTCATCTCGTTTGAAAAGATGAAAAAGAACAATCTTCATTATTCCTTTTTGCCATTATTTCCTTGCATTCTTATTTTCTTCTTATCTTAAACTCTGTCTAATTACACCAATCACCCATATCTTATCATCCCTACCAGATGTACCTCGAAACCCTTGAATCTTCATATCTTCTGCCTGGGAAAGACTGAAGAAGTGACGTGAATCATGTAGCTCAGAGGAGACATAACTGATTATTATATGATGATCTAGAGGAAATCAAAATGTGGAGTGTTCAATATTGAAACCTTGAGATAGAAATGTGGTAAAGGTCTCGAATAGAATCAAGAGATGTATACGACCAATCTGGAAACAATCACACTTAGGGAGATTTTGGGGTTTTGAGATAGTTTATAGGTGTATTCAAACTGATGAGGATATTTAAGGTGAACCTAGATTTGAGAACCTCGAAACTCTGGTTATTGATTCTTGGGAAGTTTTACCCTAAGGCTATGTAGAAGGTTAGTAATGGAAAAGAGAAATTAATTGCATTCAATAAGGATATTGAACAAGATATTGCAAGAAAATGACTAGGGATAGAGGGAACATAAAGTTATAGAAATTTAGAGATTGTTGTGAAATTTTTTTAGGAGAATAATATTCAAAGGTGTATGTCGAAGAAAATACGGAAGTTGATTTTATGATGGAGGATAACTTTTGTAAGGCCTAGAGGTATTTAAATTAAATAACACGAGGAGAACCATTTGAACAAGTTCAAGGAATTCGTAAACGGAATTTAGAGGTTTCGGGCCAAATTTAAGACAAGGTGAAAGAATTTGGAAATTTAAATAAATGGTTAATGTTGATTCCTAAATGTGAAGGCTATGCTTCATGAGTAATGTTTGGAAATTGGATATTGCCTACGGTAGTCATGGTAAAGGCTTAGGTAAAGGTTAAATTTTTATATGGAGACTGGTGAGGTAAGGATACGATTGGCAAGTTATGACCAGATGAACTTAAGGGTATCAGAAACAGATGATTAAATTGATCTTCCTTATCTTGTGCATTTATTTACCACCTCTTGAACTCCCACTTTCTATTTGAGATCCTTTGCATTCCTTATCGTGACCTTGACATTCGGAATGTAATACTAGCTGTTACCCTCCAACAAATCTTATATGCAAGACCTAGACGAACTCACATTCGTGTAGGTATATCATGTCCCACTAAAACCCGTCTCCTTGTTCTCTATTTTTTTGATATAATTTTCTGGTCAAATGGCTAAACTATAACCTCTACCATAATACTGAATTATTCCTGATTTCAATTAGAGATCCAGCCTTGACTCAATTCCTTCGACCCGACATGTGATGATGTTCTGCTTGATTCCTTAAATGCTTAACCTTGTACCTTATCTTGATTGCTTGACCCATTTAGTTAAGAATCTGGACTATGTATCTTCGTTCATCACTACCACCCTTACTTATATCTTATGCTGCTAATTATCCTTAGTTTCACAAGCTTATCCTTTTCTACCTTGATCATGACATATTTTATTGGGTGCGCACCGACTAACATATTGTCTAATCAGAACCGGCGTATGATGGTCTGATCAACCTATTGCATTTTGGTTTGCTTTTCATATTAATCTACGTGGATGGAGACATAGTTAAACTTGCCCTAGAATCTTATCCGCAACAGCCTTGACAATTCTCCTCGGAATTATTTTTATCGCCTATGAACCTCGTATTCGTATCCAATTGAATTAAATTTAATCATGACCTGGATCTTCATCATTGGATGCTCGTGCTCATACTTGATTTATTGATTTCCCATCTTGCCCAAATCTCGATTTATCCTGAAATTGATCAACTTAGATCGTGTCAAGACAAAAATCTATTGTGATTTGTTGTGCCTAAATTTTCAATTTTTACCAATTTATGGAATAGTAATCTTTTAATAATTTATCAGTTGTTTGTTAATGACTAATTTTTTATATAGGATGGTAGACAACCCTTACAACCTTGATGGCTGTTGTTCCCTTACCTTCCCAATTAGAACACCCTAGATTACTTGTGTGTTGATACCATAGTACTGTTTTGACCTAGAATGACCAGTGCACCTAGGTGAGACTTCCAACTGCTACAGTATGCCCTGACCCTGTATGCTATTCCTTCAAATTGCATGGTTTAGATAAAATTCTTAGGACCTTGATTGTCGAGAAATAGGGATGTTACCCCCATTAGTATCAACTATGGATATATATATATAGGTTAGTCCTTGATATGGGGAATATGTGTTTATAAACCTGTAGCTTATGAGATTTATAGTATCAGCCCTGATTGGATTGGAAAGTTAAGAGCTAGCCTATTATAGATTTTCTCTTTTTGCTAAATTCGGGTTGCCAACACTTAGGTAGCTAGCATAGGTAAAATCCTAAAAAGTTGACCAGCGGATGACCAAGTGCTAGGATGTTGAGAAAATTGACTAGTGATTGACCCTTGACTATGTTTGACCTAGAAGGGGGTGCGATCATTTTAATTTCGAGGACAAATTTTTTCTAAGGTGGGTAGGATTGTAACACCCAGTTTTCCAAATGAGGATAATTTTGAAAATTTTGTATTTTAATTTATTTAATTATAATATTTAAATAATAATATGATTTTGGTGATTTTTAATCATATTAAAACTATTTAAAATCATGACTTGTGATTAGGGAGTTTCATCTACCATATTTCAAGCTTGAGGGTATTTTGGTCATTTTTGAATTTTTGGGGTTTATTTGGAATTATTGTGAATTATTGGGATTTATTAGAATTTATATGATTTTTGGTATAATTTAATTAGGGGGTTATTCTAGACTTTGAGTAGTGTTGACTTTAGTAGACTAACCTAGAAGCTAACCGTAGTTGTGTTTGGACTTGATTAGGTCATGTGACCCTAACCTAACAATAAGTTCATTCCTAATAGGCCATTAGAATTTAAGTTAGAATAGAGAGACTTTAAGTCATAAGCCATGACTTATGGTTTGAAACCATTAATTAGCAACTTAGCCCATAGAGGCCTAAGCCCAATACCATGGAACCCTAACCCTAACATTAGTTGGCCGGCCACACTAGCCTAGGGAATCCCACTCTATAAATAGTCTCTTCCATTAGGGCTAGCCTCTTTAGAAAGTTCACTTTTGGAAAGAAAGGTATTTTTCCAACTTCATTAATTCATAGAAATTCCATTTTAATTCTTTTTTTCCTCAAACCAATTGCATTAGATTCTAATTGTCTTCCTCTTACTGTTCATGGAGAATAATCTCAGCTTTGGGACAATTTGGAGCTATTTGCTAGCAAGAAGAACCCCCCTATTGAAGCTTTCCTTGTATTTTGACACCAATAGGTAAAACCATCTAAACACCATTAAAATTCCAGTTTCTTTGCATATTTGGAAAGTCCTAGGTCTACCTTAACTGTAGGCATAGTTAAACCTAGGTTTCGTGTGCATTTCGTGTCCTAAATGGACACGTATCAGTCCCTACATATAGGTGTTTGATGAAATGCCGCAAAGGGCATTTCGATTTGGTTTTCAAATTATTTTTGAATAAAAATTATTGATTTGGTATGGCTTGTGGATTTCTGTTGGACTGGGATTGAATTAGTGTCATGTCGTGTCGATTTGGACACGTGAACACACGCGTTTTAGCCCGCACACACTGTTCTGCTACTCGGGGGCAATTTCTCTTTGGACACGGCGAATCGACGCAAACCACTTGACACGTAGGTAGGGGCAGTCACTGACAAGGCCCTCCCCAAGTCTCATGTGTCCCCGTGTCATGTCGAACGAGCACGAGCTCGTGCACTGGAATTTTACTGCACGCGTACAGTGGGTTTTCGGCCACTGATACAGCTTGATAAGTCTGGACACGACACGCTAGGACCCAAAACAGGGTAACACGAACCTAGGTGGACACTAGGCGAACCACCCTACATAGGGACACGACCCAATTCGTGTTGTGTCGGGAGCACGACATGAGTGCACACACGTACGAGACTACACTGCTGTGCAGTGTCAGTTTGCTTGTTTTTGTTTCCAGTAATGTGGACACTGTTAGGGTTATATACTAAAAGCATCACTTTTTAGTAACCTTATTTCCTTAAATTTTGAATAAGAATCATATGAGCAAATGTTTACATATTGTATTTATTGCAAGTGTTAATGCAAATGTCTGATATTCTATATTGTAGATAATATGGTGTGTGGTGTCACACAGAAGATCATACTATCAGTTCCCTATGGAGTATATAAATAGTTCACAACCTAGATGAACTTGGACAATCTATTGGAAAGGTTGTAGTATAATCTAGTATTAGTCTATCTTGACTATAGGTTTACACTAGTATACTTTGTGTGTATTGAACATGACCACTTGAGGTTGTTCTCTTTGTACTGACTACATAAGAGAACGAACACCTCTGTTATTATGGATGCTTGTGCTCTTAACCCGAATATAATAATGGACATGTATATGCAGTGTGCATTATTTTGACTCATAAAAGAGTGAGATTCATTATGGATCAACAACCTCTATGAATTGGGTAATAACATTGTATGTATGATAGGCTGTTGATTATAAATGGAATCCATGTCCCGATACATCGGGTTGATGATGTCCCCTTAAGGAGCTCATAAGGATTGTCATGTAAACCCTGCAGGTGGATTATATCCGACATGACAAATAAAGTTGAGCGGTACTACTTAAGGATAAAAGATGTCGAATCAATATAGTTGTCAGTAACTTAATTTGATCGACGGACATACGATATCTTAACATGGGGAGCCAAATGAGCATATAATAAAAGGAGCCCACAAACATAATTTGGGATTAGGGAGGTAGTACAACAATAGCTCATTAGTGGACCGAGCTATTGTTAATGGGCCTGGATTGTGTGTTCGGGCTGAACACAGGATATCCAGATCCGTTAGGAGGCCTAACCCTAATTTCTCCTCATGGTCCCGGCCGTAGCGTATATATATCCTCTATTCTCTGGCCGCCAGTTGACCGATCAAAAAAAATTTAAAACTTTCTCTAAATTCGTGATTCATGTAAGGAGAGAAAGAGAGGGCTGCCAAGGAGAAGAAAAGGTTGGGAGATCGTCGCCCATACGACGTCCAACTCGAGGAAGGAATACGTGCAGAAGATCTTGGGGTCGTCTGCTCGAGAATGCCAGGAATTACTTGTCTCCTTTCCGCCGCAGGTATAATTCGTAAACCCTAGTTTCCGCCAATGAAGGGTTAGAACACGTATTAGATCTGTTTAACTTTTTATCGATCAATACGCACACCAAAGGAAGGGTCCTGGGAATCCCCAGTTCCATCAGACACGCCGTATCTGGCTATGGTGGCACGAGACACTTCCTGAGATACATGCACACCCTATATTAGGTTTACCAACCAATAAATTGGCAAGTTAACATGTTTTCGATTTATATTTTTACATTTCCCCTTAAATCCTGATACCATGTTCATTTCAGTATTTTTCTAGTTTTTAAATCGAACTTTGGTTGATTATTTAACCCATTTAAATGTTATTAAATCACTGTTTAGGTCCCTAATGTTGTTCTCCTATATGTGTTCTACTTATGTGTAAATTTTGGGTGATTTTGGTGGTGTTTCGATTTTGAAATGGGAATGGAATGTGTTGCACTATTTTTCAAATTCTAAAATATGTTAAAACCTGAGAATGGGGCCTGCACAGTCCCCTCATTCCTAGTTTGGGTTTTACTTTGGTATTAGGACTTGAAAGTCCATATTTTCTAGTTCCTCCATTCACTATTTTCCCTCATGCCTAACACCCACACACAGGTTTCAGTCCTCTCTAACACACAGTTCACTCATACACATTGCTATCATGTCACTTTTCCATACACACATTGCACTCTAACACACACACACACTTTGGATCCCCTATTTTTCCTCACTGCACACAGGGTTTAGTCCTCATACACCCTCTCATATCTCTCACACACACTCACTTGTATACACACACACACATTGCCTTCCCTCTCTCTATATACACATGAATGTATATATGCAATATGTATATCTATATATGTAATATAGGTATGTGTAATATATATGTATCTAGTATAGATACTTGTAAATAGTATCTATAATGTATACATGTATAATATATGTATGTGTATTGTATAGACCTATTAGGTATGTAAATGTATATTAGTATCTATATAATCATATAGTGATATATATATATATATATATATATATATATATATATATATATATATATATATATATATATAAGTTGATTCATGCCTATATAGTTCTCTATAGCATAGGTAAGACTTTATAGGTATAATGTATATACATATATTGTATTAAGGATTGTATGTTGATTTCCTATATAGCTTGGTTAGACTAGTATAGACTTGTTTAGACTTAGAATGACTTGTTTGGCCTAATTTAGACTTGTTGGACCTAGTTTGACCATAGTTGACCTAGTTTGACTTCTAGGGTTGACCAGAGTTGACCAAGAGTTGACTTTGGCCTATATTGACCTAGGTTCATGTAGAATGCATTATAGTGCATCTTATTATCATTCTGGACATGTTATGACTTGTGCTGTTCTAAATAGGATCCAGACACCACTCTTCGGACAGTACTTTCATCTTGGACACTCAGATACCAGGCGAGTACATTCTCTGATCATTTCATATCCTGTTTAGAATTATTTTCCTGCATTAAATTACTTTACTTGATACTGTCACATTGGTCACACGGATTAGTACTATATAGATCCCTTCTTTGATATTATCCCCTCAGGAAGCATCAGATACTACATGTTTTGTGCGTTTCACTTACGTGGTGCATCACTATGCTTCACGGTTCATTGATCACTTATGACATGTACTCTCATGATCACAGAGTCTTCCTTGAATCACCCATTTATGGGCATTCCTAGAATCACCCATTTATAGGCATACCATGTATCACCCCTTGTGGGCCTTTGCATGGAATCATAACACAACCTGGCTGGATCCTTGTGTATTGATGGGGGTACGGGGGAGTAGAAGTAGACATGTGAATAATATCCAAGTAGTATCTCACCTGATCACCTCCGTAGTGTCTCATCAGAATCTCCTATGCCATTCACATGTTTATATTATACTCTGACTCACTAGCCACTGATAGTTCTCTATTTACAGTATATATTTCCATTACAGCTTCTCTGTTTACATCCTGTACTTTCTTTCAGTTCCTGTATCTTACTTTACTGCATGATTATATTTTCTAACCTGCTATGAACTGTTGAGATGTATTGTGCTCGCTCTTGTTCTGACTGGACCTGTTGAAAATATTATAGAGGACGAGGATGAGGCCTATGTGGATACCTTTTATGGTGCTACCTTAGATGAGTGCTTGGACCTGGACCAGCAGCAGGTCCCACTAGCAGTGGATGACACTCCTCTAGACTAGGATGTTTTCATTTATATTACTCTCTGGATGACTGTATATATATTTGATACTTGGGATATATACTATTTTTAGACACTTAGACTCTCTGTTTGTACTTGTGGATTTCCTTTCTTTTCAGCAGTATCTATCCATCTATCTTCTATCTTATCTTTCTGCCTTAGTTGTGATTGAGTTTGCTTCTGCTATGTCACCCCCATTCAGGGAGTATAAACTGTTTAGCATTATATTGATTAGATGTTGTGACCTAGGACAGCGTTCTACCGCCGACACTGCGGCGTAGGCTGGACGTACCCACTTCTCGTGCCCTTACTCTAGGGTGCGGATCGTGACAACCTGATTTGAACTTTTGATTGGTTTTATTGATTATTGGGTTTAAAAAATGGGATTCCTGATACACAGATCACTAATACTAAATTCTGAGTCTTAAATTGTAATTTTAACTGTTTGTTAATGATTTAATTACCATGTTAGTTCATTATACGTGTAATAGATTACTAAAAAGTTGGTTTATGAATGGTGTTGAGAATTGAGTTTTCAAAATGGGTTGAATGTGTGCACTGTCATTTGAATTGTATTGAAATTCCTGAGAAAAACCTGAGAAAACTGAACTGAACTTGGTCATGTATTTAACTGAGAATTAACCTACATATTTGGGGATCATATTAGCATGGGATTGGGTTTTCGAAATTGCTTTTTGAACTGCTAACTAATATCGCCCGAGAATTGCATTACAATATGATTTCCTATGTTTTAACTGAGATTTCCTTGTACAATGTTGACCTGAGAATCTAATGTGTTCAGCTGAGATTTAGTTGCAATAGGAATTTATGGTTGTATTTGATAATGGCTTTCGAAATTTCATTCTAAAACTGTTAAATTAGCGACTAGTACCCTGTCTTTTGATGCACTGTTCTTCCTGGAGAGTTTCGACTGATTCCTAATGTGAACTATGACTTAGTAGGGATTCTAATGTTTGAGTTGAGTTCAAATCTGGGAATCACTGAGTTGAGACAACATTCTGAATTTCCTATCAACTGGTACACTGCTAGGTGACACTGTCAATTGTTTATTATACCCTCACCCTCCTCACAGCCCCTAAACCACTCATGCACTCACACACATGCACAAGACTGATAGCCTTTCACTGAATGCATTGATTCCCCTATGAGACACTCACACACATTGATTGTTAAATAATACCTCAGATTATACACTGTTTGGTTAGTTTAGTGCAATGTAGATGCGCGCACACACACACATACACATGTACACTATCTACACTCACACAAAAATCTGAGAGTGAATTGCCATGTGTTTCCTGAATTTGTTTGTTAGGCTAAAATGTTTGTTCCTATATCTAACTGAAACTTGTTTGCATATTACTTAGCCTTCGAAAACTTCCTAACTGATAGGCCTATACATTGTCATGAACCTGGGACTGAGAATCACTATTTTGACACACTATGGACCCTGACATCTATGCATACAAAACCTGAATTTCTGAGAGCACATCTCACATTACACTGTTTGGGAAATCTGAAAATTATTGCACTATTTTCCTTCCCGAGATTTTAAAAACTGAGTTAAAATAGATTGATTTTGATTTTGGAGTTAAAACATGGTTAACTGAGAACAGATTAGGAAATTGGTTTGATTCACATTGTATTAAGATTGGAGATTTGATTAAAGGCTGAGTTTAAATGTTTTGAGTTAAAACTGAATTGATATTTAACTGAGAATGGATTTAACATTTTCAAAACTGAGATTTTTCTAATTATCAAAACCTGGGAATATTTCCTTGTTGTTCAAAATCTGTGAACTAAGGTAAGCTTGCAAGTTAGGTTTCATGATTAGCTAAGTATTTAGTTTCGAGTTGCATATGGCTAAAATCTGAGACTTGAAAACAAAATCTGAGAACAAGTTCTCACTCACTCACCTAAATACACACACAAACACACAGGAAACTCTCACCCTATTGGCACTGTTATATGTACACTCATTGCACACTGAATTATGAGTCCTATGTACACTACTTTTAGACACACACATTACTGCTACACATGACACTCTTCTACTCATATGTACACACACACAAGAGCACAACCTGGGATACTCTAATCTATGTTGTTCACCTCTACAATGAAATCTAACCCTCCTCTATATGATTGTTGATATATATAGATATATATATATATATATATATATATATATATATATATATATATATATATATATATATATATATATATTTTATATATATATATATATATATATATATATATATATATATATATATATATATATATATATATATATATATATATATATATATAGTTATCTATACATGTTATGTATGCATAGAGAAAAAAAAAGAAAAAAAAGAATATATATATATATATATATATATATATATATATATATATATATAGTTATCTATACATGTTATGTATGCATAGAGAAAACTGAACCCTTACTTATATATATATATATATATATATATATATATATATATATATATATATATATATATATATATATATATATATATATGATTGTGAGTTAAATTAGGATGTGTAATGTAGATTGTTTAACCTATGCCATATGTAGTATAAATTATAGCTAGTGTTTGTAACCCAATTCTTGATATACACTTTCATGTAGGGTTCACACACATGTCTACAATCTATCCCTTATGACACTTGTCCATATAAACCTATACACACATAGCCTTACATGCTAGTTTCTCTCTCTAACCTTCTCTTTATATATAATGTTGTATATATGCATGTTGTATATATATGTAATCCTATATACACATAGACATATATGAATTTCATGATAAATAGCTAAATGTAAATGTGCCTTGATGTGTGGCTTGTGTTTGGCTTGTATAGCCTTGGGGTTGATGTGTGCTTGCTAGGATAGTCGTGGTTAGGCCTAGTAAGACTTGATGGGTTAAGTTTGGCCTAGTTGACCTAGTTTGACTAGTGTAGTTGACCAGAGTTGACCAAGAGTTGACTTTAGTCTAGTTTGACCTAGACAGCATGCAGATGCATTGTAGATTATATTTATCATCCCCTGTATACATCTTGACTTGTGTTGCTCTAAATAGGAGTCAGATACCTCATCTCGGACAGTATATTCTCACAGCTATTCAGATACCAGGCGAGTACATTCTCTGATCATTTCATAACTTGCTTAGAATTATATTCCTGCTCTAGTTTACCTTATTTGATGCTGTCACGATATTATCACGAATTGGTACTATATGGATCCCTACATTGAGATGTTATCCCTCTCGGGAGCATCAGATACATCATATCGTATGTTCCATGTACATCATGTATTCCTCGCTCTCATGTTATTCATGTTTCTCATGTGCTTCATGCTCGTTCATGCTCGCTCGTGTACTCTGATGTGCTCTCATGTTCGGTCATGTTTCTCATGTATTTCATGTATAACCTATACTTCATGTGTACCCTTCATGGGCCTTCATGTGGAATTTATGTGCACTCGGTTTCTGAGCCCTCATGTATACTTCATGTACACCCATCTATGGGCTTTTATGTGAAAATCATGTACGTAACATAACTTGTCTGAATTTTTGTGTATTGATTGGGGGTATGGGGGAGTATAAATAGTCATATGAACAATTCCAAAGTAGTATAACCATGTGCGCCTCTTTAGTATATTCATGTGCAAATCCAGCCGTTCACATGTCGACTTTGTACTCTAAATCACTAGTCACTGTCTACTTATAGTAGATATTTCTATTACAGTTCTCTCTCTATTTACATCATGTACTTTCTTTCAGTTTTATGTATCGTACTCTCTTGTATGTTTATATTTTCTAACCTGTTATGATCTGCGTGAGATATATTATGCTCGTGCCCGTCCTGACTGGACCTGTTGAAAATTTTACAGAGGATGATGAGAAACCTTGTACCCCTTACTACGGAGCTTGCCTAGATGACACCCACGACCTAGACCCCTGGGGAGGTTCTGGTAGCTGCTGAGGATGATACCCGTGTTTAGCATAGATAGTCTAGACTGTTCTTTCTTTTCTTGTTAGTTGTTGTCTTTGATTTCAGAGTTGTATTATTATAGAGATGTTGAGACTGGTAGTTGTTAACTTGTTTTATTTTACTTCTGTTGTACCTCAGTTGAGGATTTCTCTATCTATTCCATCGTGCTATATTCTACCTTAGATTGTGATTGAGTTGTACCTTCTGTGATTGGCCTCTTTTGGAGAGTATTTCATATTATGTTAGTTATAGTCCATGACCTAGAATAGTGTTCTAACGCCGACACTGCGGCGTAAGCTGGGCACTGTTACGTACTCGTACCCTCACAGTGGGTGCGGGTCGTGACAGGCATCTCCACGGAATACAAAGTGGCACCCATGGAGTCCAAACACATGTCCCTTCATCTCTCCTCAGAAGCCGACTACAAATTGGTCTGGATCAAAGGGACATACATGATTGACACCCACTTCATGAAAATTTTCAAATGGTCTCCAGATTTCAACACCTCTGTAGACTCAGCAATTGTTTCAACGTGGGTCACTTGCCAAATCCTCCCCTCATCTGTCACATTCCAGCCGCTTTGAAGAGGATTGCTAACTCCTTCAGAACGTTTGTGGACGTGGAGGAGGAAACCAGAAACCTCCCTAAAGGTAATTACACCAAAATCTGCCTGGAACTAGACTTATCAAAGGACCTTCCCAAACAAATTCAAATCTCCCTCGGGAACACGATCCACATCCAGCAAATTATCTATGACAACAGCATCATCTTCTGCAAACACTACCACATAAGAGGCCACTCCACTGAATTATGTTTTCATGCTCATTCGAAGATGAAGAAGAAGACCACCCGAAAAAGGCCCCGCCCAAACCTTCCAAAACTATTCACCAAACCCCAATACTACCTCTTCCCAACTCACACATTCTGTTTGATTCCAGCAACGGACCCTCCCAGTTGTAAAACCCCTAAATTTTTGGAATTTTTTTCTTATCTAATTGCCTTAAATATGATTTTATGGAATTTATGAGTAGTTTTAAATTAATTTTTTTATTAAATATGACCTTAGCCATTTTTGAGTTTTACAGCACAAGACGGCTAGGATTTATGGCACAGAAGATGTAGCAGTGTGCCATGACTAGTGTATTAGTTATATTAGGGGAGGTCTAGCCATAGTGATGTCCGAATTAGGAAAACCAGGCCAAGTTGTGAAATGACTCATTTAAATCATTTAATTAGTTATTATTTAATATATTGATTTTTAGATGACCCGGTTGGACCTAATCAGCCCGAACTGGACCCAAACCAATTCCAAGCTCATGTAGGAATGTAGTTGACCAAAGATGGCCATGTAGGCATATTTTATATATGTACAAATATTTCTTAAGCTATTTTAGAACTTGATGTATATTTTCTAATTATTTTATTATTGTACAAAAATTTATATTTTTATTATTAAATAGGTGTTTGTCAATATTTGTACAATTTTTGGGACTCGAATAAAGGGTGTAGTATGAGTTCACTAAACTGGGTAATTCTTTATTATTTTATTTTTATTAAAGTGTTTTTTGTGATTAAATAATCATAATTATTATTAGATATTGTCATTATTTGATTTTATGGCCAATTGAATTTATATGCATATGTACATATATTTAAATAGACTAAATATATGGATAGATAATATTAGGATTTTTTAGTTTTATTTGTGTATTTTTTTTAAGGAAAAAGCAATTTCATTAGAAAAGATAAGTGGCTCTAAACGAGCAATACGCTCCTCTCCGGTGGTCGACTCCCCTCCTCCCTTTCCGGTGGTCGAGTCCCCTCCGCCGCTCCCCGAGCCTCCGCTCCCTCCCCCCGCCTACTTCCCCCCCGCCCTCCCTCCCTCCCCTCCCGTCTGTGCATCTCCGGGCCGGTCCTCCACCGGTCCCCGCCCGCTCCGGGCGTCGCGCCTGGGTGGGTTGCGTGCCAGCTCCGGGCGCCGTGCTCCGGGCGCCGCGCCCTCGTGATGCGTGCCTACCCGCCCAGTGGGTTGCGTGCCAGCTCGCCTCTTCGGATTGCGCGCCCTTGGGCTGCGTATCCGCGGTTTCGGGCTGTGTGCCCCATGCTTTACCTCCTCCATTGGGCTGAGTGCCCACCACGTTTTTGAATTTGGAAATTTTTCGTAATTTCGAAATTGACTTTTCAACCCTTTTGTATTTTATTTGTGTGTGTGTATATATATATATATATATATATATATATATATATATATATATATATATATAAGCTTTTAGAAAAAAAAAACCAAAACATTTGTGAACAGTCATTCTCTTCCCAAGCCGAGCCCGAAGCCCCTGTGATAACCGAGTATATTTTCTAATTTTCGGATTTGAATGCAACCAAATCCTAAATCAAATTCTTCCAAATCTTTTCTAATCTACCCCAAATCAAATTCTCCTCTAGATAACAATGAATCCAATTTTGAATCAAATCCAAATTTTGCTAAAAATTGGATTGAACATAGGAACGAACGCGTAGGCATATATATATATATGAAATCATCGAAATCTTGGTTATTTTCTTCCAAAACTCAGAAACTTCCGACTAATTGAATCCTAGGGTACCTGTGCACCCCCTCGAGCCATCCTCAGCCGCTTGTTGCCGTTGATGATCGCCGACGAACCGCTGGAACAGAGGAGCCGCTCTGTTTCACAACGTACAACCCAAAATCATGTACCCGACTTCCCTCCTATGCTTCTTCTTCCTCGCTTAATCAAATTACGATCTAAAAATTCCTGTTTAGAGCCTTCATAACCCTTTCGACATCCCGACAATCAGTTCAGGGAGTGGTCGTTCCATCAACTCAAAAAATTGATCCAAAGTTTGGAGAATAACTGTCAGAAAAACAGATTACAAACAATCCAAGTAGCATCGTTCACATGCCCACCCTAGTCGACCTATTCACAGTTTTGAAATTTCACCTGAACGAAGTTTTAGACCACATGTAGCACTACAAACTCTTTCTTTCAATTTAATTTCTAATTCACGGTATGTAAATGTTTTTGACTTCAAAATCGTAGAAAAACCTGTTTTCAAAAACTAAAAATTTCAATAAAAGTGCCCGATACGACGTACGTCCCGCCAATCCGGGCGACGTGGTCACGAACAGCAAGCATTGAAAGGTACATAATGACTTCTCAGATGTGTGGGCTTTGACGGAATTCAAATTGGTTGCGTGTACGCGACGAATTTGACCCGTATCTGTCGAAGAACGCCATATCGGCCTATTCCGAAAATTTTTAATTACTTTGTTCACACTCGCCAGACTACGACGAAACTTGCTCCATTAGACTCAAAATATTGTTCTGGTCCTGTGATCCAAGTTTGGTCTGATTCTGAGACCGTTGACCGGATTGCCATTTTGTGAGCCCCACGATTCAACTCAAAGGACGATTTTGTGAATAGCTCATCGGAATCCAAAATTGGATATACCGTTGGGTTCGTCTCGTCAAAATAAATCCGTAGACATATAGTTTGACGACTTTAGAGATCGTAGATTCTGGCACACATTTCGGTGCAAAGCGGGTCCAACGGCGGATATCGTTTTGACCCAAACTTACGATTTTGCCCCTGTTCCGGAATTAGATTTTCGGACAGACGTTTCTTAGGTATATCTTTTACACAGAGAATGTTTTTTATGTTTGTTTCAGCATCCGGGAATGTTTGCGGAGGTTCCACTCTTGTAGCTTCTTCTCACTTGTCGATTTCATCTACTAGACATCGTCAAAACACCTTCCAACCACCAGGCAACTATACCTTGCTACATTTACTGTCATATTATTTATTTTCAACATTTATTTACTTTGTTTCATATTTTTGTCTTATTTGTTATAAACTGTGTGTCCGAGCCACACTTGGGTGCAAGCGACTCTATTAGTCATTTTTTCGTTGCTTTATTTTATTTGATGCATGTTGACTTAGATTTAGCAGACTACCTTCTTATTGTGGGATATCCATATATCTCCATTGGCTATGACACTTACACTACATGATTTGAGACATGTTGCTAGGGGCACAACTTGCATATTGACTGGCCATCTCTATATAAGAAGTCGTAGCCATAGGCATGACTTGGGCAGTAGGAAACATTGGTGGAGGACAGTCGCTAGTACGTATGGGAATCCAAATAGGTAAACCACAGTCTCCGAATGGAACTATGGCAATTTATATTTGCAGATGCCCTTTGACATCTTGGACGTTACGGACGGGTACAGATGACTGGATGCCAGTTACGTACACATAGCCTAAATCTCACCCATGCGCATGAAAGTTGTCCTCTAAATTGCACAATAGATGGTTAGAATTCCCTTTGCATATTGGTGTCTAGGAGAGTCTTGCATATTATTATTATTATGACAGTTCATATCAGCATGTTCTTTCTATTGTCACGACTCGTACCCGCAAATACGAGCTCGTGAGCAAGCCAGCTACGCATCAAGCGGACTCCAGCCCGACTCGAATACATAAACGCTCTCATGATAGGGAATGTAAAGCACGAGCTGGATAATAAACATAATAACGATACCTGAATCCCGTAAGCGTATCATCACATCTGCTATCCAGAACTACCAGCTAACTCCATGCAATCACTAATCCTGAAGAGATCATCAGGTCCTCAGGGGACATAGCAAGATACATAAAAACATGCCTATCTAGTAGTTTATCATGCAATAATGAAAATATAGAAAATAAACAGGAAAAAGACCAATCAACACGAAAACACGACTATACCCGACTGGAAGAACCACTACGCATAAACAAACTGCTGGAGAAGAACAAGAGAACACGATATCACGATGTCAACGGATAACCAATAGAATACTCAAACCCTCGTCCCTAGTGTGGACTCACAGGTTTGAACAACTACTAACACTCGCCCCTAGTGTGGACTCGCAGGCTAGCATCAAGAATCACCCTCGCCCCTAATGTGGACTCGCAGGTGTGGAACAATAACTACTAACCCTCGTCCCTAGTGTGGACTCGCAGGTTTGCTTTATGAAATCAAGATACAGATAACTATTAACCCTCGCCCCTAATATGGACTCGCATGTTAGCTTCAAGAAATCACCCTCGCCCCTAGTGTGGACTCGCAGGTGCGAACAAATATCTACTAACCCTCGCCCCTAGTGTGGACTCGCAGGTTAGCTTCAAGAATTCAAGGTAAAATAGTTCCGTTATGACTTATTCATCCTATGACATGATGTGACTCAGTCCAGGAACAGGTGATGATACGACACGACCCAATCACGATGCACAAGAGAACAGACCCAATATGAACCACAAAATTAACTATAAAAAAGGACTATATATATACTAGCATGCACGATGTACAAATCACATGTCAATAATCAACCAGTAAAACTATATAATAATAGAAATATGCATATAAATAAACTGTAGAGGGAGGCAAGGTATACTTGCCTGGTGGTAGCATGTAGATCCAAATACATCTCATCAAACTGATAAGCCACAGGAGTCAAATCTCACAATAGTCCCCAAAAGTTGAAACATACATTGCCAACATTTTCAGAATAGTCAAATTAGCTAGGATTGTCTGTCCTTAAGTCCAATTCTGGACACAGGGGTAAAACAGTAATTTTGGGCTATAACGGTGTCCGTCGTTGGACCCGCTTTGTACCAAAAAATGTGCCAGAGTCACTAGTCTCTAAAGTCGTCAAACGACATGTCTACAGATTCGTTTTGATGATACAAACCCAACGGTATGTCCAGTTTTGGATACCGGTGGGTCGTGCACAAAATCGCCCTTTAAATTGGATGGTGGGGCCCACGAAACGGCGATCCAATCAACTGTCTCAGAATTGGACCAAACTTAGCATATAGGACCAAAAAAATGATACGGTCCTGTTGGCACAAGTTTCGTCTCGATCTGACGAACGTGCACAAAATAATTAGAAAATTTACACAAAGGTCGATAAGTGAATTTTGACGGATACACATCAAATTCGTCGCGCGCACGCGACCAATTTGAATTCCGTCAAAGCCCACACGTCCACGAAGCCGTTACGCACATTTCGATGCTTTCGGACCATGTCGCCCAAATTGGTGGGACGCACGTTGGATCGAAAGAATTTCAATGTTTCTAAACTATTTTTTCTGTTTTTATTTCGATTTTCAATCTGATTTATATCGCTGACTAAACAACTAGAAATAAAAATAATAATTGGGTTTCCATCACGGTTAGGTTGTCTTTGAATCTATTTTAATGGATTTATAAAACTCGTAATAGATCGACATAAATTTGCCTTCCCAAACAGGCATTGGGGTTGGGTTTTCCATCCAATTTTGGACATATTTCCACTCGACTTCGCATCGATCTCCTCGGCAGGTTGATCGACTTGATTCTAAACTTTTTATTGATATGTCAAGGTGTCTATGTAGTCTTCCATTAGGAGTTGTAGTGTCAAAATTAATCAAGTAAACAGGAAGGAATTCGAATGGGAATATGGTACCTGGGGGGGTCGGCTCTGTGGTCGCTGGTGTTTTGTTGCGCGCTGCCGCAGCTTTGGCCGGTGACCGACGGCTGCACCGTGACGGGAAGGCTTGCCTGGGTGGCAGAGAAGTCGTGGGGGTGCTGGAGTCGCGTGGTGGCACACTTAGGATTAGGTTTTTGCTTGTTGATTCCCTCTCTCTCTCTCTCGTGTAACTCTATATATACTCTGTTTCATTCGGTTGTGAACAGGGGTCGGGCCTTCTACTAGCTGCTGTTGCACTCGGTTGGGTTGGGATTACTTGCTGTGGGACTGGATTTGGTTTGGCTGGGATTACTCTAGTTGATGTGGAGAACGGGTTTCAAAATGACCTGGGCTGCTAATTGGCCGAGCAGGCTCTGGGAATAGCTCGGGCTGGGCTGGCTTTTGACTTGGGCTGGGATTCTTTTCATTGTTAGGCTGTTAAATTCTTTTGCTTTCTAAGCTTAGTATATATGTATACATGTATATATACATTCACGTATATACATACGTACAAGCTTATATATATATTTATATATACATAAACATACACACCTATATAATATACATTTATATATATTCATACACATACATACATATATATATATATATATATATATATATATATATATATATATATATATATATATATATATATATATATATATATAAAATTATAAATATATTTACATGCCTATATAATATATATGTCCTGGTATTTATACATATATGTAAACCACAAATTCCACATAGACAATAAAATATTCTAATTATAATCAATATTAATCATATCTATTAGTAATAAATATATTTATTTAATCACCACAAATAATAAAATAATAATAAAATAATTAAATAGTGGCTTGGTGAATCTATACTATTCACCTTTATCCGATCCAGAAAATTGTACAAATATGGTAAAACAATATTACTAATAAAAATACCAATTTTTGTACAAATATTCAAATAATTAAAAATGTACATCAATACTCAAAATAATTTAGGAACTATTTATACACACATAAAATATGCCTACATGGTCGTCTTTGGTCTCACTACATACCTAGAAAGGCTTGGATTCGGTTCGGGCCCAGTCCGAGCTAAATCGACACAAACCGGGTCTCCTATAAGTCAATAATATAATTAATAAATAATTTTAAATGTCTTTAGAGGTTAAGTCGCAACTTGGCCTGGTTTTCCTAGTTAGGACACACTTATGGCTGAGTCTTCCTTGGCATGGCTAATACACTAGTCAAGGCACGTCACTGCACTATTCGTGCAATGATTCCTAGTTGTCTGGTACTTCAAAACTTAACCATGGATAAAGTCATCTACCGTTAGAATTAACTAAACATTTATTTATAAAAAATTCTAGAAATCACTATTTAACTCAAATAAATAATAATAATAAATTTTTTAAAAAAAATTCGGGAAGGGGAGCTACAAATCTACCCACCTTAAAATAATTTCGTCCTCGAAATTCTAATTCATAACTATTCCTCAAATTTCAAAGTCTACTATTACCTTAATCTCCTCAAATTTAATTTCTCCAAAAAATACTTTATGACCTTCTCTAGTCATTTTATAACTCTGAATACTTGAGGACTTCTACCCACCTTTGGTCATACTACTCCTCAAAATAGGGTTACTAAATTCTTATAATTTTCTAACTAGTTGCAAACCATCCTTCCAACAGATATCTAGGGCATACGACATCTATAATCTCCATATCTATAAACATCCAAATATTCTATAGTCAAGCAATTATCTATAAACAAACAAATATTCCATAGTCAAACAATATGATACTATAGTTTAAGAATCTCCGGTGAATTCTAGGCAGCACGATCATTCGTCACCCCGAAATAGGAAGGGCCGAGAATCAAGGGTACATGAAGGCAAGGAAGAAAAATTCGAGAACAAATATGAAATTTCAAGGACGTAGCAAAATTTCTAGGAGAAATTTCAAGGCATTTTGGATTGTAATTTCTAAGGTTTAGTCATAGTCGCAGGCTCGTACCAGTATAGTTACGTAACCGGTACGATATGCTCTGACCTGCATGGGCCACCAAAAAACTTGTCACGACCCGTACCCGCTTTTCGGACGCGAGCTCGTGAGCAAGCCAGCTACGCATCAAGCGGACTCCAACCCGACTCGAATACGTAAACGCTGTCAAGGCTATGGTATACTGTTAAATCAT
>JANAVB010028000.1:6427031-6589531 GCA_029216955.1 Iris pallida | reverse complement strand
CAGCCTTCCTGATCCCGCGTCCAGCATCCCTGATCCCCCGTCCAGCATTCCTACTGTCGACGGCTCTATGGAGGGAGCCCACGCCGAGCATATGGAGGACGGCGATCAGACTGATCCTGTCCAGGCAGGAGGTGAGAGCGACCCTCCATGCGCTCCCCCGGGCGAGACGCGTATGGAGATTTGGACGGACGGGCCTATGAAGTAAGTTAATTAATTATTATATATTTCTCAAATGATTATATGTACATATATATTCATAAAAAATTATGATTGTATAGATATCGGCCTTCTGCAGTACAGAGACAGCTGGGGACATTTGTGAGGCAGAACTATGGTGGGCCTTGGCTCAACTACTCAGATGCTCCCGCAGATAGGAAGGCCTTTTGGTTCGTCCACTTCAAGGTAAAAAATTTGTTTATTTTTAAATTTTAATAATCATTTGTGTATATTATACAACTTTTGTATTTTACTTCTTGTAGAGGACCTATTTTTATCCACCACACCGGGCGGCGAGGATCGAGGGCTAATTTTCTGCCGTCATAGCCAAGCTCATCCGTGATGCGATCGACGACCAGAAGCGTCGTGATCGCTCCGGACAGCCGATCCAGGATTGGATTACGCCAGAGCAGTGGACTGCGATGAAGGCTAGATTCAGCGAGCCCAAGTACCAGGAGCGGTCTGAGAAGGCCAAGGTGGCGCGGCGAGCGCCGGTAAGTGGTGTGGTGGCTCCATTCCGATGACGGAGCATTTTCGTCGTCTGGTAGGTTTCCTATGACGGACATTAATTTATATGTAGTTCTATAGAATGTTTAATACTAATAATAGATCATATATTTTAACAGGTAAAAAAGGGTGAGGACCCGAACATGGTGACCGTCTTCCTGGTCACCCATCGGAGGGCTGGGGAGTTCATTGATGAGCGAGCGACGCATGCATATGTACGTTCTATAATTTATATTAATTTACTATAATTTAGAAAACATAAAATATATATCAATATAGACTTTAGCAAACACTTACACGTTAGCAAACATGTTCTAGGCCGAGTTTGTTCGGCTACAGGAGGAGACAGCTGCTGCTGCTAGTGCGCAAGCGGAGGGAGGGGCTGGTACTTCCTCCCAGCCGCCTACAGCTCCATCGTCGGACGAGCTCTGGATGACCGCCGTTGGCGGTCTTCAGAAGGGCACGTACTACGGTACGGGGTCCTACCGTATTTGGCTTCGGAGTCATCCCGGGCCCCCTCTGTCAGTACGCAGTCTCCGGCTACGCAGACGTCGTCACGAGCTGAGGATGTTCATCATCAGATAGGAGCTACGTCGCGAGTTGCAGCAGCAAATTTCTGATACGGTCGAGCGACGATCCGACCCTCCGATCGTCACCGGACGATTTGATGCGGTTGAGCGCAGTATACATGAGTTGATGAGTCTGCATCAGGCTACAGCTGCCAGCTTGCAGACGCTCACCGAGTCTACGCATCGCACAGAGTGTAGATAGGTCGAGCTGGAGGGATCGCAGAGGAGCATATCTGCCTCACTCGCTCAGTATACTGAGAAGGTGGTGAGTACCCTTGCTGCGCATGGTGAGCGACTGCGAGAGCTGGAGCAGGTACGTCCTCCCGGTCCATCGACGGCACCGACTCCAGACATTCCACTGCCTCCTACTGCCCCTACGGTGCCGCTCACCCAGGAGCAGTATGAGTACATGCTATCCCAGATGCACGGCAGGAGTCCTCAGTGATCCAGTAGATATTTTTTATCATCTTTGTATGTATTGGCCCTATGGGCCTATTGACCGTTCTGTACACTGATTTTCATTCTTATTTGCCCTCCATTGTGGACATATATGTTTGTTGGATATTTACTTTGTGATATTTACTTTGTTGGTATTTTTATTGTCATATTTACTTTGTGATATTTACTTTGTAATATCTGCGATGGGGATGACAAATATACCTACGCTGGGTTATAAGCGATGATCTGATATACAAAGGAGGTGCTGCCGAAATTTTAAAAAAAAAATATTGTGTATTTTTGTTATGATGTGTGTCTGTGTTTACAGTGAATGTGAAATGCAGTATTCGAAAACCATCGACAGTTTCGATTACTGTTGTATGTTTTATCTTGGATAGAAATAGCAACAGTTCAGGGTGCACTTCTGAGAGCTTCATTTTCACGTCCTTCACTTTCTCGGACATCGTAAAGGTTCCCGAGAAGGTGAAGGACGTGAAGAGGAAGCTCTGAGAAGTGCACCCTGAACTGTTGCTCTTTCTATCCAAGATAAAACATAGAACAGTAAGCGAAACAGTCGATGGTTCGAACACTGCACTTCACACACACTGTAAACACAGAAACACAGCATAACAAAAATATCAATTATATTTTTTTAATTTTTTTAACATCTGCGACGTATAGCGACGTTCTGCGACGTACTGCGACGGCAGATAGACGTCGCTAACTAACGACGTTACGTCGCTAGACGTCGCTAATATACTGACGTGGACTGAAGGTGGACGTCGCTAAATCTGTCGGTATGCGTCGCTACGTTGCCCACGTGGCTGTCAGGCCATGTCATCATATATAAATAACAGAGCGTCGCAAGTGGTCGCTTTACTTCGTCATTTTGGCGACGTAATTGGACGTCGCTATATGTTGCAATTTTTACGACGGCTAGCGACAATTAATTACGCGTCGCCAATAGCGACGTTCGGCGACTAAAGTGCCATCTGCGACTTGCCTTTAAGCGACGTCCCTTTTTCGTCGCTAAATACGTCGCTAATTGGTTTTAGCGACGTAATTTCCTTATTTAGCGACGTTTCCGAACGTCGCTAAAATGAGTTATTTTAGTAGTATTATTTCTCTTATTTATCATTGTGGATGAGATATAGATACTGCATGTGACCATGTTATATTGTTATGAGCTGGAGCTCTTTTATTACAGCTTATGTGTGTACACGTAGATTCTATATATTGGAGTAGTCTGTGTATGCATACAGCTAGCATGTATGTATTTCCTAGTCCTACATATATTGGGACTGGGGCGTTACACCAGTTCAAGCACAAACCTCTCAAGAGAGGACCATTGTCCTCTACAAACCGCATGATATCAATCTTTCCAATAAATTCGATATCCTCGCCACAAAACCCCCAACCAACTGGCAGGATACTCCTTTCTCAGAAGAAGGGGACCTGAGAGCAGAATTTAATTCGACACATGATGAATGACTCAGCAAGGAAACTAACTCGGATAATCTTCTACAGGGGGACGACCCCGTCCTTTCGGACCAAAGCAAAATCTATACTCTCCTGAATGAGACAACTTTCCAGCCGGACGTACTGGCCAACATTGGTCCAGCCCCGGTATCCAGGCTAAAACAAGTTGTCAATGCCGGTTTCACCAGCTCTAACAGCTACTTCGGGGCCCTGGCTGACATTGCCGGCGAAGAGTACTTGCACCCTGACGAGCATATCGTCATCCAAAACACGCTCGACGGGAAGGATGCATCAACTTCCAAAAAATCAAACAAAATCAGCTCACAAGAGGTTCCGGCCAGGATCACCCGATCGACTGCGAAACTCAACAAACTAACCCACTCCAACAACCTTAATGTTTAACATCCTTTCATGGAATGTTAAGGGTCTCGCGAACAAACCAACCTTGAGAAGACTTAACAGCCTCAAGAAGATTCACAAAATCGACATCCTTATCATTATCGAACATAAAATCCCCCATAAGAGAATCTAGTGCATCTAGTTGCAGCTTGGGTTCCCCTCCGCCATTGCTGGCAGCCACGATATTTGGATCTTCCATTCGGCCGACGTGAAGATCACATCATCCATGATTCGAGACAGGCACTCTCGTGCTGGGTTAAACATCTGATGCTTCAATAACGGTCCCTCTTATCTGCCGTCTACGGGAGCCGTGACATCATCGAACGGAAACAGTTCCGGAAGACTTTGAGCAACACTCATCTCAACTACAACAACCTACCTTGGCTTTGTGTGGAGGACTTCAATGTAGTCGTTAACAGGAAGGAGAAGCTGGATGGACGGCCTCCCCTCGCTTGCCATTCAGGACTTCAACAACTTCCTCTTCAACTCATACCTATCCCCCCTTCAGTGCTTCGGTAGTACATTCACGTGGTGTAACATATAGGAAGGCAATAGGAGACAATACTCTCGCCTTGATCGAGCCCTCGTCAACTCTCTGTGGTCGGATATGAACATCATCTCTAACCTTGCTCACCTGAATGCTACTGAATCCGACCACTCCCCTCTTCTTATCGAGATTAGCAAAAACCCTAATCAAAAAGAGCTTCCGCTTCCTCGACCTCTGGAGCCACCATCCCCAGTTTAGAACCACTATGGCTGCCGCCTAGAGTAGTACTGATGCCCTCGACCCCCTTGTTCGCGTCGCAGCCAAACTCAAAGCCACCAGCAAAGCATGCTTTCTTTGGAGCAAAGATGCTTTCGACGACAACTTTCAAGCGGTCCGCGATGCGAGGGACGACATCACCCGTGCGGAGATTTTGTTCACTCGTGACAGATCGCCCGTCGCTCGTGCATCCCTTAACCTCACAAGAGCGTTATTAAAGTTTTGGCTTAAAGTTGAGACGGAATTCTAAAAACAAAAAGCCAGGCTGACATGGGACATAGAAAGTGACAAGAACATGAGCTATTTTCACTCGTGCGTTAAAGGACGCAGACAACAACTCAACTTCCACCAAAAAGCCGATGAGAGCAACCGTATTCTCAAAGAGAAAAAAGACATCCACTTGGTTGCGACAGATTTCTACTCCAAGCTATTTAATAAAGTTAACATTGTCAAGGACGTGGAATTTCTCGCGGTGATCCCTAATTTTATCGAGGAGAGAGACAACATCCAGCTTACTCTCCATCCCTCAGAAACAGAAGTTAAAAAAGTGATGTGGGTGTTGAACGAACATAGTACCCCCGGTCCTGACGACTTTACTGGCGTTTTCTTCAGAACATGCTAGGACATCATCAAGTCCGACATCTTCGAGGAAGTCATAGCTTTCTTTCAAGGAGCCAGGTACCCCAAATCGATCTCCAGCACCAATCTCATCCTCATCCCAAAAAGGACAATCTGGAGACCTTCAAAGATTTATGCCCTATAAGCCTGTGCACCTTCACCAACAAAATCATCTCAAAAATTATCTCCAACCGCATGACCAGTATCCTCCCCAGGATTATCTCGAAGGAGCAAAGCGGCTTTGTCTGTGGCCGTAATATTTTAGACAACATTCTGATTGCTTAGGAAATGATCATTTGCATGAAATTCTTGGCTAGAGGAGGGAACATAGCCTTCAAATTGGACATGGAAAAAGCTTACGACAGGCTTGACTGACAATTCATGATATGTGTGTTCAGGGCCTTCAGTTTCTTGGAGACTTGGATCAACATAGTGTGGAGATCGATCAGCGACTCCTGATTCTCTACCGTGATCAATGGCCAAGCGGATGGCTTCTTCAAATCCAGTAGAGGATTCAGGCAAGGCAATCCTCCATCCTCCTCCATCTTCATCATAGTTGATGAAGCTCTTAGCAGAAATCTGAACAACATGGTTAGCTCTATCAGATTTCAACATTACCACACCTCTAAAGGTTGTCCAATCATCACTCATCTTGCCTACGCTGATGACATCCTTATCTTCTCCTCCGGAGACACTGGTAGTGTCAAGGTGGTTAACTCCACGCTGTAGAGATACACCAGATGCTCTGGACAGCATATCAACCCTACCAAAAGCGTTATCTATGCCCATCACAAAGCGAGTAGAGAGCACTCCCTTAATCTCACCAATATTACATCCTTCTCTGTCGTGTACCCTATCACGCCCCAGAACCAGAATACTGGAGATCAGGGGCGAGACAAAGCCAGCTACATATATCGGAGTACGCCAGTACCCCGAGATACGGTCAAAGTTGTCTAGAAGACAAGTGGGTGGACTCTAGCATGCCACTGACGACTCCTAAGGTCGTACAAATCCTATCTCAATCCAATCAACATAAGAAGCAATAAAGAGTAAATCATATATGAGATGGGTAAGACGTCCCAAACACAATTACATACATAATCATGAGAGCTGACATAATAAAGGATATATCAACTGACTATACAAAAGGTACGTAAATGTACAACTAGCAGCTGTCCAGAATATACATCCACGCCGTACTAAGACGGAGGGAACAAAACCCAGAAACAAGGACTAACATATGTCCTTGGCTAATACACCACAAAAAGAGAGTACAAGATAAAGTGGAAAATAAAGGTAACCCACTCGCTAATCCATATCGGTCCTCTGAGTACGAACCATCTGGAGGGGAAGACGGTAGATCCTCGTGATCAACTATGGAACCTGGCCATGCAAAACCAGTGGGGTCAGGCCCCAAATAGAAAGTACCACAAGGAAGCTCGAGGTGCACGACAAAACCCAACAACAACACAATAACATAATGACAGAAGTAAATAAATGCGGATCGAGACTAGAGCGGTACCAATGCACGTATCTCGAGAATATAAATGACTGAATGGAAATACTGAACCGTATAGCAATAGAGAACAATAAGCCAATGAGCAACAAGGGACTTAGGAACTACTCGAAGTCGGAGCCACAACCCTTAAACCAAACAAGGACCGGGGTTGCAGATATTTTTTCGAGCAGAACTTAGTCTCTGGCCACTCAACGACACAAGAGAATATAAGGTAACACACAATCAATAGTGCACGGCCAATCATTGCCTACGGCTTTCTATCATTAACTAGCTAGGGTTATCACAATTCTAATTACTAATATGCAAGTTGAGGATTTTCGCAACTACCTGACTGCAGATACCCGGATGTCCAGGGGTACGAGTAGTACATCTATTGCCCAACAAGACTGCTGGCAGATGAAACGTGTCTAGACTTGTAACATGAACAACCATATCATATACTTGTAAAAGAAAACATATAACTGACTGTGCCGCAACCCGGCACGACATGTGACTCGATCGTATATCAATACACGCAAACTTGGTAGGTCATGGAGCCCTTGCCTAGCAGGGTTGAGCCATGCCTCATGGGGCCCTTGGAGCTCGGGGTTGGTAGTGCAAATTTCCTCCTACAATGATCTACTTGAATTTACTAGTCATTTACCTTATCATATTCATGTCAAATTTTCAAGTCGTGGACACTCAAGAATTTCCTAAGATGACGTGTGCTATGTACGAGTAAATCATAAGTTATCACTTACGAACATTCCCGTACTAACATCACGTGATACACGGAACAATACTCACACTCGATTGTCCAGTGCCAAGATGCAATAGATTAAACATTCAACAAGCTATATCCACGGTGTCAAGAAAGAACATGTACTCATATCTCGGGTCTATAAATCAATAAGAACATCAAGTCATGAGTGCGCTACTACGAGCCACTGAATCGAGCTAGGCATATACAGTAATCTGGAGTGCACCATGACAGGCCACTATCTATAATCTGGACATAGAACAACACGTGAACATAAGCATGTACCATGTATATAGAGTGTACAATCATTCTTTAACTATCCAAGGTCATCTAAGCATGTTAAGAGTCCATTACAATCGAGAAAATGTCAAAAACGGACAAAAACAGACAAAAACAGACAAAAACAGGCAAAAAAGACAAAATAGCCTAACCGGATTATCCGGCGGATTATTGCGGATTTCCGGCAGATTTTCCGAAGTGTAACAGCAAGTTTTGTGGTGCAAGTTCGGATTTTCCGACGGATTTTCGCGGATTTCCGACGGATTTTCCGAACCGTCACAGAAAGTTGATTTTTGAACTCAAAACTTGTTTCGGCCATAAAAACTTCATTTTAAATCGAAATTCGGACTTTCAAAAGTCAAAATTGAATAGAATTGAATTTCCTACAACATGGAAGTATTAGTTTTCACAAATTAAAACATTTGATAGATCAAAACTTCAAAATACTCGAAAATCATATCTAGAAACTTAGATCTACGCAATACTGTCGATCAAAACCAAAAGTGCTATGTACTAAAGATGTTAACAATTCAGAGGAGCATATTATAGAACAATAAAACTTTAATTTCTATGGAAAACAAAATTATAGCTTGGTCATGTCACTTTTGAGCAAGATGTACTTGCCTAGGTTATAGCAACCGAGCCTAATCTTCTACTCCACCACCAAGAGGGGTTCCGAAACCACACTCTAGGCCTCAAGGCCAAGCCTTCCTAAGCTTGAGGAAGAGAGAAGAGAGTGAAGGGGAAATGGTAAAGGAAAGAAAAGAGAGAGGAGAGAGAAACTCATAGGATATATAGAGAGGGTGAATTAATCATGACCGTTGGATCGTGATCCATGTCACATTCTAGGTCAATCCTAGCCATTGAAAGAAAACCAATTGTCCATTGGATAATAGAATGCATCTACACTATTCACGAAAATATCTAAACACTATTCATCAAAATATCTAAAACACTATTCATGAAAATATCGGAAACACTATTCACGAAAATATCTGAAATCGAAAATATCTAAAATGTGGAAAATCTGTCCGGGCGGTATGCCGTCGGTATACTCCGGTATACCGTCGGTATGTCGGTCAAGAAGAAAATATATAATTTGGGAAAAAATTTAAAGCGTTCCGAAAATCGAAAAAATACGAAATACAATACAAAATACGTATCCGTATATAAATACCGATACTGTGAGACGAGTCTCACATACCCCCTTTATATTATATAGGCTACCCCTTGGTTTACGGTAGATCTAATGTGGGCTTTTTTGAAGGACTCGTGGGCAAAATCAGAAAAAAGCTTGAAGGTTGGCACAACGTGATTCTATCTCATGGCGGAAAGATGATTCTGATTAAGCATGTGCTCTCGTCCATCCCTATATACACACTAGTGGCCTCCTCTCCTCCGAAGAAGGTCCTCAATTCAATCGATAAACTGTTTGCCGACTTCTTTTGGGGACACAATGATGGTAAAGATAAATATTACTAGGCCAGTTGGAATACAATGGCCAAATCCACAGCCAAGGAAGGTCTCGATTTTCGTAGGCTGGCTCAGGTAGTGGACGCTTACTCGATGCAGTTGTGGTGGAAGCTCCGAGAGAACCGTTCACTATGGGCTCGGTTCATGAAGGCCAGATACTTCAAATATACACACTCGACGGTCGATGGTCGTCGACTTGTGGAGCTCTCATTCTTCTTCGACTTGGCACATGAGAGTTGTCCCTATTTCACGAGATTTGGCTCAGAGAACGCCTTCTTCATAGGCATCCAGAGGCTACCCCCGATAGCGTTATCAGTGATTTGTGCACCAGTGTGGGTGAGTGGGACAGGGAGAGGATTTGGGAGTGGATCGAGGAAGATGATGCGGCTGGTTTAGCTGCCTCGGGCTTCGTAGTTAGCATCGACCCTGACTCTTTGATGTGGTCCCTTTTGGCCCATATCTCTTTCACTTTAGCGACAGTGAGAACCATGGTTCTGGACATTGTATGTCTGCTCCACGTTACCGGACCCTTCTAGCAGAGATGTATTTCCAAAAATTGTCATTTCTGATCTGGAGAGCGCAGTACAAGAAGCTCCCTATGGATGACGCTCTCACCACCATCGGATTCAACCTAGCATTCGTATGTCACTGTTGCCTGGAGATATTATTGCTTATACCAATTGCTCCTTCAATTGGTATCCTAGCAATTACTCTATTATTTGGCTTAATATCCTTGGAGCAGATCCTCATTATTCAGAGCGGGTTATACAGGTAAAGCGAGGTAACACTGCTATTATATTCTTATTTATTATAGCTGTTACATAGATTAAAGTATCACATATGGCAAGTATGTACTTCACAATTGAAGAGCAATTCTCAAATAGACTTGCACTATTTGATGGAACAAACTATAGTTATTGGAAGACATGAATGCGCTTCTACCTAAAGTATCTAGATTTTGACATATGGTCAATTGTTGTCAATGGCTACAAAAAGCCTACTATCACTTCTATTCTCACATCCTCTGTAATCAACAAGCCTTATTATAGTTACACGGAGGAAGAGAAGAAGTTAGCTAGCCTTGATGCAAAAGCTACACATATCTTTTATTGTGCTGTAGATATAAATATATTCAATCTTATTACGACTTGCACAACATCTCACAAAAATTTAGAAAGTTCTTGTAGCTACTTATGAGTGCAGGTATGAAAGCAATGCTAGCAACTCCAGAGAGAAGGATAGTGTTCATAATGATACAAATATGTGCATGATAGAATTGGAATTTATGGTACAACACAATACCTTATACGAAGAAGAGCTTGTATGTGACAATTGCAATAAGATAGGCCACATCCAAGAAGATTGTACTACTGCTACAAAGGAGAGTCATTATGAATAATCAAATGAAGGTAGATCATCGTCTCACAAGTACACTAGCACGAGCATATGGTGTGAAAGCGAAGCAACAGGTTCTGAAGAAGAAGAGAGACCTCTTCAAGCTACAAATATATGCTCAATGGCATTATCCAACGAGGTACAAAACAACTCTGTTCTAGAAGAGAATAAATTCTCTTATGATGAGTTATCTGATGCTTTCAGTAACCTATTAGAAGAACACAAGAAAGTATTAGATAAGTATAAGCAAGCTAGAAAGGATATTCTATCCTATAAGCGTGAGAATGAAAAGATTACTTGCTTATTGAATGATGCTAGAAATAGTTCTCCTTCTGATAATTCTACTGAGATTTTTAAACTTGAGTTTAGATTGTATGAGGCACATGATTGCATTAAAAAAAGCACTCAAGAAAATGCTAAACTTAAGGAGGAATTAGAATCAGAAAAGAAGAAGTATCCTATCGCTTCATGTAGAATTGATGCTCTTTCTGCTAAGTATGATGAGATCTGTGCTAACTCTAAAAAGTTAGAGATTAGACTGGGAAAGCAGGTAGTACAACCTACGACTCAGTCCAACATAAGACACTTACCACATCACAAAGTCACACACGTTAGATCTTTTACAAAGGAAGCAAGCAAAGCTAAAGCTTCACACAACCATGCTTTCTATTACAAGTATCCATGCACATCATGTCATCCCATTGCACGTTCTCATACTGCTGCACATAGCACTATTAATATCTTCTGTCATTATTATGGTTTGAATGGACACATTTCTAATTGTTGTCAAATTAGAAAACTAGTTGGAATAAACTTATGCAAATGGGTTTCCAAAGCTAACAAATATGGATCCAAGTATTGGATACCAAAGTCTTCACCTAATATTGTAGGTGAAGCTTCTCATATCTAATAGAACCATAGAACATGTTGGTGATTGCAAAGTTACAAAGGTCATCTTCCATGCAATTGTACCAACAGAAGTGTGGTCACTAGAACCACTTCGGTAACATGCTTCCTAAATAGTTTTTAATATCTAACACGTTCTTACTGATGTCTTGCTATTAGCTTTCATTGATATCTTTTAAATTGTTTATTGTTTGAATCAATATGAGACATAATCCTAGCTTGACCAGTTGTTTAGCTTAAATGATTAGTTCACACTATATAGTATTTTATTTTCTATTAGTGTGACACATTTGTCTATGTATGCTATTTACTCTTAATCTTTATTCTTGAAGCATGCATAGGAGCTTAATTTTGTTTTGGTGAATATGTTTTGACTCTTCATCTTTAATATTTTGTAATGGCCACTTCTTACCGATTTGTCTTTAACATGTCATATTTACTTTGATCGGTATTTTGTAAGTATGTATGTTTAGCACAAGTCTTCTATTTACTTAAAAACACTACCAAATTACAGTACTTTAGCGACGGCCATTTAGCGACGGAAATTTTTCGTCGCTATCACCGTCGGATCCCCGACGGATTTGTGACGGAATACCATTGGAAAGCAGTGGACAATTTTTTTTATTTTTTTATGTCCATATCCGTCGCTATGCCGTCGATAGGTAGTCGGCCATGTAGCGACGGTTTTATATCCGTCGCTAGAACGTCGCATATTTTGGCGGCAAAAGCCTAAAATATTGGCGCGAGATTTACTGACGACTTAGCGACGGAATAATCCGTCGCTACTCGCGCGAGATTTACTGACGCATTAGCGACGGAATAATCCGTCGCTACTCCGTCGCTAAATTTACGTTCCAGACTTAAATTGAAACGACGGGGGGAACTTTTTCATTCCCCCCAAATTTCACTCTCTCTCCTCTCTCTCTCTCTCTCCCGCGGTGATCGATCGGCGACCCCCTCTCCTCTCTCTCCCGCGGCGGTGATCGGCGACCCCCTCTCCTCTCTCTCTCCCAAAGGTAATCCCCTCTCCCTCTCCCTCTCTCTCTCTCTCTCTCTCTCTCTCTCTCTTTCTCGCTCTCTCTCTCGCACGCGCGTGCGGTGGTCATGGGTGCAGCGGGCCGGGGGCGTCGGGGGCTGCGGGGGCGGCGTCGACTGCGGGGGGCGGCGGTGGCGGCGGTGGCGGGAGGTGTGGAGGGGGCGGTGGGAGGGGGCGGGAAGCGTTGGAGGGATGGGGGCGCACGGGGGCTGGCCGCGGGGGTGCGGGGGGTTGCGGAGGGGGGCTGGCCGTGCGCGGGGGGCAGGGGGTGTGGAGGTGGCAGTGGGATCGAGGGGGGCGGGCAGCGTTGGGGGGTACGATGGGGGCGGGGGCTGGCCGCGGGGGTGCGGGGGGGTATGTGTGGAGGGGGGCTGGCCGCGGGTGGCGGAGGGTGTGGAGGGACGGCGGTGGGAGGGGGCGGGGGGTGTGGAGGGGGCGGTGGGAGGGGGCAGGCAGCTGCCTCCTCCTCTCCCACAGACACACACACACATGGACAAACACACACACACGGACACACACACACGGACACACACACACACACACACGAACACACGGACACACAGACACACACACATACAGACACACACACACACACACGGACACACACGGACACAGACACACGGATACACACACACACAGACATATATATATATATATATATATATATATATATATATATATAGGCATAATTTTAAGTAATTTATTAATAATATATATATATATATATATATATATATATATATATATACACAGACACACGTCGTGAAGTCTAGTATATATATTTGATTAGCTAAGGTAGAAGTTTAGCCAAATTAAGATTAGTTTTGACAGAGTTGACTTGGACTCCTAATTTGACCTAGAACTAGCCTAGTTAAGGGGGCCGGGCATTGTTGGGGTGGCTTACTGCATCCATATTGCACCTGCCCAGCTCATCATCCCTTGTGTGCAGTCAGATGATACCCCTACACAAATAAGTACTTATCAAAAATCTGTTGTTTTCTGTGTATGGAGTGTTTTTTTTGGCATGGGATGATGGCTTTCGAATTACATTGGACTAAAAACTGAGAATTAGTACATTGTTTGTGTTTACTGATTTAAGGATGATTAAATCATTAGGTTTAATCCTATGTCATGTCTGGGTTTAAGTTATATGTTATGATTCATGTTGGCATGGGGATTTTGGTTTTTGAATTTGAGCTGTTACATTCTTTTACATTCTGTTACATATACTTACCAGATGGCACCCATGACCCGAGGAGCAGCACGTCGTTTGAAGAAAACAGTGAATGCTGAGGTGGCTCCTCCTACAGTTGAGGAGGAAGTGGCACCGGTTGCTAGTGAGACCGGGAGTTCTAGTCATCCAGCACCGGTAGCTAGTAATGCCGAGAGTGCTTTTGATGCAGTCCTGGCAAGGGACGACGCCTCTCCTCGCACCAAAAATCTCGCTTTTCGGAGGTGGTTGCGTGAAAGTATCACTGAGCGTTTGCGTGAGCAGCGTGGCAAGCATTAGCTATTAGTACTTATTTGTATTGGACTATTTTTATTGGGTTGTTTTTGTTTTAGACTATTTGTATTGGACTACATATATGAATTAGAACTGTGTCAATCTCTAGATTATATTGGACTACGACACCGCGGTAACATAGTTCCTGCAGCCATTCGACTGGCGAGGCAGAAACTATGTATCCGTAGATAAAGTGGACTGTCCTCCGACCCTCATCCCTCGGCAATGATGATATGACAACCAACCGGAGAGGATACTCCGAGAGATCCATTTGGGTAGGACGTATACTCTGAGAGATCACCCTTACAGAAATGATATCAGTAGTGGGATCGAATGTTGGAGAAGATATTATCACAGTATACGTCCTCTCCTCCACGATGGCTCTAGACCCATCTGTTCGTCCCTGCTTCCATTCTTCTTATTTGACTCTCTCTGCCACACATGATATCCATCTCAAGTGTAGAGTAGGCAGAAAAGAAGGGGACAGGAATAGGAGGGGGAAGCAGCACAGCCGGCGGCATGACCCGGAGGAAGTACAGAGGTTTTCTTCAACATACGTAGGAGGACTATAAGGATTTATCTTTTCACAATATGTCATCTTGTCAAAGACCCTTAATGTGACAACCATGTTACCGCGGTGTCGGAAGACTAACATGTCATAATTTTCTAAGCCGTGTGTTTTGACATAATCATCCCAACTCTTTCCTTCTGTGTCATAATCTCGCATTATTACATAGAACTGAAATTCGGTTGGGAGGATTATGTCAAAACACACGGCTTATAAAATTATGACATGTTAGTCTTCCGACACCGCGGTAACATGGTTGTCACATTTAGGGTCTTTGACAAGATGATATGTTGTGTTTACATATATCCTTATAGTTCTCCTACGTATATTGAAGAAAACCTCTGTACTTCCTCCGGGTCATGCCGCCAGCTGTGCTGCTTCCCCCTCCTATTCCTGCCCCCTTCTTTTCCGTCTACTCTACACTTGAGCTGGATATCATGTATGGCTGAGAGAGTCAAACAAGAAGAATGGAAGCAGGGACGAGCAGATGGGTCTAGAGCCATCGTGGAGGAGAGGACGTATACTGTGATAATATCTTCTCCAACATTCGATCCCACTACTGATATTATTTCTGTAAGGGTGATCTCTCAGAGTATACGTCCTACTCAGATGTATCTCTTGGAGTATCCTCTCCGGTTGGGTTGTCTTCTGAGCCATCCGTTCTCACACTTAAAATACAGGGATTGGATTCTGTGTTTCGTATTTTCGGCGAACCCAGGGATTGGATTCTGTATTTTGTTTTTTGGTTTCTGTATTTTGTTTCCAGCTCCATTTGCATTAATCTACGGTACGACATGGTGATCAGGACATATATAGTCCCTGCAGCCATTCGACTGGCGAGGCAGAAACTATGTAGCCGTAGATAAGTTGACTGTCCTCCGACCCTCATTCCTCGGCAATGATGATACGACAACCAACCGGAGAGGATATCCGAGAGATCCATCTGGGTAGTACGTATACTCTGAGAGATCATCCTTACAGAAATGATATCAGTAGTGGTATCGAATGTTGGAGAAGATATTATCACAGTATACGTCCTCTCCTCCATGATGGCTCTAGACCCATCTGCTCGTCCCTGCTTCTATTCTTCTTATTTGACTCTCTCAGCCACACATGATATCCAGCTCAAATGTAGAGTAGGCGGAAAAGAAGGGGACAGGAATAGGAGGGGGAAGCAGCACACCGGCGGCATGACTCAGAGGAAGTACAGAGGTTTTCTTCAACATACGTAGGAGAACTATAAGGATATATCTTTTCACAATATGTCATCTTGTCAAAGACCCTTAATGTGACAACCATGTTACCGCGGTGTCGGAAGACTAACATGTCATAATTTTCTAAGCCGTGTGTTTTGACATAATCATCCCAACTCTTTCCTCCTGTGTCGTAATCTCGCATTATTACATAGAACTGAAATCCGGTTGGGAAGATTATGTCAAAACACAAGGCTTATAAAATTATGACATGTTAGTCTTCCGACACCGCGGTAACATGGTTGTCACATTTAGGGTCTTTGACAAGGTGATATGTTGTATTTACATATATCCTTATAGTTCTCCTACGTATGTTGAAGAAAACCACTGTACTTCCTCCGAGTCATGCCGCCGGTGTGCTGTTTCCCCCTCCTATTCCTGTCCCCTTCTTTTCCGCCTACTCTACACTTGAGCTGGATATCATGTGTGGCTGAGAGAGTCAAACAAGAAAAATGGAAGCAGGGACGAGCAGATGGGTCTAGAGCCATCGTGGAGGAGAGGACGTATACTGTGATAATATCTTCTCCAACATTCGATACCACTACTGATATCATTTCTGTAAGGGTGATCTCTCAGAGTATACGTCCTACTCAGATGTATCTCTTGGAGTATCCTCTCCGGTTTGGTTGTCTTCTGAGCCATCCATTCTCACACTTAAAATACAAGGATTGGATTCTGTGTTTTGTATTTTCGGCGAACCCAGGGATTGGATTCTGTATTTTGTTTTTTGGTTTCTGTATTTTGTTTCCAGCTCCATTTGCATTAATCTACGGTACGACATGGTGATCAGGACATATATAGTCCCTGCAGCCATTCGACTGGCGAGGCAGAAACTATGTAGCTGTAGATAAGTTGACTGTCCTCCGACCCTCATCCCTCGGCAATGATGATACGACAACCTATCACTATATCTTATATAGTAGTAGATGATGTCTTAGTATTACATTATGTGAGTTCATCTTGATTCTGTTACGTTCTTCAAATACTATATACGATAAGATCATATACTACACCATATGTACAGAACATAGATGATTCACACTAATGTATGCTAGAATGAATTTTGGGTTGTGTATTCTGAGCCATCCGTTCTCACACTTGAAGATAAATTTTCAGTATAACGACGGATATTAGGTTACTCTTCAGTATAATTGATGTCTTTTCTTGGATAATTGGTGTGCATTAAATTCGTATGTGCATATTTCGTCTATGTGATTTTTGGATATATACCTACGCTGGGTTATAAGCGATGATCTGATATACAAAGGAGGTGCTGCCGAAATTTTTGTAGACATTTGGATACATTGTATGTTCGGATATTTTTTTTATGTTTGGATAATTTAATGTTAGATATTGGATATATTGTGTTGGTAATATTTTGTTGGATATTGGATACGTTGGATATTGGTGTCGGATATGGATATTTTGCATATGGATATATGGTGTTGGATATTGGATACGTTGGATATTCGTGTTGGATATGGATATATGGTGTTGTATATGGATATTTTGCATGTTTGATATTGTGTTGGATGTGTTGTACAAACAGGAAAGAGTCTGTTTGCAGTATTTTTTTTAAAAATTAGAAGTTAGCGACGGACTGGCGACCACTCAGCGACGGATAGTCCGTCGCTAACTGGAGAAACTGAGTTTAGCGACGGAGTGGCGACGGAAAAAACCGTCGCTACTTGGAGCATTTCAATAAAGCGACGGATTGGCGACGGACCATCCGTCGCTATCTGTAGGAGTTTAATGTATCGACGGATTGGCGACGTAATATCCGTCGCTACCTGGAGAATTTTACATTGAGCGACGGTTTAGCGACGGAACGTCCGTCGACCTAGTTCTGTTTGATGTCCATAAATTTTGCTGTTAGCGACGGATGTTTTGTCGCTAATACGCTTTTACCGACAAATTTACGACGGATTAGCGACGGATATTGCGTATCAGAAAATCACTGATACGGTTTTGCCGACTCTTTAGCGACGGAGTATTCCGTCGCTAAACCTATATCTTGATACATGCTTTGACGAAAGCTAGTCGGTAATCCGTCGCTATATATATTTAAATGAGCCGACGGTATTTCGTCGCTAAGTCGTCGCTGAGCGACGGAGTAGCGACGGATATGTTTTAGCGACGAGGTTATTCCCGACGGCTGTTTTACCAAAATATCCGTCGGTAATCCGTCGGTATTTATTTTTGGCGACGGAATACCGACGGATAAGTCCGTCGGTAAATCCATGTATTTTGGTAGTGAAAGTATATACATATACTTTTATGTTAACCATGTGCTTGCATAATATATTCAATATTGATTCTCATATTTTATTTTGATTAACTTCTTATGAATCAGTTACATCTTTGTCTGACAAAGCATATTTATGCATGTTTTTGATCTTGTGATATTTTTTATGCATATTAAGGATACATAATTCATTTTTATTTATATATTGCTCATATGTTTCTTATATTTTTGTATAAATATCTTTATGGGGATATATGAGTTAAGTACAAGTTCTATATTTTTTAAAAAGTAGTTTCAAACTTGTGCTTATCTCATACTTTAGCTATTGATTACTTTGAACAAATTTATGTTCTTCTCTTTATTAGCTTCTTCCTCAAAGCCTCTTTTAATGATGTTTTGACTTTTTGGTTGACATTTTGGATACATGACTCTTTTTTAAATAATTTTTAAATATCTTGATCTTGATAAACCATTCTTTGGGTATTTACTTCTTTTATATTTAGAGATTTTGGATTTCAATGTTGTTCGATGATACTGCATATATTCCTCTGAATCTAAGTTCTTAAGATTAGAGATCATTTTGGGAACAAGCCGAAAGGGTCCATCTGTCATATAGGTGTAAACAGCCTGAAGCAACACGGTGTACTAGTTTTTGGACTACCGCTAGCTGGGAACCGGCCCCTGTATCTAACCCAAAGTGATCAATACTTTATAGACTTAAGATTTATTAAGGTCTACTTGCAGCTATCGTCTAGTTCTGGATCCAAGGTACTGAACTCAGTCCCCTAGATTCCAGAATACATCAACGTATCTAGGTCTTACATTTTGATTTATAAATATTTTATATTTTATTGTTATCGAATGAGTTTGTAGCACATATGGATAAATTTAGTAGATATATCTTATACCGTATGCTACATTGTTCTAAGATTTTTTTAAAGTCCATAGAATATAATTGATTTCATATTGCACAAATTCTTCTTAAATTTTCGGTTATAAAAGAAGAGATTTATTTTGGGTACAAGCCTACAAAGGGTCTGTCTGTCACCATGGCTACGGCTAAAGCAAAGCGGTACTTAAGTGTTCTTCGGTGAACTCCCGTTAGCTGGGACAGTATCCCTACAGCTAATCCAAGATTGATCAACGCTTTATAAACTAAAGATTAATTGAGATCTAGTTGCAATTATTATCTGATGGATTTTAGATTTTAGATTTGATGGATAATATTATTTAATGATTTAATTCTATAAAAGGTAACATATACTGATCTTCATAGGTTAATGTCTGTCATCTATTGATATGTTCACTTTTCAGTCACACTATTTGATATTCAGACTTGATAATTTTGTGACTACTCATTGAATATTATGATCTTGTGATTTTGTCTTAGCTTGTGTAATATTCAATGATTTTGAGCTTTATATTATTATCTTCTTATTCAAGTTACTTACTGTCTACAACAATAACTCTTTGCAGGGGAGAAGTCATGCATATTGAATGTCTCTCGCTCTCAAAGCATTTTTTTTCTTTAACCTTACTGTTGTCAGGTGGACACCGTGCTAAGGCTTTAAAAGGGAAAAAATAAACTTTGATAAGAATACCTAATATTTTTTAATTAGTTTTCTATTCTAAAAATATGTCTCTAAAATTCTTAAATTTTATCTATACTATTATTTTTGGATATAACCATGTAAAGGTGAAGTAGTTAATTGTTTCAAGTCAGTTAGCCCCTCGACATGCCATATATCTAGAATACATTTTTCTTTGGACATTTATCTAGTTATGTTTATTTGTTCAAATAGATTATTTATGATTTATGGATTCTTTTATTGAAATTATTTTCGTGATTCGAATCGCTAGCTTTCAGTCTGAGGACTAAATGGACGCATTCGAACATTTATTAAGACAATTTTTCGTAATAAATTCCATATTTTTTAAAAGTCTTTTTGATTTATTGAATCTGTCCGGTACTCAAAAGTTAATTAAAGACGGTTTTCAAAATCTTTTATTGTCTTGAAATATTTCTTATATATATATATATATTTATATATATATATATATATATATATATATATATATATATATATATATATATATATATATATATATATATATATATATATATATATATATAGAGAGAGAGAGAGAGAGAGAGAGAGAGATATTTTGTTTGTTCATCTTTAAGCATTTATTCATTAGATATTTAATTTATTTGCCTAAAAATGATATTTGTTTTGGAACTTTATATGCATTTGATTAAAGGAAAGAAAGATCCATATCTTGGATATTTCTTAGATTTTGTTATTATTTATTTTATCTATTTTTGCATATAAATTACTTCGGAACTAGATATTCATATTTTAAGGGGGAGCAAAATTTAAATGTTTCAATTCTTTTATGCCCTTAATATGTGGTATATCTAGTTCATCATGGATATATATTCTTTTACTTAAAATATCTTGTTGAGTTGTTCATGATATTTGGATTTGTATTAGATGAGAGAATATATGATTATTATTATTTATTTTTCTCTCATTCGAGTTTCTAAAAGTTATCTTGCCAAATATATATTTGATTATTTCTTGAGTTTATATTAATTTTGGCATTTTTTATTAAGATTTTATCTCAAAGTTCATGATTATCTATATTTAGACTGGTCATACTTTGTGGGGGAGCATTCAAGTAGATTGAATTTCTCCTTCTCAAGTATTTTGTCTTCATTATCTTCATGTTTACTAATAGATATTCATATATCATGCTAAGGTAATTGAATTCAAATGCATAAACGTTGGTATAGATTTTCCATAGATCTAGTTATTTATTTTGATTTTTTTTCAATGATTATACTCTTTATGGAATTGATTCACTAATTTGTATGGGCAAATTATGAATCATAATTTTTTTTTGATCATTGTTAAAAGTCTCATTATATTCTTGATTTTTCTGTGAATTTCTCATGAATTATTTATGACCAATGATTGATTTATTCTATATTGGTATCTATTTCTTATTAGAATCCATTATAGGTCAATTTCAAAACTACAGTTCTATTTATTCATCATATTGTGTTTTGAATGTCATTTTTGAATTTCTAGTTGGTAAACTATTTATTGATTGATTTTTTTTAACTAACTATATTGTGTTGACAAGTTTTTTATACTTTAGTTATGCAATTTTCTAAACTTGTCGTTACACTGTTCTCCTAACCTTGATCATGATTATTTTTTCCTTCCTCCTTTACTTATGCTTGAGTTCATTTTAGCTCTAATTACGGAGAAACTTATTTTTTATCATGTCAAGGGAGGAGAAATAAGTTTAAGTTAGCCCACTATATTCTAGTATTATGTATTTATTAGTGATACATGCATCTATTGTATACATATTAAACTTAACCGATTTGCCATAATCAAAAAGGGGGAGATTGTTAGCCCAATGATCATATCATGTTTTTGAATATGGCTAATCAATTAAGTTTACCATAATGACATCACTAATATTCATGTAATCACAATCATGTTGCTACTTAAACTTAGCATTGTCCTAAATGTTCTATATCATATTGCTATGCTTGTATCATATTATTTTATTCGTCTAACATGTTCTTAGACATACAGTAAGCATGATCAAGTTTTGTCAAACCAGAATATATGCAATAAAAAATTATTGATGGGCCAAAGACGGCGTTATACAAGAAGATTTATCTGAACCGCCTAACGACCTATCCGGGGACGATTGCCGTTAAGGAAAAAGGCGTCTTCATGTTTGCTCAAATATTAGAAGAAAGGCGTCATCAAAGGGCTATTGGTTTTTCTATTTGATCAATGTATTTTTCATATTTATTGAGTCTAGGAATACGATATAAAATGTATCGTACTGACAAATAGGCTATCCAAGAAATGTTTCCAAAATATCCTTTCATTTTGAAAACAAGCCTACTTACAAAAGTCCAAACTACTTCCTAACTGCTTGATCTTTTCAAAAAGCCCAAAACCAATTTACAAAAACCCTGACAGAACTCCAAAAGAATTTAGCCCAAATTCGGCCAGAGTTTGGTTAGTGGACATTGGATTTTGAACTTGGTCCTCCTGCAGTTACGGATCTTGCTGAGATTTTCTCATAGAGTTCTTTCATAATTCTGCCAGAATTCTGCCTTTGGAAAAACTATAAATAGAGAAGAATTTCGATCATTTCAACACACCAATTCACTTTCATATCACTTCTCTATAAGCCTACTACTTCTTCCAAAGTATTCTGAGATATTCATTTTCAAATACCAAGCCAGTTACAATCCTCTAGTCGATTTGCCAGTGCGGTATGGCCTAAAAGTTTCAGAGTGATTGTAATCAGAGGCTTGATTGAAGAAAGACACTTCACAATTGAAGTTGGTCGAGTACTTCAGATCAAAGCTCGCGTTGTAGAAGTTGCAAGAACTTCAGATGAAAAGTTGTGGTAATTTTCCATAGTGGATTCAACTGGAAGCTAGAGTTCTTCCGACTGAACTTGTTCTCACAAGAGGAAAACCAGTATACATCCTTGTGTTTGTGTTTTCTCTCTGCTCTCTATTTTTTATTTATATATATGTGATATATATTCTGTGATCTTGCTGCTAACATTTTTAATTAGCTAAATTCTGCTGTCTACTCTATTCACCCCCCTCTAGAGGATTGCGCTTTACAATTCATTCCTACAATCCTTAGGTCTGGTGACCTAGCTACTCTCGTCTAGAACGACTTCTCCCACAGATGCAGCCAGAGTTTGGCGGGCAGGGGCTTCACGATCTCCTGATGTCCTGGGGCTTGGCCTCTCATGGCCAGCAGATCGTTGTAGTCGCCATCATGTGGTGATTTGGAAGAACTATAACAAATTCAGATATGAAGGCCACCAATACACTCCATATCAACTGATCCGAGAGGCACACAGACAAATCAGAAAAGTTAGCAGATACTGCAAACACACCCGTCCAGATTTCTGGACCTCTTTGTTGAGTTAGACCTAAGGCGTAGTTCTTGTTTGGGTGAGCGGCGGCTGGTCCTTCCCCCCGCTCCTTTACTTTTCCTTTTTTGCCCATTATTTTTGCTCCCTTCCTTGTAAAAGTTACGACATTTTGCACCTTTATATGATTATATTCTCTAGTTCTCTCTCTCTATATATATATATATATATATATATATATATATATATATATATATATATATATATATATATATATTATATATAAAATATATATATATATATATATATATATATATAGAGATAGAGAGAGAAAGAGATAGAGAGAGAACTCTCCCCTAGCCTAGTGGTAGTGGTGAGGCATGCGGCCTGAGTGGTCACGAAATCGATTCCCGGTGGGAGTGTTCACCATAATGACCTTCTTTCAAAAATAATAGAGAGAGAGAGTTCTCTCTTTAAGAGGTTTTTGGATTTTTTTTACATTTGAGGTTGACCCCCTCCCCCCCCCCCCCCCCAAATCCCTACGTTCGCCCCTGATGTTGATGGACAATGCTGGTTTTGAGGAAGTGCAACCAGTGCAACCACACTAGGCCTCCCGAATTCATATGGCCTCAAAAAACAATTACATGTAACTATATTTATTTATTTATATAAAACTACATATGGAAAATGAGTTCTTTTTGCAGCTAGAAATGCTAGAAAATCGTTCTTAATATAAAATGACGAAAGATGCTTGTATGTTTGGCTTTACTTTATCCATTTTAATCGAATATTAATGCAATTGAAGGATATTATAGTTGAATAAATTTTCTTTGTTGATATCCATTTTCGATAATTTAATTTTTAATTTATTTTTATTAGAAAAAAATGAGAGTAGACCTCCATTTATATTTCGTCCAAGGCCTAGTCGTTCTTGATAAATTTCATCTCCGAACTAATAGATATGTTTATAAGATAAAATATAACAGTGACGGATCACCTGGGAGACACAAAGCTTGTTTCCAAGGGTTTCAGAAAAAATTACGGAGTTGATTACAAATAAACTTTTGCCCCACTTTTAAACATGAATACTATCCGAGTTCTCAATTCCATTAATTGTTGTGAATAAGGATTGGCCAATGTTTCAATGGATTTTTTAAAATGGAGATTTATAAGAAGAGGAATATATGAGTTTAACTTCGGGTCATCCTCAATAATCTCAATCAAGTTTGGTTTGCAAGCTAAATAAAAGTTCCTTATGGACTCAAACAATCACCACGAGGATGGTATGCGAAACTTAACTCAGTTATTACAGGAAGTAGGTTCCAAAGAAGTGTAGCAGATTCTTCCTTATTTGCCAAATAAATGTTTCTGCTACTATGTGACACGGGACAAAGACCCAAAAATAAATTATTAATATGAAATTAAGTATTTAAGAAGATTTGAATGCAGAATTTTAATTGAAGAGTGAACATCAACGATTATAAATTTATCTCGAAAATTTATAATATAAATAAAAAATAATACTATGATTACCATTGAGGACATCAACTTCGAAAACGGAGAAGCAACGTTGATAGAGAGGTCCACTTTAAGATTTTGGCATCGCACAATATAAAATCAAAATAGATTTCTCATTCTCAATTCTTCGATCCATAACTTATGAAATTACAAACTATTTATAAGATATAAAACAATCAAAATGAGTAATTTTTTAAGTTCTTATTCATACGATAAGCCAATCTCTAACCAGCCACAACCAACTCAAGAGATAAATTCAATTTATTTTGGTTTATCCTAACAAATAAAGTAAAGAAACCTGTAATAACATAAATTCCAAGTTGCTCTCCATCACTATGGTTGTTTTGATATATGTTGATGAGGTATCGTTATAACAAGAGATGATGAAGAACAAATAAAACAAATCAAAGCTCTCATTCACAAACAATTTGCGCTTACTGATTTAAAGATTTTGAAATACATCCCTGAGTTGGAGATTGTATATCTAAAAAATGGGTTGTTCTTACATCAAAGAAAGTATGTTTTAGGTGACAAGCCTGTGTCGAACTGGTAGTGGTAGAAAACTTGGATTGGACGGAGAACTTTTACCATACATTGGCCAATACCAGAGCTTAGTTGGCATTTAATTTATCTTGATATCACTCTGCCTGACATAATCTTTGTTTTGTAATCTTGATTAGTCAATTTATGTATGCTCCAAGAACCAGTCATATGAATATAGTTGCTTAGAGTTCTTCAATATTTAAAGGCTACTCAAGGTCAAGGAATATGGATGAGGAAAAATAGGCATACTCAGATTGTTGGTTACACTGATGCCGATTGGACATGATCTTCAGTTGATCGACAATCTATTACTGAATATTGTGCTTTTGTTGGAGGTAATCTAGTTACTTGAAGATTAAAAAAATAAAATATTGTGGTTCTACGTGCAGAAGCAGAATATAGAACAATAGCATCTGCAACTAATGAGCCAATTATAAGAGGAAATAAAATTGATTGTGATTGAAAATGAAGCTTGAATATTATAATTGATATTGGTCATATATATACAACTTACAGGTGAATACAAAAGGTGAAAATATATAAAAGGTAACAATAACTATCGTAGTTATGTCTAGAATACAAAAGGTAATAATTTGAAAAATAGAATAAGTTTGAGGAAGAGAAAGAGTAAATTATGGAGCATTTACAACTAATATTATCTTTATCATGACATTAATCTAGAGACTGATTCTGATGTATCTCTATCATGCTTCCGCAAGATGGACGATCGGTTAGTAAGACCAAACTTGGCCATGAGCTCATGAAACCGGGTACGAGCAAGTGGCTTGGTGAGAGCATCGGCAAGTTGATTGTTACCAAAAATGTATAAAAAATGTAGGTTTTGACATTGTACATTTTCACGTACAAAGTGGTAGTCAAGTCATAAGTGTTTCATTTTTGAGTGGAACTTTGGATTTACAACAACATATGTATCTCCCATATTATTACAGTAGATGACCGGTGTATTGTTGGGTAGATATCCTAGCTCACAAAGTAAGTTTTGAACCCATAGGACTTCAGTAGTAGTTGCAGCAACAACACGGTACTCGGCTTCGTTTGAGGAGTGAGCAAGAGTTTGTTGTTTACGAGAACTCCAAGATATAGGCTTTTGATCCAAGTAGACAATGTAACCAGTCATAGAAATATAGTCATCTTTATCACCTGTCCAATCAGCATCTGTAAAAGCATGAAGAGTAGTTGGTGAGTTTCTGTGAAGGAGTAGATCGTGTGTAGTAGTTCCTGCAAGATAGTGTAATAGCCGTTTGAGAGCCGCCCAATGATCTTCAGTTGGTTTGTGCATGTATTGATATAACCTATTTACAGCAAAAGAGATGTCAAGTCTAGTTAAAGAGAGATATTAGAGGCTTCCCACAAGTGCACGATATTCAGTTGGGTTGGCTAGAGGAGTGCCAGTTTGTGTGGTTAAAGGAGGATGCGTGGCCATAGGAGTGGGTACGGGTTTGGCAGTAGACATATTGGCACGGGTTAAAATGTCTTGGATATATTTATGTTGGCTAAGAAAGATGCCATGACGATGGGGTAACACCTTAACTCAAATAAAATAGGATTGGCTACCAAGATCTTTGAGAGAGAAATGAGAGATGAATGTGTTTAGAAGAGATAAATTAGAGCCAATGATAATGATATCGTCAACATAGACAAGTAGGTAGATTAGTCCATGATGTTGACGTAGAATAAATAAAGATGTGTCGGAGATAGAATTTTTGAACCCAAAGTAAGAAGATAGGATTTGAGTTCATTATACCAAGATCAAGGAGATTGTTTAACTCCATAGAGAGCTTAAATGAAGTTTGCAAACATGAGTAGAATGAGATTGAATGACAAAACCAGAAGGTTGGATCATAAACACGTTCTCTTTGAGAAAACCTTGGATAAAGGCATTATCAATGTCAATTTGACAAAGAGGCACCCATAGACTATGGGCAAAGAAAGAACAATATGAACAATAGCAGGTTTAACTACGGGACTGAAAGTTTCAGTATAGTCTAGGTCGGGACGTTGGTGGAACCCTTTAGCTACTAGACAAGCCTTGTGGAGGTCTATAGAGCCATCCGGGTTATTTTTTGTCCGAAAGAACCATTTACAACCAGTAAGATTTTGTGATGGTGAGGAGGAACAAGGTCCCATATTTTATTTTTAAGCAAGCCATCGTATTCAGTTTGCATGGCGGCACGCCATACTGGACTTTTGAGAGCTTAAGTGACGGTATTAGACTCGGTAGAAGAAGGTTGGAGAGACATGTAGGTTCATTTTGACAATGGGTTTGCGAATATTATTTTGTAGGCGAGTAAGAGGGCATGATGGAGGTGGAGGGGTTGGAGGAGTGGAGGTTGTTGAGGAACCAAGGGCTGGAATTGGATGATAGATTGGTCTGGAATTGTCGAGGGAGGTGAGAGAGGAGATAGAGGTGGATGTGGGTTTTGGAAATGTATAGCCAGAGTAGGTAAGGCAGCTGAAATAATGGGAAGATGAGAGGTACACCATTCATCCATTTTGGTGGACGTGTGCGGTGGTGTCTTCATGGAAGAGGAAGAAAAAGGAATTCATTTTCAATGAATTTGGTCGAGAAATATAGATTTTGTTGGGGTTGGGAACAAGACCATAGTAAGCGCTTTGTGTAGCAGAAAAACCAACAAAGACACTAAAGCGGGGATCAAGTTTATTTGAGGTGTATGAACGTAGCCATGGATAACAAAGACATCCAAAGCTGCGAAGTTTGAGATGGGTGCGTGGCCATAGAGTTTTGAGTAAGGAGATTGAAGTTCAAGTGTAGGAGTAGGCATACGATTAATTAAATAGCAAGTAGTAGCAAAAGCAAGCGACCAATATTTTTGTGGAATAGAGGAATGGGTGAGGAAAGAAAGACTTGTTTTAACAATATGACGGCGACGCCGCTCCGAATAGCCGTTGTACTCGAGCACATGGGTGTAGAAGCATAAATAAATTTCATAGACCAAGTCAAAGAAGTTGAGAGCTTTACGCAAGTCAAACTGAGTCAGATTCAAACTTTACGCAGAGATCAAACAGAGTAAACTCTATGCGAACTACTTTACGTGAGAGCCATCCTCAAACCTTTACGCGGGAGACAGGCTGTCCACATCGCATTTAATGTGCATGATACTGTTCTGACAGAATGATTTTCTGACAGCACGTTGCACAGAAGCCGAGAAATTTTTTTACACCAAACCCAATACTTGTCGTTTAGCGTGCAAATAGGCTACTTTACGCTCAAGAGACTGCTTCTTTTACACATGAAAGTTATTCGAGCTTTTACGCTCAAGGCTTTTGTGTGCGTAGAGTTCATTTGAGCTAATAATACGCTCGAGGCTACTTTTCAGCCACTTTACACAGGAAGTCTATTTTGGGTTATTTTACGCCCAGTCTGCTACTTTACGTAGGAAGTCTATTTTTGATTATTTTACGCCCAGTCTGCTACTTTATGCAGGAAGTCTATTTTGGGTTATTTTACGCCCAATATTTTCTAGCTATGTGAGAACGTGGTCTGCATACGTGGCTTTCATGCCACACCTATCGAGGAACGTGTGTACGTACTCTCCCCATATTGTTGAAGTTGTGGGACACGTGTCACCATGCGTAGAGATCAAAACTCTATATGGGACACGTCTCATCATGCGTAAAGGTTAATTTTTAATCGTGGGTGGCAGTTACTTGCGTAGAGATCCAATTTTGTTGCTTTTTACGCACAGACGGTCTAGTCTATAAATAGACTTATTTTTAATAGAAAAAAGACATCAAGAGAGATATACAGAGGAGGAGATTCTGAGAAAACTCATATTTTTAGAGTGATATTCCCAGAAGAATTTTTTTAACTTTTTCTCAAGAAAAGGGTGAAGCAAAGCAGGAAAGCATTCAATCGTGCCATCAGTGCCGTTGTGTCGATACCTTTCTGGTGACTTAGTTCGTCTAATTGTTCATCTTCTTCAAGCAGTTATCTTCATCATCATCGTGTGGTCCAAGGAACAAAGTGATCGCTCTCAGATCAGACTTCCATAGCAATACTTCCCAGAAACAATTTGTACTTTTGTATTTTTTTTCTCGTTTTCTTTCAAAAGCCAATTTTAGGTATTTTGTTAAGTGAAACAAAATGGCGACTCTGCTGGGGACGACTTTCTCTTCTGACGAGAAAATAATTGCTCAATATGATGATGTGTCGGTCGGATTGACAAAGAAGACACTGGTTGTTCAATTCGACCAGACCGCTTACGGAGAAATGCTCTGAACTGGGGGTAGTACTCGCTGCTCCAATGTTCAAAAATTGCGGATGGTACAAAAAGTTTGGATTTCTAAGTCCAAAGCATCCTCTGATCTCCCTGTTGTCTCTGAAGGCAAGGGAATTCTTCCCACTCCAGTTGTGGAGGCTCTCGTCTGTGACGAGGCAGTCTCTACTTCAGTGTTGTGCCCCGGGCATAAAAATTAGTCTCCCATCTGTGGTGTGGTAGACACCCAAGTCTTGCACTCTGCGCATAAAATTTAGTCTCCCGTCTGTGACGTGGAAGACACTCAAGTCTTGCGCTCTATGTGTAAGGGTAAATCTCCCATCTGTAACGTGGCAGATGTTAATGTTTTGCGCTCTACGCGTAAGGGTAAATCTTCTGTCGGTGACATGGTAGATAAAGTTCACAATGATGCCTTTGCATCTAAAGTGAATTTGCCTACACGCATGCAGCATAAAAACAAGAATTATATTGTTGATAAAACTTCAGTTTTCTACCAACAACCTTCTTACACTCCTTTACGCAAGGTACCAAACCTTCAGATTACGCGTAATGCTGATGGAGTTCTTTGTGCACAAAAATCTCAGAATTTATGCACGCAACTCCAGGCGCTTAAAAATATACAGTTTGGTTCTGCTAATGCAGCCAGTAATCTTCTTTATACGCAAGGGACTAAACGTTTCTCTGTCCCAAATATAATAAAGAAGACGACTCCTTCTGATTTACGCGAGTTACTTGTACAAAAGCGTAAAAACAGAAAATCTCATGTGATACTCCCCCAAGAAAATCATCATTATGAGTGTCACCAGATTGTAATCAAATATTGTTGTTCGGTTTCTAAACGGTCAGTTTTTGACTGATTAAGCTACAATGTGTCTCAGTAACAAGTTGATGATTAAGAACATGAGTTGTCCTATACATCAGTCAATATGGCATCTCATATCAATAGAGGATGATGTCCAAGATGCAATTCGTCCCGGACTCCAAGCCAATAATAGTTAAACCGACTCCTTGACACTTTTGAAGGGGTATATCAGCATACTCGGTCAAGAAGTCAAAGATCGTTGCAATCTTCAAATTCAGAAGCTGGGGTTACCCAGTCTTTGGAGTCAGAAACTGATAGCGTTGATTCATACCTCTATACCAATCCCTCTGTATGTTCATGGGAGGTTGAATCTTATATTATCGGAGAAGAACCAGAGACATCTACTTCTAATACAGAGCAACGTCTCTCAGCAGTGGAACAATCACTGAAGGACATGCTTGCCATGATGCAAAATATGCATCAAATAATAATGACTCAGCAAACTGTTTAGCCGACAGTGGTAACACCGGTGCAGGTAGCAGCACAAACTAAAGATAGTCAAGGGATTGACGTACCTTTGAATAATCTTAGTCAAGAGCCTGCTATCAATCAAAACTCTGCATCTCCAGATCCTCTCATTTCGGAAGATGTACCACCTCCGGTGGGGGTTACGGTATATCCAGCCACTATCCAATCAAATGTGCTTTCCCAAACTAGTGAAGCTATTTAAGCAGTGCGTGAGCTAAAAGCACAGTTTGAGGTTCTTAAGCACGAAGATCAACTCCAGAGGTTAGGGATCAAACAACCTTATCCTCCTCACTGAAATGATGTACCCTTTCCTCCAAAATTCAAGCCACAATCTATGGTATTATTTGATGGAAAGGCTTCTCCAAGTCAATATATCAATTATTTTGATATTAGGACTGTACATTTGCAAAAGAATGATGCTCTTCTCATCCGAGTTTTTATTGGGTGTTTGACGGGTTCAGCATATAACTGGTATCGCAGTATACCCGATAATTGCATATCGTCTTTTGATGAGTTTAAGCAATGTTTCTCTCCCGTTTCTATGAAGGAGGCATGGACATGAATATGTCCTCCTTAATAGAGATTAAACAGAAAGAGAAAGAGGATACTCGGATGTTTATTGAACGTTTCCGACAGGCTACTTTGAATATGCCTCCTGGTATGCCAGATTCAGCAGTAATTGATACATGCAAAATGAATCTGCGACCAACCATTATTGTCTTTACAGGCTCTCAGTTCACAGATTGGACCTCGTTCATTATAGCAGCAGTTTCAGCCGAAACTAATGGCAGATTGGCTCGTGAACATGGGATAATCTTTGCCTCAGAAGACAAAGGAAAGAAAGCCTCTCCAGGTAACAATTTTGGCAATCGCAATGGAAAAGGAAAGGAAACCCTAGTGGTGAATCTTTCAAAACCTAAAACGATGCCAAATAATTCGGAGTCTTCCAAACCAAAAGAAGAGTACTATTTTGATGACAGTGATATCCCAAGTATATTTCAATGTCTCGTCAAGTGTGGTAAACTTCAGATTCCAGAGCCAAAACGACCTAATGAGGTGAATCTAACTGACAATTCCAAGTATTGTATCTATCATAGATATATAAATCATCCTACCTAGGCTTGTTATATTTTAAAGAAGAAAATCCAATAGTTGATAAATGTTAATGCCATCGCTTTAACCAATGATGAGCATACAGTCACAACTAATATGATTTCTCTTAAATTTAGAGGTTTTCCTCTAGAACAAGTTCCAGATGGGATTGTCCCAATTCCAAAGGCGACAATGAAGATTGTGAATCTTCCGTTAGCTAGAGAGCAAAGTGAAGGATTATTGCCTCTCACATTAAAAAATGGTAAAATCATATGGGTACACCCTGACTTAGTACCTGAAATGGAAGATAAAAGTAAAACTTCAAAATCTAAGATAGGTTGAAAAGTCAAAACCTGTAATATGATTTATCATGTTGTTACTCCAGATCATGATGATTTGGATCATCTTTGGGACGTCATTCCTTTGGAGGATAGACTAAGGGGTCTGAATATATGCCCTCCAAGTTTGGCTCCTCCTACCAAACGCAAACTTACTCATCGACAATGGTTAGCAATGAATAGTATCCCTTTATACAGGGTACAACAAGTTTTTGCTGCTTATGAGAAAGCTCCTATAGGGATTTTTTTTCTCCTATCTCAAAAGCCCCTACTCATGTGGCTACAGAGGTCTCTGTTCCTTCTTTCTCTGTTGGATCATTTGTTGAGAGTCCGCTACCCACTCACATATATAGTCAACAATCAGTCCATCTCATAAAAAAAATAGGCTATTACTTTCAAAAGGCGGAAAGCTTGAACTATAATAAAGGAATGCGACTTCCTTTACAAATTCAAGGTCAAAAATCTACTGTTGGACTGGGATTTGAGGTCCCTCATAAAAATCCTCGCAAGAAGAAGACTAAGGGAAAGAAGACTAAAACCTGTAATATGGTACTTCATTCTCCTGAGTCTGAAGAAGAAACCTTTGTTGGTACGAGATCTAGTGAAGAATACCACAAAGATTATGAGGGAACTTTTAAAGAAGCGGAGGACGTTGCTGAAACACAACCAGCTCAACCATCTCATGTTCCTGCTGAGGCAAAACCTTCTAAACCATCTATGGTTGAGAAAGGGAAACAGAAAGCAGTACGCTTTGACGTCCCGCTGAAGTCTGCTTCAAATCAAGGGGTGGGGATGAAGCCCTACAAGTTCGATATTCTAGCCCAATTAGCTAATACTCCGGCTATACTCTCTATCTTTGAGTTGCTTCATCTTTCTAAAAAAAGTCGAGAAACTTTGAGCGAAGCTTTGCTATAAGCAGATTCATGCTTAGCTCAACTCAAAAGTCCTGACAATATACTGGTCTCGTGTCCCCAATGTCATAGTGTGATGGAATCAATTCCTAACATTAACTTTACACAAGAAGATATGCTGTTGAAGCATAATAAATACGACGGGCCTCTATGTTATACAGGGTATATTGACTCTACTGAAATTGACAGGATTTACATTGATCCTAGGTCTTCTATTAGCATTATTATTCAGAGTATGCTACGACCTTGAGGATTCCTACTAGTGATTTGACTTACACTAGTACAACAATAGTTGGTTTCAACTCTGGAAAGAGTAAACTATTGGGGAAGATTCATCTGAAGATTCAAATAGGTGATCTTCGAACTATGGCAACTTTTTATGTTATCAACTCAGATGTATCTTACAACATCCTTCTTGGAAGACCGTGGATACATGAGCATAACATTGTGCCTTCAACTCTCCACCAATGCTTCAAGTATGTGGATTCTCAAGGGATTGTGAAGACTGAATTTGCAGATATTAATCCTTTTAAGGGTGTTGAAGCCTATTTCTCTGATTCAATACTCTACAAGCAGGAGCATGTGAAAGAAATATCTGATATGGCTGAAGATCGGTCGCCTGCAGAAGATCAATCTGTCTTAGAAGATCCTCCAGAAGATTAACCTTTGATGATTAAAGTGGAAGGTCGAATTCAACCCCAACCTGTCAATGATGAACCTTTGATGATTAAGGTTAAAGGAAGAACTCGAGCTTCGTCTAAGGAATCTATGAGAATTTTAGTCAAGAGCCAAGTTTAACCTCTCATGATCAAGGTCAAGGGACATACTTCTCGTACAAATCATCCAGAACCACTGATTATCAACCTTGGCAAGTCTACGCTGAAGACGGATGATGGTCCGTTAATGATCAATCCAAAGCGTAGCAGTCAATTTTTAAATGATGTAAATATTGATCATTCTATATTTTCTCATATTAATGAAGATTTTCTTTTGGAGTATATGGCTGTCAAATTTATTGAAAGAATGACTTTATCTGCTGATAATCAAAGTCATCAACATAAAAATAACATAAATACAGAGAAAACCTTATATATTAATCATCAGAAAAATTCTTTTCCTCCTCATGTCGATGTTGGACCCTATGCTCAAAGGTTTCGAACATCTTCTCCTTATCTTCTACTTGTAGCCTCATCATCACAAGCTTGTGTAACTTATAGACGTCATGAAGAATCTTATTTTGTGATCCCGTCTAATAAGAAAAACAAGCGCCAAATTATGTTTGGCTTGGCTAGAAATATCCATGTTACTCAGACAAATAATTTCATAGATAAATATAAAGAAAATTTTGAATTGACAAATACAGTCAACAATCTCTTAAGATTATCCAGAATATGGGATATGATTTGAAAACTATTCTAGGTCTCAATCAAGGCAAAGGTAGATGGTTACCATTATGTGGTGATCCATTTTACCAAAAAACTCGTCATATGTTGGGATACGATCCATCCCACATATTTATTGAAGATAAACAAGAAGAATTTTCTTCCAATTCTCCACAATCCTCAGATTCTGGAGGAAACTAGTATGTTGAATCTGAGTACATCTTTTCAGTCAATATGGTTCAAACTGATGGTGAATCTGAGCCATTTGAAAATAACCCTTAGGCACAACAAATGGACCCTCAATGGGAGCTTCATTTTGAACAGCAACAGCCACCAACAGAAGATAAAATTGTCCAGATTGACGTTGGAGGCGGAACTATGTCTAAGCCGATATTCATCAGTAAAAACCTTTCTGAAGATAAAAAAGAAGAGTTGATAAAGCTGATTAAAGAATATATTGATATCTTTGCATGGAGTTATGAGGATATGTCGGGTTTAGATCCTAAAGTAGCTACTCATAAACTCAATATTCTTTCTAATACCAAACCTATAAAACAACAGCAGCGACATTTTCGACCAGATATAATGGATGCAATTGAAGCAGAAGTCAAAAAGCTGATCACATGTGGCTTTGTTCGTGAAGAACAACACCCAGACTGGGTTGCCAATATTGTACATGTCATGAAGAAGAATGAAAAAGTCCGAGTTTGCATAGATTTTTGAGATCTTATTGCAGCTTGTCCAAAAGACGAATTTCCACTTCCGATTACCGATGTCATGATAGACAATACATGTGGTTTTGAACGCATGTCTTTCATGGACGGATTTTCAGGATACAACCAAATTAAGATGTATTTAGGAGATGAAAAGCATACCGCTTTCCGTACACCCCTTGGAGTTTACTGCTATACGGTTATGTCGTTTGGTCTAAAAAATGTCGGTGCTACGTATCAAAGGGCCATGATCAATATCTTTCAAGAACATCTACGAAAAATAGTTGAATGTTATGTGGATGATATTGCTGTCAAAAGTCGATTAAAAGATGATCACATTCAAGACTTGAAGATGGTATTTGAGTTGATGCGTCAACATCAACTGAAGATGAATCCCACTAAGTCTTTCTTAGTGGTTTCCAGTAGCAAATTTTTAGGATTTGTTATCACTTCTCAAGGTATCCATGTTGATCCTGATAAAAACAAAGCAATTCTTGAAATGCGTCCTCCACGTAATCTGAAAGAACTTCGTGGCTTCCAAGGTCGCATTGCTTATATCAGGAGATTTATATCCAATCTTTCTGGGAGATGTCAACCTTTCTCTCGTCTATTAAAGAAAGGTGTACCATTTGTTTGGGATAAAGCATATCAAAAAGCCTTCAATGACATGAAGCGATACCTTACAAATCCACCTGTTTTGGTACCTCCAGTAGTAGGAAGACCATTTTTGCTATATGTTCGAGCCTTAGATCATTCTTTTGGTACTCTTCTTGCACAGAAAAGAGATAAGGGTCATGAACGAGCAATTTATTATCTTAGACGAATGATAGTTGGAGTGGAACACAGGTATACTCCTATGGAGAAAGAATGTCCGGTCTTGGTTTTTGCTGTTCAAAAGACAAGACATTACATGTCAGGACAAACTATTCATGTCATCTCCAGAATAAATCATACTCGGGTATTGATGAGAAAGCTAAGTATTCTTAACTCCAAGTTAGTCACCTGGGCAATGTTACTTACTCCTTATGATATGGCCTGTGTACCTCAAAAATCAGTGAAGGGTCGGGCATTAGCTAATTTCTTAGCAGCTCACACTATACCTGAAACCTCTAAGCTATATGAGGACATTCAAGATGAAGTCGTGGATTGCAACATGACTTTGAGGGAAGATATTTGGCAACTATACTTTGATGGAGCATCACGGGTTGGACCTAAAGGCAATATTATCTCCGGAGTAGGCATCGTCTTGGTCTCTCCTGATAAAATGGTCATATACCGTGCTTATTCTCTTAATGAACCATGTTCCAATAATGTGGCAGAATATAATGCTCTGCTAATTGGTCTTCAAGTAGCAAAGCAATTGGACATTGAGTTCCTGGAAGCTTATGGAGATTCTCAACTGATTGTTAATCAGGTCACAGGGACATATGAAGTCAGAAATCCTGACCTCATTCCCTATCATCAAGTGATAATCGAATTGGTCCTTTCATTTAAAGGATTCTTTATTGAATTCTTACCATATTCTCAAAATTTGGAAGCTGATGCTCTTGCTAGTTTAGCTGCAGCTGTTTCAATCAGAAGATAAAACACCATTACTTTGTTGGATAGAGATCTATTATGTGTCAAGAATAATTTGTATATTGAACAAAGTTATACCATATAATCAAATTCTCAGCAATGGGATTGGAGAAGTCCATTTATTGATTATGCGGTCCATGGGATTTTACCTGAAGATCCAAAAGAAACTGCATCAATCAAAAGATGATCATTTCGATTCTATACGGTTCTTTTTTATATATGTTATATCGTCGTTCCTATAACGAACTTTTGCTGTGTTGTCTCTCTGAAAGTGAAGCTAAGCAAACACTCCAGGAAGCTCATGATGGTGTCTGCGGTGCTCATCAACCGGGTCCGAAATTACAGGATCGTATTCGAAGAATGGGATATTATTGGCCTTCCATGATAGCGGATGCTGTAGATTATGCTAGACGGTATAAAGAATGTCAGATTCATGCTGATTTTATTCTCCAACCTTCTGAATTCTTACATCCTACAGCAGATTCTTGGCCCTTCTAAGCTTGGGGCATGGATATTATTGGTCCAATTAATCCTCCTTCTGTTAGAGGGCATCGGTTTATCTTGGCTATAACCGATTACTTTTCTAAATAGGCAGAAGCAGTTCCTCTTGTGCAAGTGAAAATGTCTAATGTGGTTAATTTCATCAAACATCATGTCATTTATCGTTTTAGGATTCCCCAAAGGATAATCCATGATAATGGACCACAATTTGCCAGTCAGGCGTTTTATCGATTCTGTGACAAGAATCGGATCTAAAACTTAGCTTCTACAGCTTACAATCCAGCTGCTAATGATTTGGCAAAAGCTTTCAATAAAACAATTATTAAACTTCTTAAAAAGTTTGTTGCTTCTAATAAACGTGATTGGAATGAGAAACTTAGAAAATGTTTATGGGCTTACCGAACGACAGTCCGAACTCCTACTAGTTTTACACTATTCTCACTGGTTTATGAATATGAGGCTGCTCTTCCAATGGAAATCCAAATTCTATCTCTTAGAATAGTCATTGCTAATGAGCTAACTACAGAGAATAATGATCGGTTGAGGCTTCAAGAACTTGAAGGTCTAGATGAGAAGCATCTTCAAGCACAACAGCACATCGAGTTATATCAAGCCCGCATATCTTTAGCTTTCAATCGTAAAGTTAAAGAGAGGATATTCAAAGTCAGTGAGCTAGTTCTAGCTGTCCGAATATCGATGGTGATGACTCATAAGAGCAAAGGAAAATTCTAAGCAAAATGGGAAGGTCCTTATGTAGTCGAGACAGTATTCTCTAATGGTGCCTATAGGTTGTCTAAACCTAATGGTGATTTGCTCATGATGCCAATTAATGGAAAATTCTTCAAGAAATATTATGTCTGAATTTTTTTCTTTATTCCTCAGCTACCAAGGTTTGGTTAAGCTGATTATTTGTTCTCCTAAAAAAGAATTTTGATCTTCTGTCTTACCAGCTGATTTTAGAAAGAAGAAGATTTATTATTTATGATGTCCTCAGGACCTCTAAATTGATATTAAGTTTACTTCTTTTCTTATCTATCATGTCCATATGGCCTATGAATAGATATTAATCTATTTTCTTTGAGTAATTACAATCTGTCGCGTTCATATTACCTCTGATAGTATTGTACACTCTAAAAAGAAAATAAGATTCATTATCTATCATGTCCACATTACCTCTGGATAGATATAATTTATTGAGTTTAGAAGACTTGTCATGTCCATATTACCTCTGATAAGTATTTTCTATCTCATACCTATTGTTTAAATTTAAAATAAATTAAAGAGTCACAAAACAATGATTTCATTCATTTTTTGTAATATTATAGAAAGGAAAAGATAAAAGAATACAAAATTCTTTATTTCCTAAGTGTCACTACCACTTTTCTAGCTTGGGGGTATTTTGGTCATTTTTCAAATTTTGGGAAATTTTGAATTATTATGTATTATTATGATTTATTAGAATTAATATGATTTTTGGTGATTTTTGGTGATTTTTAGGATAATTGATTTTGGGCCTATAGTTGACTTTGACTTGTGTTGACTAGAAGATTAACCTAGTGACTAACCTAGGTTAAGACCACTTGGTTAGGTTAAGTAAACTTGTTTTGACCTATTTTAGTGAGGGTTAAGTCATTGGAACTTATTAGGAGTGATTTGGAGTTGATTAGGCTAATATGGCTTATGACTTCATAAGTCATGATTAATGACTTAGGCTTAATAGCCCATAGGCCCACATCATGAACCAACCCTAACCCTAATCAGTCCATGGCAGCCACTATTGACCTATCCCATCCTATTTAATGCCTTCCAAAGTTAGGGCTAGCCTCCCTTAGGTTTTCTTGCCAAGTTTTAGAAGAGGTATTTCTCCATCTTCCATAAATCCTAGTAAATCCATTTTATCTCCTTTTTAATCCAAACAAATTGCATTGAGTCCTAATTTTCCTCTACTTTCTGTTGGCATCAAGTGTTCTCAGATTTGGGGAGCTTTGGAGGAGTTTCACCATTGTGTAGAACATCACTCATTGAGCTTTTTGGAGGGTTTTGATACATAGAGGTAACTCTCTATTTTTACCATAGAATTCTGGTTTAATTGCATATATAGGGAGCCCTAGACCTAACCTAACTATAGGAATAGGAATCCTCAGGTTTTTGTGTCGTTTCGTGTCCTAACAGGACACGTATCAGTGTCCTGTTCTTAGTGTTTGTGGAAATGCCACTGTGGATTTATTTGTGTTATTTTCGAATAATTTCTGAATAAGAAATTTTGTTTTGATGTTGCTTACTCATTTCCATTGCTCTGAGTTGATTTCGTGCTTGTGTCGTATCGTTTAGACACTCGTGCACACGCACTCGGACACGCGCGCGCGCGGCTACAGTAATCCCCTGCCTATCGGGCTTCCCCAGGACACGACACGGCGTGTCTTAACACGAAATTTTGTGGGGACTTAGGGGCATCATCTGTCATCCCTCTCCCCAAGTTTTATGACATTTCATGGTCGGGTTTGGGAGATATTGGCCGTGCACGGGGAAAACACTGAACTGTGCGCACTGTGTAAACACGTACTGACACGGCCCTACAACTCTGGACACGACACGTACTGACACGATGCAGACACATGAACACGAGAACCTATACCTAGTCTAGTTGGGGACACGAGCACGAGGCCTATGATGGTCTGTGTCGGGTGCACGACACGCGTGCACACCCGCACGATGCTGTCCAAAACCTTGTGTCCAGTTTGCCCGATTTTAGTTTAGATTGAATTGGACACGTTTGTGTCCACTTTTGTGGACACAAATCACTTTTGTGACACGTGTGCATTGTGTTTATATGTTACCAACCTTGATTTGGGTATTCTAGATTAGATTTGATGTTTAAAAACTCAATTCCTATTCTACCTAAAAACTGTGTATCAAATCCTAATTTTTTGTTTTGTTTTCAGATTTGAAAATAAACCTTGGCAATCATTTTGACCATTTTAACACTGATGTTGTATGGTATTAAACCCCTAACTTGTTCACCTATGTGTTTTCTAGTAGTATGTCGAATTGGGGTTGACTTGGATGTGTGTTGGTTCAAAAATCTGGAAGTTTGATTTAGGGACTGTTCTAGTATTTGTGTGTTATCCTGAGACATTGAACTGTCACTTACCCTTTAGAAACCTGAGTGTAGTATAACCTGAGATTTAGGGATTGCTTTGTGCTTAAAAATCTGATTTGTGCATTGAATGGGGATGACTGGTTTGGGGTTTAGTGAGGACTAAAAATCTGAGATATCAGTTTCTCCACTGTTTTGCTTCACTTTTATTCACTGTTTCCTTCACTTTCTACACACACACAGCCCATAACACATTACACACCACCACTGCCATGTTTTACTCCCTAACACACAGCTTCACACACACACTCTCACACAACTGTCACTCACTCACCACACTCTCATGAGCACACACACTGATTTCAGTTTCTGTGCACTCCACTGTTTCAGTATTAGCATGTTCACCTATTCCACATACCCTCACCTAAACACTTCATTCACTGTCACACACTATTGCACATTCTCTCCCCACTTCACTGAATTCTTCCCTTCACATCACCCTCACACCACTCACCCTAACACTCTAGTCCTACACACTAATCACAGATCACCCTATCCTCTAGAACACACACACACATATACACTTAGACACTTACACTAGTGTCCCCTCTCTATACACATATGTATATGTATGTATGTGGACACATAGGTTGTATGGTATACTCATTAGCCTATAGGTTGTTTTCTAAGTTATTATTTATTACACATATGTGTATATCATATATATATGTATATATATATATATATATTTTCTCTTGTAGATGTGTGATTATATATATATATTATATATGTAGGCATATGGATATACTAGCCTATATGTATATAGGGATATTCATATACTTTCATATGTGATAATGGTATATGTACATATGTGCTATTGGCCTATGGTGTATAAGTTAGACTAGTTGACTTAAATTAGATTTGGTTGACCTAGTTGACTTCTAGGATTGACCAGAGTTGACCAAGAGTTGACTTGGGCCTAGATTGACCTAGATTCATGTAGAATGCATAGTAGAACGTTGTTTTACCATTTTAGACTTGTTGTGACTTGTGCTGTTCTGATTAGGAGCCAGACACCACTCCTTGGACAGTACGTTTCATATTGGACACTCAGATACAGGCGAGTATATTCTTTGATCATTTCATATCCTGCTTAGAATTATTTCCTGCATTAAATTACTTTACTTGTGCTGTCACGACATTATCACAGATTAGTACTATACGGATCTTGTACTCTTGTGCTTTCACTATACATGTACAACTTTGTAGTGTAGATTATGTACAACTTTGTAGTGTAGATCAAGTACAACTTTGTAGTGTAGATCATGTACAACTTTGTAGTGTATATCATGTACAACTTTGTAGTATAGATCATGTACAACTCTGTAGTGTAGATCATGTACAAATCTGTTCTGTTCACATGTGCTATCCTGTACTCTGGCTCACTAGCCACTGTTAGTTCCTTACTTATAGTAGATATTTCTATTACAGTTTTCTCTCTCTGTTTACATACTGTATTCTTTAGCACATGTATCTTACTTTACTGCATGATTATATTTTCTAACCTGCTATGAACTGTTGAGATATACTGTACTCGCTCCTGTCCTGACTAGACCTGTTAAAAATATTATAGAGGACGAGGAGGAGGCTGGTCTGGATACTTACTACGGGGCAGCCTTAGATGACACCTGCGAGCCGGACTCTCAGGAGGACCCAGCTCTAGCTGAGGATATCACCCCGTTTGCCTAGACTAGATTAGTTAGGCTTATTATCTTTTATGTAGTCATGAGACATGTTTTAGCTAGACTTTATTTGGAGTTCAGAGTTGTATATATTCTTTCATTCTGTATCTGAGACCATGTGCTTCTGGATATTGCTGGGATTATCTTAGACTACTTTTCATCTATTTATTTCCTTGAGTTCTATTTCATATCGTGCTATCTCTTCCTTAGTTGTGATTGAGTTTTACTGCTATGTCACCCCCATTCGGGGAGTATAAACTGTTTAGAGATATATTGCTAGTTGACTGTTGACCTAGGACATCGTTCTACTGCTGACACTGCGGCGTAGGCTGGGCGTTGTTACGTTCTCGTACCCTCACAGTGGGTGCGGGTCGTGACACTAAGGTAGAGCAAATACATCTTCGAGCAGTTTTTGTAGCTCTGCTAGACGCTTCTCACGAGAATTCAATACAGTAGCAGTAGCTACGGTGCGACGAGCTTCTGGAGTACAGAGATGAGAGAGTTCGGCAAAAGTAACTATCATTTTATCCTTGGCTTCATCAAGGGTTTTGATGGTAGCTTCAGCACCAAAGACTTTCTCCTCAAAAATTGAGCTCTACGTCAAATGCTTATCTCGAACTGTGATCGTCTGCTCTCTCCCCACCTTCAAGCGAGCCAATTCTGCCTCAACTTCACAAATTCTATCATTCTGTTGATGAATTCGCATGTTTGAAGTTTCATAGGCTTCTTTGTGAGTCTCCAGCTGAGGTTTAGTTTCAACCAAAAAAGCTCTTTCTCTGGCAATTTTGCTACTGTACTCCTGGAGAGATTCTTTAAAAATAGTCTCCTGAGTGATGTATTCAGTAGATAAAGCATCATACTCGGTTTGGATGAGACTTTCAAGGGTTTCACTTGACAGCCTTAGATATTCTTTAATAGGATGTTCAAGTCCCTCTACAACCTTCTCCAGCGTCGCTGCTCTCTCAGCATCATTGAACATAACGACGTTCCCAATAGTGGGAGCAATCGCACCCTTCAAGCTTTCATAATTTAGGCCCTTCTTCAGGACCATCTTGATCAGAGCCGCCAGGGTTTTGTAGAAAGCTTCTGTATGAATCTCAACTAAAATATTCATTTCTGCGTTAGAGCTTGGTGTTGCAGCGAGCTCTACTAAATCCCTCTTCTGAAGACTTGAAGCAGATGTTGTTGCCTTAGTAGCAGGCTGAGATGAAGTCAAAGTTGTCGTTGCTACCAAGGCTAACTGATTCCCAAAAGTTCCAGAGACAATGTATTCAGTATGTCTATGAATTATTTCTCCAGCCGTTTCTGGAGCTGAAACTACTTGAGTTTCGATAGCGCTGATTGTGGTGGGAGGAATGGTGATCATTGTAACTGATTCAGGTTCAAATAGTATCTTCTCAAGAACTTGTGTCAGATCAGTAGCAATAACTGAAGATGCTATTACTACGCCTCCGATTTTGATTGATGAGTTGACAATATCTTCATCACCTTTGGTGGTTGAAGGCCCTTCAAGTTCTGAGAGTACTTCAGTTGCAGTTGGTTCTTCTGTAACTGGTTCTTCTTCTGCAGCTGTTTCTTTATCTACAGCTGGTTCTTCTTCTGCAGCTACTCCTTCATCTGCAGTTGGTTCTTCTTCTCTGTCTTCAGCAAGAGAAGGCAATCCATGCTGGGCCTCTACTTCAGGCTCTTATTGTACCTCTATGGATGGAGAGTCTTTTTTAGAAGCAGAATCTTCTTTTGAAGAAGAACTCTCTTCTTCAGACTCTATGTTTTCTTCATAAATAGTTTCTTGAAGAGGAAGGGGAGCCACAGGCTTTGCTGCAATGATAACACCTACAAAAATTAAGTAAAATAAGTTAATATACAAAATCATAATACATAATTTTGTATAGATTTTGTGTATTTACCTGGAGTAGGTGCAGGACGTGCCAAGAGTTTGTCATAATCTTGATCCCAGTCATCATCTTCTAAATCAAAAGCTGGTTTATCCGAGGGGATGGGCTCCGGATCATTAATACAAGTCGTGGCGGTGTCCTCAATAGCTTGCACCTTCTGTAGATAAGTCAGATGTGCAGAGGAGCTGAGACGTCCAGGAGATGGGAGCCCCATAATTTCTGTTGTTTCTGCTGCTTTTTCTTCTTCTCTTTAGGAGCAACCGATGTGTCGAATTTATGCTTCTTAGAGGTAGAGATTTTGATGGGTCCTGCTGGTATCTCTCCAACTCCCGTAGGGATTGTTGCCAGATATTCATCTGGAACAGCAACATCATCAGGTACGTCTGAAGGTACCATGACTGGTTCTTCGATATTTCCTTCCTTGACCCCTCGAAGACTCCCCTTCATGTTGTAGTCAGTTGCGAAAGAACGAATGGATGCATAGAAGCGAGCATACGAATGCAGCATTCGTAGCTCTGTAGTACTGGTGGCAGTTGGCACACAGAATTTAGCACCGGTACATCCAGCGCTGAAATACCTCCATGCCCTTGCACCATCAACTAACTTTCCATAATGGTTGAAGGAGGTGGTGGGATTACCAACGTGAAGTTGGTCATACCCGAATTGACGAGCGAAGCGACTGGGCAGGTAAGGTTCGAAGGCGCAGTCATCATTAGTTCTATTCATCAGATATGATGGTCTGATGCATATTAGCCAATTAAAGACAGGCCTAGGGAGACCCGTCCTCTCTTCACCTACATCTTCAAATTGCACACCGAAGCAGTCAGCTGGAACTGGCGGTCGTGCGCAGAAGATGTTCCACCCATGCGAGTAGTTTAATGCTGCTCGGGTATCTGCCACTGAAGTTGCAACCCATGAGGCTTTATAGAACTTCTGGAGGAACACCTCCGCTTGATCTTCAGGGCCTGGTGGCAATAAGCTGCAGTTGTGATGCAGCAACCAACCCATTAGATAAGTGTAGGCCATCTCTACCCGGGGGCAGTCTTTACGGTAAGAAGCATTATTAATTAACTCCTCACCAAATGTTCATAGACTGACATTTATCCTACATACCATTGCTGGTAATATGCTGAGTCTGTCTTTAAACACCAAACGTACTGCTAGCCATAGCACATTCTGGTGAATTCTATCAAGCGTACCAGTTTCTGGTATGACCCATCTTTGCAGCCACAGCGAAAGAAAGCCTGCCAGCAAGGCTTCCTTTGAGATCTTCCGACTGTCATGCTTCAGATAGCTCAAAGTTTCAGTCCTCGCAGGGATGTCTCTAGTCTTGGTGGTCAGATACCGGTCCGAAGAATTATGTTTGGTCATCCAACCATGGATCAAATCTGAAGGAATTATTGAACAAGGGTTGATGGTTTGAGCCTTGTTATCTTGGAATCTCCTCTTGTGTTCTTGGATATCCTATTCTCGTGGTAGAAAAAATAGGTTGTCCATTTATTGGTATATGCCAAATGTGACCCACTTTCATACATAGTGGTGCAAATCAGATAATGACACATCAATTCTTGATACACTTTGACTAGATCAGGATTTTTCTCGCTGATCTCTGCTAGTTCCTGGTTGGAAGGAACGTATTCTTCATATGGAGCTCCCCCAGTAGCAGCTTAGAGATGAATTACATCTCATGTAGTGCAAAACCTATTTCTCCTATTGGGGTTACAAAAGTCCCTGTTGAGCTGATGTACAACTCCATCAAAGCTAAGAATAGGTTGTTGTTCCTTGGTATGCCCTGACTGGTAGAGGCCACTGCTTCAAACAACCCAATAGCTCGTAGCTCTGTTTCAAAGTGATTCATAACCCAAGCACTGAGTTGAATCTAGTTCTGATTATGTGGTGTCATCCACCCTGGAAGCCTAGGGTTAACCGAAGGATATAGTACTGAGGCATTCATAAGCTTGTTTATGAATATCGATATCTGCACTGGTTGGATCAGAGCTGAATCTTCGCTTGGTGTAAATCCAGGCAGTAAACCGAAGAAAGGGACAATACCACCACTTGGAGCACTGGTATGATAACCCATTTGGTGGGACTCATCTCTCTTGAATATGATTTTTCCTGGTCTACCATGACAGTTAGGAGTCAGGTTTCAGATCATATGTTTTGTGTGGGTAGCATGAACGAACGAAGATAAGGGATAATCCCTTGACATTGACGGGAGATGCATCGCTCTCTCCCCAAATCTAAATACCCAGGATTCATTCTTAGGATTTGTCTGAGATTTGAAGTCAATGGTGTCTCCAAACATGAAGGCAGGCTTCAAAAATTTTTGGCCATCCATCGATGTCAGCAGCTCTCAATTTATCAAAGTCAGCAGCATCCTGTCTCCCTGGGCAGCTATCAGTTGTTGTCTCTCTTTAGAATACTGTTTGTCTGATTATGGGAACTCGACATGAGACAGATTCTCCAAATAGTTGGAACCCAAGATACCAGTTGGGGAACCAAAGATCTCAGAGAGGAGATGAATCTGCAAGTCCACTGCAAAAAGAAGGTCAACAAAAAAATTAAAGTTAGTAGAATTCAGAATTGATCTTTTCTACGCAAATGTTTCTACACAAGTAAATGATTGTGCGTAAAGATCTTGAAATTTTTCATTCTTTGTTTCAAAAAGATTGGAAAAGTCCTAAGTTGGTTCATCTCTACGTAAGAGCTATTTTACGCAAGTCATAATTTGTGCATAAAGGTGTCTGACTAAATGTTTTACGCGTTCTTTTCTCTGTTCAGAAGAGTAAAAGTTGTACGCATGAAAACATATGTTCTTTTACGCTGACACGTATGAATGTGGGTGACTTGCGTATTTTTAACTCTACGCTGGCATGCATAAACATGAGCGTATTTTTATGCTTAAATATTTTACGCGGGCACGTATTGACGTGAGCATATTTTGTTGTTTACATTTTACGCTGGCACGTATTGACGTAAGCGTATTTTATGCTTAAACATTTTTACGCGGGCACGTATAGACGTGAGCGTATTTTGTTTCTATTTTTACGCTAACACGTATAGACGTGGGCGTATTCTGTTCTTTACGCTGGCACGTTTAAACGTGGGCATATTTGGTGATTTTTATTCTACACTGACACGTATGAATGTGGGCGTAAAGTTTAGTGTTCAGTCCTTCTTCTTCTCCGGCGAACCCATGGCCAAATTGGACAGGGTTCTACCTATCATAGCCGGGGCCACAGCGGGGTTGGTCCTTCGGGTTGCCGCTGATGATGCGATGGCAGTCTCTGTACGCTCACTCCTTGACGAATCAGCGGCGGGCTTCTTGCCCTTGGTGCCGGCGGTGGTCTTGCTCTTGGGGGCCATTGATTTGAATTGAGATTTCGAAGAAAGATAATGAAGAAGTTAGAGATTGCAAAGGACGAGTAAAATTCGCTCTCTACTCGTAAAGCTCTATTTATAGAGAATTTTGAAATCAGTTCAAATTCTCAAATTTTATGCTGACTATTGGGTATCCCGAACTTTACGCGGACTGTTGGATATCCCGAATTTTTACGCTTCTGTTCAAAGTATTTCAAATCTTAGAAAAAAAATTTAAAAACTTTGAAGGGGGTCTTGTAGAAGCATAAATAAATTTCATAGACCAAGCCAAAGAAGTTGAGAGCTTTACGCAAGTCAAACTGATTCAGATTCAAACTTTACGCAGAGATCAAACAGAGTAAACTCTATGCGAACTACTTTACGCGAGAGCTATCCTTAAACCTTTACGCGGGAGACAGGTTGTCCACATCGCATTTAATGTGCGTGATACTGTTCTGACAGAATAATTTTCTGACAGCATGTTGCACAGAAGTCGAGAAGATTTTTTACACCAAACCCAACACTTGTCGTTTAGCGTGCAGATGGGCTACTTTACGCTCAAGAGACTGCTTCTTTTACGTATGAAAGTTATTCGAGTTTTTTTGCTCAAGGCTTTCGTGTGTGTAGAGTTTATTTGAGCTAATTATACGCTCAAGGCTACTTTTCAGCCACTTTACGCATGAAGTCTATTTTGGGTTATTTTACGCCCAGTCTGCTACTTTACGCAGGAAGTCTATTTTGGGTTATTTTATGCCCAGTCTGCTACTTTATGCAGGAAGTCTATCTTGGGTTATTTTACGCCCAATCTTATCTGGCTATGTGAGAACGTGGTCTGCATACGTGGCTTTCATGCCACATCTATCGAGGAACGTGTGTACGTGCTCTCCCCATATTGTTGAAGTTGTGGGACACGTGTTACCATGCGTAGACATCAAAACTCTACATGGGACACGTGTCATCACGCGTAAAGGTTGATTTTCAATCGTGGGTGGCAGTTACTTGCATAGAGACCCAATTTTGTTGCTTTTTACGCACAGAGGGTCTAGTCTATAAATAGACTTTTTTTAACAGAAAAATGACATCAAGAGAGATATACAGAGGAAGATATTCTAAGAAAACTCATATTTTCAGAGTGATATTCCCAGAAGCATTTTTTCAACTTTTTCTCAAGAACAGGATGAAGCAAAGCAGGAAAGCATTCGACTGTACCATCAGTGCCGTTGTGTCGATACCTTTCTGGTGACTTAGTTCTTCCGATTGTTCATCTTCTTCAAATAGTTCTCTTCATCATCATCGTGTGGTCCAAGGAACAAAGTGATCGCTCTCAGATCAGACTTCCATAGCAATACTTCCCAGAAATAATTTATACTTTTGTACTTTTTCTCATTTTCTTTCAAAAGCCAATTTTAGGCATTTTGTTAAGTGAAATAATAGAGAGGGAATGTGAGGTGAGTTATACCATGAGACTCAAATGTTCGATTTAAACCAATATAGTCTCCACCATTATCACTAAAGATTGTAATTATGGACTGTTTAATATAATTTTCAATCAAAAGTTTAAATTTTTGAAAAGTGGCAATGACATCATTTTTGTGTTTGAGAGGATAAAACCACACATATGGAATAATGTTCAGCAAAAATAATATAATATTTGTAGCCATCATAAGAAATACTGGGAGAAGTCCAAACATTACTATAAAGAACATCAAGAGGGCCATGAGATTGAATGGTATTTTGAGAGGATAGCAATTTGTGGGTTTTATTACAGTCACATGAATTGCAGTGAAAGAAAACGGTCTTTGGGATATTTAAATTTAAAGGAATGCTAATATAACATAGAATAGAATATGATTGATGGCCTAATCTCTGATACCAATCGGTAGTGGATGTCAATCTGACAGAGTAAACATCAGGACGAGTGGGATGACATTCATAGATGCCAGATTTAGTTAGGCCTTAAAGAAGCAGTATGCCTTTTCTAAGATCCTTCACAATATAGGAATTAGGTAAGAAAGAGAGAAGCATTATTATCATGAAAAAATTTAGAAATATAAATAATATTACAATAAACAGAAGGCACATGAATAATATGATTAAGATTAAACGTAGTAATAGGGGTAAGAAGGGAGGTTGAACCAATGTTTGAGATAGAGAGGCCCAAGCCATCTCCAATAATTAGTTCTTCAGTACCATCATAGGGCAAGGCTGTCAAGATCATGGGTGACATGATGGGTAGCACTGGGAAGTCAACCATTGAAGAAGGAGTCGGTAGCAGAAGTAGCATAGCTACGAGAAAACGAGGATTGATATCCTTTGGCACCAAGGCGGGTTTGGATATTGGGTACAAAAAATGATATTGTGGGGAAGATGATATTGCATTTGGATATTGGGTACGGAAAATAGAACATTGAGAGACATAATAACCTTGGGTTCGGTGACACTGACATCGTCCTTTGAAGGGTTGAGAAGAACGGATAGGAGGGGGAGAGATGGAGTAGTTTAGAATGGGGAGAAGGCCGACATTGAAGGAGGAAGGATGGTTGTGAGATTGATTGGTGTAGAAGCTCAAAATATATAAGATATTACCATGTGCCATTCATAGATGGCGCCAAGCTCAAATCCTCAGATGGCGCCTAGATCAGATGGCACACAAGTGCAGATGGTGCTAAGCTTTACATGGCACCATTGACACGTGGCCATCTTTTTCGAAAAGCCAAACTGCTGTCATCATGACTGACAGCACGTCAATTGAGGAAAATCTCTTCGAATCCAGTATACGCAGTGCTCGAGGGGAATTGTCAGAGTCGTCATTATTGAAGTTGTCGTTTCCTATACGCCATACAGAGTTGGCATGAAGTAAGTAGTACTTCACAGTTTTAATAACTAGTGCTTTCCCACAGATAGCGCAGGGCACCCGCTATCCATCAAATCAAGAGCCAAGTGATCAAATCATCATCCAGAAGTAGTTAGATAATGTGGCACGCATGTCACTAATCTCAAAGAACGTATGTGTGATACTGCCTACTGTAATGCCTGTGGTTCGTATTACGTATTTTGGAATACGTGTACGTATTTTATCTTGTATTGCATGATTTTCTTGCTTAGCTTCCTTTGGCTTGGTTTATTCTTAGGTTGGGTTCGGCTAGGCTTGGTTTTCTTTGGTTTATTATGAACTAAGGGTGAACCCCCTACCTACCACCACCACTACCATTTATTAACCATTCTTCCTTCTCTCTCTTCATTACTCTTCTTCTTCTTCTTCTTCCATTTACTTCTTCTCCTACCAGAGAGAGAGAGGTCTAGGCAAGTACAACTTGCTTTATGGAGGAAATCTAATTTTATTGCTTCATTCTCTTCCTTGCAGCATTTTAACTTACTATAGTACTTGGCATTTCCACTTTCCATGGCTAGATTCTTGTAGATCTAAGTTTACTTTATTTTTGGAATTCTTGGATTTTGATGTACTTAATCTTGTTATTTCTGAGTTTTGATGGTTCCATGTTGTTAAGAATTTTATTCTGCCCCGTTTTGACCTTTGAAAGTTCAGATTTGGACTTCGGATGAAGGTTCTATAGAGCTTGAGGACTTGGTTTCATGGTGTTCTTCTACTTGGAGAAGAAGAACAATACTTGACTTGACTGCATGAATATTTCATGCGACAAGTGATTCCCCTAGCCGCATGAATTATCCTGGCCGTATATGCCACTCTTCCAGCCGCATAGGTCTCGGCATAATCCGAGCCGCATAAACTTGGTCCACTTGTAGCCGCTTATAACTTGTATTCCCTCTGACCGCATAAGCCTACTTCCTCTCTTGGCCGTATAGGCTGAGTCTCATTCTAGGCCGCATGAATTCATTTCCATCAGCCGCATGAGACTCTTGTTCTTCTACCCGCATATGGGACCACTCTCTGAGAGCCGCATGGAACTCGCTCGACCCCAGCCACATAATACTCCGCTCCTCTTGAGCCGCATAGGCATTCCTTCCCGCTAGCTGCATAGACCTGCTTTCCATTTTCCGCATGAGGCTCAACTTTTTAAGCCGCATGCAGCCCCACTTGCTCTCAGCCGCATGTGCCTCTTGCTCCTACAGTCGTATGTCCACTTGCTGCATAAGGTCGAGTCATTCCTGGCCGCATAGATCCCACAACCCTGAGCCGCATGGAACCGCACCAGTCCGACCTCATGGGTTCATATTCCTTGGCCGTATGCGCCCTTGATTGAATATCGCCGCATGGGCTGTTCCCACACTCAGCCGCATGAGCTGCTCCCGTATGGATTCTCTCCTTGGCCGCATATGCCCGAGCCGTATGGCTTTCTATAGACTGTATTCTATGTTTTATTACTTGATTATTAATGTTAATTCATGTCCTGCAACCTCAGATCAACTTGGGTCTCCTGATTGAATGCTTGCACTATGATGCCTTACACATGTACCTGAATACGAAAGTGACCCATCGTGGTGCACTCCTGACAAGTGAACATGACATGACCAGATAGTGGCCCGTCGTGGCGCACTCCTAACCAGTACACTTGACATGATAACCTGACATGATATATCTTGATAAGCTGTTGCGACGGCTACCTGACATGACATGACCTGTATAATTAACCCGAACACCGTGGGCGATTGTACTTGTACAAATAATTCAGTCCTGTCTCGCATTATGTCTAGGAGGGGACTCCTGAGTACCACGGTCAGGAGTACCTACTGAAATGGACTAAGGCTAATAACTAGATTAATACATTAGTCATAAAAAGATCTCCCAGCTATAGGCAATCCCGTTACCTGGGCGCGCCTGAGATCTGTAGCCTGCCATCGAGTAGGGCACATTTTCAGTACACTGTCATGTGTTGCACCCTTCAAGCTACCTAAGGGTACATGCATTTCCTGGACGATATATCCACCTGAATTCAACCCCTAATTTTTGACCTGGGTAACCTGGATGGTCTGCAGGGCTTGTGGCTGTAGAATAATCTCACTGCATCTTGCTAGTAACTAGGCCTGTGATAACCCTAGCTAGTTAAAGTATCATGCCGTACTCATTGCTTGGCCGTGATTGATTGAATGAGGAATAATCTGTCTAGTCTTGATCCTGTATAAATTGTTACATGCACTGACATCTTATATTATCTTACTGATAAATGGGAGAAACCAAGTTCAGTTCAGACGAAGGGTTACAATCCCGATCCTTGTTTGGTTTAAGGATTGTAACCTGGTTCTCTGAATGGTTCCATGGTTATCTTGCCGTATATCCTCGTGATGTTATATTTTCTCCAGTTTTACTATATATTATTATCTTCTGTGCTAATTACTAGTTTTAGTTCCTATGTGAAGCTTCCTTTGTGGCACTTGCTCTTTCTGGGATCTCACCCAGCTGGTTTTGTATGGCCAGATTTTGGAGTGGCTCCAGAGGATCTACCGACCTTCCAGCCCGATGGTGACCACCAGGCGTAACCAGGGCAACAAGTGGGTTATTTTTGGCTCTCCCACTCTATTGTAAAAATATTCTTTTGAGGCGTTTAGCCGACGAGCACCTGTTTAGCTCGATTGCACTTACTTACTGTCTGCCTACGGGCTGTAACATGATTGACAGATCCTAGGGTTGATCATGTATGACTAAATCTCTTGCTAGTCCTAACATTTTGTAACGACTAGCTTCATGATCAACTGAATATGTATTATTTGGGACGCCTTACTATTATATATTTGGTGATCTTACATCTTGTAACATTTACTTACTTGCTTGTGATTGAGACACTAGGCTTGTTCATGACCTTAAGAGACTGTTGGCTTGTAGTTAAACCCTCATGTATCTAGACAGCCGTGACCATATAGCGAGATGGATTCCATTTCATATACGTAGCTGGCTATGTCTGCCCTCGCTCTCCAGTATTCTGGTTCTGGGTCGTGACATGGTTTAAGTGGTGGCCCATGTAGGTCTTGTAAATCAAGATATGTGAGGGTTTACAGGATAGATGTCTCAATCAGTATTCGCCCTTGATCTTTGCTCGTATCTTCTAAATCCCTGGATTCTTGTCCTGATCATATGCTTGTATCGTTGATCTGTCCTGGTCCTTTCTTATTGTTCCTTATGTCGTCTTCTTCAGCGGCATCGTTTCTGGACCTACCGGTCAGCGAGACGGAGCACTTTCCGCGGATCAGCAGCAACCAGGAGATCAAGCCCAGCACTCCGGAGTAGCCTCCAGAGTCGTGCCTTCTGGCGGAGAGCCACCAGTCCAGCCAGTTCAGCCTGTCGAACCTGATAATGGCACTTTGGTAGGACTCGTCGGGACCTTGATAGCTTTCCAAGATCGTCGAGGAGATGCCTTGCACCAGGCAGTGACGGATGCTTTGACCAGGGGCGGTCATCAGGGTAACAGCGCGGCCAACAGCTTCAAGCGCTTGAACCCTCCCTTCTTCGACGGTAGTGAAGATGCGATCGCCGCAGATGCTTGGCTTCAGGACACAGAGGTGATTCTAGAAGCAGCCACGACCCCAAAGAAAGAGAAGGTAGCCGTGGTGCGCCTGCAGTTGTTAGATCTTTTCCGCAGTTGGTGGACGGCTCAGGCTGTTGGATTAGCAGCACCCATTGCTTGGGTGGCGTTCAGAGAGAAGTTCCAGACCAAGTATTTTGATGTTGTAGCTCGGTATGATCTACAGACGAGGTTCACCAATCTGAAGCAGATGGACAGGACGGTCGATGGATATGCGACCGAGTTTTCGAGAATCAGTCAGTTTGCTCCAACCTTGGTGGCAACCGAGTATAATAGAGCCCAGCGATTTTAGCAGGGGCTTCACCTAGAGATTTTGTTAGCTGTCGAGCAGTTTGAGCATCAGACTTTTGATACAGTCTTGAGAGCATCCCGAAGGCATGAGTATACCTCCCAGAGGATTGTGGATAGGGCCGGAGGTCGAAAGAGATCCCATGGCCAGATGAATCAGTCTTAGCACCAGTCCCGGCAACTAGGGCTTTGACTATTGCAACTCCGAGGCGGACGGCCTCTGTGACGTCGGTTCAGCATTCGGCCCCGACGTACCCTCAGCAGCAGCAGCAGAAGCAGTCTTCCGCAGTGGAATGTTCTCATTGTGGGAAGCCAGGCCATGAAGTGGTAGAGTGTCGCAGGGCACGGGAATTATGTCTGGCTTATGGAGCACTAGACCATAGGGTTGGATCCTGCCCGAATAGGGGTGGTTCATCATCATCCAACCTTTCTAGCTCTTCAGTGAGAGAACCAGCTCCAGTCCAGCAGCAGCAGCAGTATCCAATGCCGAGGCCCTTGCCGCCTCAGTCCCAGATGTTCCAGCAGCAGAACCCCCAGCAGCATACTCAGGCCCAAGCCTTGAGTCAGAGCAGCCAGCAAGGATTTCAGCAGAGGGTACCAGCACCCCGAGGGTATGGTCACGCTATGGTGATGACCGTGGAGGAAGGATTGGCACCAGGAAAGGTAGTGGCAGGTACTATTCTCATCAACTCCTTTCCAGCTTCAGCTTTATTTGATTCTGGTACATCGCATTCTTTTATGTCTGTGCGATTCGCGACACGGATATGATTGGAGCCCGAGTCATTATCAGTAAGGCTCAATATACTTACTGGTAACAGACTTGTAGGAGTCGATAGGGTATTTTTCTCGTGTCGGATCGTAGTTAGCGGTAAGAAATTTCCTGCTAGATTGATAGAGTTTCCGATGGCCGATTATGATGTGGTCTTAGGGATGGATTGGTTGAGGAACCAGTATGCTATAATAGACTACCATAATGGTAGGGTTGTTTTTAGCATTCCAGGCGAGCCAGAGTTTTCCTTCTCCCGAGGCGCAGTTGAGCCTTCTCCTCCAGTATTGCGGATGGCGGTAGCAGCAGTACAGTTGCCCCGGATAGTCGAAGAGTTTCCAGATGTATTCCCAGAAGAGCTTCCAGGTATGCCGTCAGAGCGGGAGATCGAGTTCACTATCGACTTGATTTCCGGAACAGCCCCAGTATCAGAGAGAGTCTACAGAATGGCGCCGTCAGAGTTGGAGATATTGTACAAGATGATTGAAGAACTTCGAACCAAGGGATTCATTCGTGCTAGTGGATCGCCTTGGGGAGCCCCGATGCTTCTTGTGAAAAAGAAGGATGGTACGTCCAGGTTACGTGTTGATTATCGTACCTTGAACTCAGTGACAATTAATAACAGATACCCTCTCCCGAGGATAGATGACTTGTTTGATCAACTCAAGGGAGCATCAGTATTCTCGAAGATCAACTTGCACTCAGGGTACCATCAGATCAGGGTCAGAGAGCAGGACATCCCGAAGACAGCTTTTAGATCCAGATATGGGCAATGGGAGTTCCTTGTTATGCCCTTTGGAGCAACCAAAGCGCCGGCGGTATTCATGGATCTCATGAATCGCATCTTCATGCCTTACTTGGATCAGTTTGTGATTGTGTTCTTGGATGACATCCTGGTCTATAGCAGGAGGGAGGTGGAGCATGAGCAGCATCATCGTGTGGTTCTTCAGATTCTCAGGACGCACTAGTTGTATGCCAAGTTCAGTAAATACGAGTTCTGGCTTGATCGCATTTCATACTTGGGTCACATCATCACCAGAGGAAGAGTAGAAGTAGATCCCCAGAAGATTGTGTCTATTGAGTCGTGGCCAGTGCCCAGTACAGTCGCAGAAGTTCGCAGTTTCCTTGGATTGGCCGGCTACTACCAGCACTTTGTTTTAGATTTTGCTCAGATTTCAGTGCCATTGACCCAATTGAATCGCAAGGATGTTCAGTTTGCTTGGACAGCAGAATGTCAGGATTCATTCGAGAAGTTGAAGCGAGGCTTGATGACGGCTCCCATTCTCGCGCTTCCAGATGGAACCGGAGGATTCTCCGTGTATTGTGATGCTTCAGGCAGAGGCTTAAGATGTGTTCTGATACAGCATGGAAAGGTAATAGCTTATGCTTCACGACAACTTCGTGATCATGAGAGGAATTACCCAACCCATGACTTGGAGCTGGCAGCAGTAGTGTTTGTACTTAAGTTGTGGAGGCACTACTTGTACGGAGATATGGTAGAAATTTTCACCGACCACAAGAGCCTGAAGTATGTTTTAACCCAGAAGGATCTTAACATGCGTCAGAGGAGGTGGCTGGAGCTTCTTGTGGATTATGATGTCAACTTGCAGTATCATCCCGGGAAGGCCAACGTTATTGCAGATGTATTGAGCAGGAGAGCCGGAGTTTATTTCCTAACAGCGCAACCAGAGCTATTAGCAGATCTTCAAAAGATGGGTATTGAAGTTGTTCTTTCTTCTAGTATAGCATTGATGGCCAGCATGCAAGTTCAGTCCACTATAGTCGAGAGGATCCGGATGGCGCAGTCAGCAGATTCCAAGCTTCAGCGACTCAGGACAGAGTGTGAGGCAGGACGAAGACCAGAATTATGTATTCATGAAGACGATACACTTAGGCATGGTAAGCGTCTTTGTGTACCCAGTGGAGATATCAGACAGGAGGTCGTGGCAGAGGCTCACAGTTCGCAGTATTCCATCCATCCTGGCAGTACGAAGATGTACCGTGATATCCGTCAATATTTTGGTGGAATTGCATGAAGAGGGAGATAGCCCGGTATGTCTCTCGTTGTTTAGTCTGCCAACAAGTTAAGGCTGAACATCAGAGGCCGGCTGGACTTCTTCAGCCTTTGCCCATTCCAGAATGGAAGTCGAAACATGTGACCATAGATTTTGTGACTGGATTGCCTAGATCCCCAGCTGGTCAAGATGCTATTTGGGTTATAGTTGATCGGCTCACAAAGGTGGCTCACTTCCTCCCGTTCAGAGTTGGTCAGCCGACAGCTCAGTTAGCAGAGATGTACCTCAGGCAGATCATCAGATTGCATGAAGTGCCAGCCAGTATCACCTCGGACCGAGATTCAAGATTTACGTCGTACTTTTGGCGTAGCCTGCAAGAGAGTTTGGGGACTCATCTCCAGTTCAGTTCAGCCTATTACCCGCAGACAGATGGTGAGTCGGAGCGTACAATCCAGACTCTTGAAGACATGTTGAGATCTTGTACGCTTGACTTTGGTGGTTCATGGGAAGATCACTTGCACCTGGTGGAGTTCTCGTACAACAACAGTTTCCAAGTTAGTATCCAGATAGCACCGTTCGAGGCACTGTATGGTAGAAAGTGCAGATCCCCGCTAGCATGGGATGATGTCGGAGAGAGACAGATGCTCGGTCCAGAAATAATTGCCCAGACAGTTGAAGTGGTCAAAAAATTCAGGGATCATCTTCGAGTTGCCCAAGATCGCCAGCACCATTGGGCCGATTCTCATCAGCGCCCTCTTGAGTTTTCGGTCGGCGATCATATATTCCTGAGGATTTTGCCTAACCGTAGCGTCATTCGTTTCGGCGCACGAGGAAAGCTTAGTCCTAGGTATATAGGGCCGTTTGACATTCTGGAGCGAGTAGGAGATGTGTCCTATCGTCTCGCTCTTCCTCCGTCGCTAAGCGAAGTGCATGACGTGTTCCATGTATCCCAATTACGACGGTATATCCCGGACCCGAGCCACGTCCTAGATTATTCGGAATTGGTTGTTGGTACCAACCTTTTGTATGAGGAGAGGCCCGTGTCTATATTGGATCGGAGAGAGAAGACACTCAAGAACAAGACTATCAAGTTAGTCCGAGTTGCTTGGGTCATCACTCTTTGGGTGAGTCAACGTGGGAGCGTGAGGATGACATCCGATCGCGGTATCCGACTTGTTTGACTCGTGAGGTATAATGTCTTTCTTATGCCTCATGCCTACGATTCCTTGCTTGAATGTGTGATTGCCTGCCTAGTTATAGCTTGCTTGTGATTAATATAGCTTGTCCTCGTCTCTCTAGCCTCTTAATTAAATTTCGAGGACGAAATTCTTTTAAGGTGGGTAGAATTGTAATGCATGTGGTTCGTATTAAGTATTTTAGAATACGTGTACGTATTTTATCTTGTATTACATGATTTCCTTGCTTAGCTTCCTTTTTGGCTTGGTTTATTCTTGGGTTGGGTTCGGCTAGGCTTGGTTTTCTTTGGTTTATTATGAACTAAGGGTGAACCCCCTACCTACCACCACCACTACCATTTATTAACCATTCTTCCTTCTCTCTCTTCATTACTCTTCTTCTTCTTCCATTTACTTCTTCACCTACCAGAGAGAGAGAGAGGTCTAGGCAAGTACAACTTGCTTTATGGAGAAAATCTAATTTTATTGCTTCATTCTCTTCCTTGCAGCATTTTAACTTACTTTAGTACTTGGCATTTCCACTTTCCATGGCTAGATTCTTGTAGATCTAAGTTTACTTTATTTTCAGAATTCTTGGGTTTTGATCTACTTAATCTTGTTATTTTTGAGTTTTGATGGTTCTATGTTGTTGAGAATTTTATTCTGCCCCGTTTTGACCTTTGAAAGTTCAGATTTGGACTCCGGATGAAGGTTTTATGGAGCTTGAAGACTTGGTTTCATGGTGTTCTTCTACTTGGAGAATAAGAACAGTACTTGACTTGCCTGCATGAATATTTCATGCGGCAAGTGATTCCCCTAGCCGCATGAATTATCCTGGCCGCATATGCCACTCTTCCAGCCGCATAGGTCTCGGCATAATTCGAGCCGCATGAACTTGGTCCACTTGTAGCCGCTTATAACTTGTATTTCCTCTGACCGCATAAGCCTACTTCCTCTCTTGGTCGCATAGGCTGAGTCTCATTCCGGGCCGCATGGATTCATTTCCATCAGCCGCATGAGACTCTTGTTCTTCTAGCCGCATATGGGCCCACTCTCTGAGAGCCATATGGAACTCGCTCGACCCCAGCCACATAATACTCCGCTCCTCTTGAGCTGCATAGGCCTTCCTTTCCGCTAGCCGCATAGACCTGCTTTCCGTTTGCCGCATGAGGCTCAACTTCTTGAGCCGCATGCAGCCCCACTTGCTCTCAGCCGTATGCGCCTCTTGCTCCTTCAGCCGCATGTCTACCTGCCGCATGAGGTCGAGTTATTCATGGCCGTATGGATCCTGCAACCCTGAGCCGCATGGAACCGCACCAGTCCGACCTCATGGGTTCATATTCCTTGGCCGCATGCGCCCTTGATTGAACATCGCCGTATGGGCTGTTCCCACCCTCAGCTGCATGAGCTGCTCCCGCATGGATTCTCTCCTTGGCCGTATGTGCTCGAGCTGTATGGCTTTCTATAGACTATATTCTATGTTTTATTACTTGATTATTACTGTTAATTTATGTCCTGTAACCTCAGATCAACTTGGGTCTCCTGATTGAATGCTTGCACTATGATGCCTCGCACATGTACCTGAACACAAAAGTGACCCGTCGTGGTGCACTCCTGACAAGTGAACATGACATGACCAGATAGTGGCCCGTCGTGGCGTACTCCTGACCAGTATACTTGACATGATAACCTGACATGATATATCTTGATAAGCTGTTGCAACGGCTACCTGACATAACATGACCTGTATAATTAACCTGGACACCATGGACGATTGTGCTTGTACAAATAATTCAGTCCTGTCTTGCATCATATCTAGGAGGGGACTCCTGAGTACCACGGTCAGGAATACCTACTGAAATGGACTAAGGCTAATAATTAGATTAATACATTAGTCATAAAGAGATCTCCCAGCTACAGGCAATCCCGTTACCTGGGCGCGCCTGGGATCTGTAGCCTGTCGTCGAGTAGGACACATTTCCAGCACACTATCATGTTGCACCCTTCAAGCTACCTAAGGGTACATGCGTTTCCTGGACGATGTACCCACCTGAATTCAACCCCTAATTTTCGACCTGGGTAACCTGGATGGTCTGCAGGGCTTATGGCTGTGGAATAATCTCACTGCATCTTGCTAGTAACTAGGCTTGTGATAACCCTAGCTAGTTAAAGTATCAAGCCGTACTCATTGCTTGGCCGTGATTGATTGAATGAGGAATAATCTGTCTAGTCTTGATCCTGTATAAATTGTTACATGCTCTGACTTCTTATATTATCTTACTGATAAATGGGAGAAACCAAGTTCGGTTCAGACGAAGGGTTACAATCCTGGTCCTTGTTTGGTTTAAGGATTGTAACCTGGTTCTCTGAATGGTTCCATGGTTATCTTTCCGTATATCCTCGTGATGTTATATTTTCTCCAGTTTTACTATATATTATTATCTTCTGTGCTAATTGCTAGTTTTAGTTCCTAAGTGAAGCTTCCTTTGTGGCACTTGCTCTTTCTGGGATCTCACCCAGCTGGTTTTGTATGGCCGGATTTCGGAGCAGCTCCAGAGGATCTACCGACCTTCCAGCCCGATGGTAACCACCAGGCGTAACCAGGGCAACGAGTGGGTTATTTTTGGCTCTCCCACTCTATTGTAAAAATATTCTTTTGAGGCGTTTAGCCGACGAGCACCTGTTTAGCTCGATTGCACTTACTTACTGTCTGCCTACGGGCTGTAACATGATTGACAGATCCTAGGGTTGATCATGTATGACTAAATCTCTTGCTAGTCCTAACATTTTGTAACGACTAGCTTCATGATCAACTGAATATGTATTGTTTGGGACGCCTTACTATTGTATATTTGGTGATCTTACATCTTGTAACATTTACTTACTTGCTTGTGATTGAGACACTAGGCTTGTTCATGACCTTAAGAGACTGTTGGCTTGTAGTTAAACCCTCATGTATCTAGACAGCCGTGACCGTATAGCGAGAAGGATTCCATTTCATATACGTAGCTGGCTATGTCTGGCCCCGCTCTCCTGTATTCTGGTTCTGGGGCGTGACACCTATGACCAAGCGTATTTCTCTCACAGAATACCACATCCTAAGTAGTTAAGCTAACTGTTCGCGCGAATGGATAATGGCATGCCAATTGCAAGTATGCGTCAACTAGGATAACTACTTAACAGTTATCTCCAAACTCTATAAATAGAGTTCCAATTCACTTCACAAGCATCACTAATGATCATAATCTCCTGAGCAAGTTGCTACAACACTCTCCAGAGGCTTTCTTCTCCGGTATTGCATCGTCCAAGGGATAAAGTGTTCGTCTTCTGATCAGATTCCTAAATTTGTACTTCCCCAGAATCAAATTGTACTCTTATACTCTTCTTTCTTAGTTTGTAAACTAGTTTTCTTGGAAAACTTTTGTTCTCACAAACAAAATAGCGACTCTGCTGGGGACGACTTTCTCCTCTGATGAGAAAGTGAAAACTCAATGCGATGTTGCGTCGGTCGGCACGACGTAGAAGACTTTGGTTGTGAAAGTCGACCAAACAGTCTACGAAGCCATGATTGGCGCTGGGGGTGCTAAGCGTGCATCCTCTACTGTCTCTAAAGAGAGGAAAACCTGCGCCACCTGGACTCCAAAGTCCACTAGCACGCCAATCGCTGCTCCTCCATAAAGCAAGGACAAATATTCTGTGACTACTCTACCAGTTCTGAACTAGGTGGAGAGCGCACCAATTACTATTTCGACGCCAATCAAGGGACAGGGCCATGTGCTATTCCTCATTCTTCCCCAGTTCTAAACTTGGGGAAGACCGCGCCAATACCTTGGCGACAATTAAGAGACAGCGCCCTGTGGCCTCTTCTCACTCCTAAGTTCTAAAGTTGGTAGAGAATCTACCTATCACTGCCCCTGCGCAGAATAAGGGAAAGTTCCCTATGGCCTCTCCAAATCCTTCCCCAATCCCGAACTTGATGGAAAATGCATCTGATTGCGCCTCTGTGCCAATCGATGCCAGAACACTTTTGAGTAGAAACTGTACTTCTTTTTGCAGAGACAATCAAATCGATGCCAAGAAACTCTGCTCGAAGTTCACTTCCTGCTACCCATCTGCGTCATACCAAACATGCCAAAACATATGCGCAGGATAAGATAGCATCTGGCCCACTCCTCATCAAGCTAACCAGCGCCAATCAAGGGAAAGTCAGGATCTCCTACTTTGCGCATATCAAGGTCAAGGCAGAAAAGACTGATAGTTTCTCAGACAGATAGGCAAGTGGAATATAACACTGACATGCGCGCTTACCTCAACAAGTGCAGAACAAAATCAACCTCATCAAGTCATATGATGCACCAAGAACAATCTGTGCCACCTACCAAATTGTGCACAGTGAAGGCTTCTAAGATCAAGAATCCTCTCACCTATGCCAATGAACTCAGTACATCCCTATACACTCAGGGGACACAGAATCTCAAGAGCAGGAACTATGCTCCTAACATAATCAAGGCATTTGTGCCTCCATCTTCTCCTTATCCTGTAACTGTAACCGATCTCCACGATCTTCTTATACAAAAGCGGAAGATTGCAGGACCATCTCATACACCTGTAACTCCACATCAGAAACATCACTATAATCAGCACCATGAGATAGTGATCAAGTGTTACTGTCAATCAGTTAAAAGGTCTGTCTTCGATCGCTTGAATTACACTCGGACTCCTGAACTCATTATGGTGGACGAAGATGAACTGCTGTATGCTTCGGTCAACATGACGTCCTATAGTATCGGGGTGAAAACGTCCAAGACGTAATGCATCCCACAATCCTAGTCAGCAATACGTTGATCTAATCTGTGACTCTGGCAAAGGAGTCTACCAAAATACAAGATCAAGAGGATGAGACCTTCTCGGTCAAAAGAATCTTCCTAATTCCAATCGAGATTTTATCGGTCAAAGGAATCTTTCCACTCCTCATCTTGGGGGTAGCTCTCTACCTGACTTCGATGCCGATGGTGAAGACTCAGATCGAATTGTCTTATCCACCAGTTTGTCTTCAGTGGCTAGAGAAGTGGTCGCCTATGTCACTAATGATGAACAAGATGTTTCTAGCTCTGCCTATTAGGAACAACAGATCGCTGCCTTAGAGGCCAACTTGAAAACAATGGCTGAAATGGTTACAAGTATTGTAAAACTCCTAAATTTCTACTATATTTTTTATCGATTTTGGTATTGATTTAAAATTTTTGTATTGTACGTCGCATAGTTGTATTGTACGTCACGCACGAAATTTTATTTTTCGTAGTTGCTCATCAAGTGCGAATATGTGCGAGCGTACATATTTTAGAAAAATATTTTTTCTATTTTATTATACAGTTTCAAAATATTATATAATTACTATTCTTGCTATAAAAAGCCTTTTTGTTTTTAGCAGTTATTAATCCTAAATAAAATTTTATTGTATACTAGGAAAGGCATAATCATGTATGCATTATTCGTGCATACAGATATTTCGTAATTATTTATTAGTCTATTTTAAATAAAAATGTAATTTTCGAGATTTACTAATATTAATATTTTATTATTCAAAAAGATATTTAAAAATAATTATTATTTTCGAAATTATTATTATTGGTATTTTGAAAAAATATATTTGGAAGTTATTGTGGCCATTTAAATATTAATTTGATTTTTGGATTTATTTAAATAGTGAAACATTGAAATTTGATTTATCCCATTGATTTTAAACCAAGAATTTAATTAGATTTAAATTTGATTTGTATTTAGAATTTGATTTTTGATCTGAATTTGGATTATTGAAATAATTTAAATAAATAGGTTGAATTATCTAATTGGGTTTTAAATATTCCTAATTCCTATCCAATTGGGAATTCCTACATCCTATAAATAGGCAGGTACTCCTCCAATTCATTATTCATCCACAATAAATTTCTCCACAAATCTATGTGCATCGTGTCTGTGTCCATTTAAATTCTTTTTCCATATTTTTACATTTACAAATTCCTTTCCCGCGGTGTCGACATCCCCGACACAGCATAATTCCCAATCCAGACACGTCCCCAAACCTCTAAACTAATACCCTAATCCCTAATACCTAATACCATAATCCCTAATCCGCCATGGCTACGTCGTGCTTCCTTCGACCACCCCCGGCCAAACCCTCCAGTCACCACCAGCCCCTCTCTCGGCCAACGGCCGCAGACCGAACCCTTCGACCCCAGCTAACACCACATCACCACCTCGGCATCCACCCCCTGTCCGATTAACCACCACCCAAATCTCCATTCGCCCCGACCACTGCAGCACCATCGCTCGACACAACCCTCGTCGCCGACCAGTGTCGCCTCCTCTCCCCGTTGACCATAACTCCCATACCGGCTTCCCCTGGCCAGCGCCATACCACCGCCACTAGTTCTCCTCCTACGCCTCCAAGACCAAGACACAGCCACTACCACAATAAACCACCGCCACTCCGGCCATCGCCGGCCGGCCGCGCCCAAAAGGAAAAGGAAGCCCAAGACCTAAAATGTACAACCAACAGGCACCACCACCGTTACTAACCTGACCCAACGCCGCCCCGTCCCGCTACGTCTGCACCATCGGGCCAGCCATGGCCGTCCAGCCATGGAGAACCGCCCCGCCATGCCGGAGCTTCCCATCGCCGGCGACGGACGGGCCTCCGTGCTTATCCTCCTCTTCCGATCTCTCCGTCGCCCTCACCGGCAGCGCAGATCCGCCTATAGGGTGCGGTGCTCCTCCGAGTGAGCCACCTCTGGCGCCGTCCCTTCTTTTTCGGCCGCGACCGTCCCCTTCAGTGCCGCCGACTTCCGCCACTCTCCGCCAGCAGCCCCGACCAGAAACTCCCAAACCCCTCTCGCCATGTCAGGGTCGGCGCTGCCCCCATGCACCGCCGTGGCCGCGTGCCATCGGAACCCTCCGCCTGCGTGCCCATCGAAACCCTTTCCTCCACCGCGTCCTTCTCCCGAAACCCCCTCCGTCCTCTCCACCGCGTTCCTCCGCCATCGCCTAAGCCTCCGCCGCCTACCGGTGACTACACACCACCGGAGCTCCGTCGATCAAAACCTCTCCTCCTCCGCCTCTCGATTCCATCCGCTGTGCCCATCGCCGCCCACTCCGCACGCAGCTCCGCCCCGGCGAACTCGCCGGCCGCCTTGCCCAGCGTGCCACGCCGCCGACCGAAACCTCCGATCCCTCCGCCTCCTTTCTCTCTCTCCTCTCTCTTCCTTTCTTTCTTAAATGATTTTTTTATTTCGTTTAAAGTCTGCTGACTTGTTTACATACCGGATTTGGATTGCTATTAATATTCTATTATTATTATTTATTATTATTATAATAATTATTATATAATTTATTATATGGATTATTTTTATTATGTTATATTAATTACTGAGATTTTTGTTATTACTATTATAGTTATTAATATTATTATTATTATTTATTTTATTTTATTTTATTATTGTTGTAGTTGTTTGGGTTGTTGTCCTCAAGAGGAGGAAACAGCAGGTAGTTGGAGTATTGTTTTAAACTTTATTTTTCTTATTTTTATATGCGTATTTTAAACAACAGCAGAGCTCTCTGCTGATGATTGTATTATTAGCATTATACTTTTTGATTCCTTTGCTTTCTCCTTCCTTTTGATATTCTGCTAATATTTTATTATTATTAATATTTTTATTATTAATATTATTGATAGTAAATAAATAAAGTTATTATTGTGTATACATAAATGTTTTTTTTTTTGCTATTTATTACCATTAGTTTTTGAATAATTTATTTGTATTTCATACATAGTCGATATTTTACAAAAGTTATTACAGGGCTTGCCCTATAATTATTCTCAAATTATTTTTAGAAGCCTAAAATAATTCATTGTTATGAACTTGGAGTTTTTGCCTATAAACGATTTTTTGATAAAATATAGTTTCAATTATTATAAATAGTTTTCTAAATCGTATATAATATTTATCCAAATTCCTTTGATTATCCTTCTGTCCATGACCAGCCCTATTACTCCCATTTCCTCATCAATTCCGTACTACCTTATGTCCTCCCTGGCCCTTCTGGACCCAATAGAACTGTCCGTGCCACCATCAGAGGTCACCTTGCATAGTTGTTACCCCGAAGTTGCAGTTCGTGCCATATTGACCATTGCAGTACACCAGGCGTCCTACCAGGGAAGACACCTTGCCATTTGTTGTTTACTTATTTTTAGCTCATATTTCATGCATTATTTATTTTCTTTATGCAAAATAAACTGTGAAACATGGCATAACCTGTTAGAACTTACTGTTTATTTATGTTTCCTGCTATGTATTATTTTTTTTACACATTAAACCTAGATTTAAGGGACCACCTTTGTGTGTTGCATTCATTGGCCTTGACACGTTGTACCACGAAGTTGTGTGTCGCATGTAGGACACGAAAGTGCGTGATTGGCTGGCTACCAGTACGTACAAGCCGTACAATAGGAATAACCGCTAATAGAGATTGCATGCTAGTTTGACTTAGCGGTTATAGTGGTTTGTGTTGTGGATACAACACAGTAGGCATTGGGAGAGGACAATTCCTTAGCGTATGGACTTCGATGCACTTCCCTTGTGACCCGGACTCTCCGCTGGAGATACGAGGTTGATGACCCATGATTACTGACGGCCACTGACGATTCTGCGGAACGTCATGCTCTTACTGATGGGGCCTCTGGTGCCCAAGGGGGACTACGCCGATCCTATTTAGCCAGGGCCCATGTGTAGGAAGGATTGTTCTTAACTATATTTTACTTAGAACGGTTAGGCACCTTTATCCGTTAGGTACGAGTACTTTTGGTTTGGGTACTTGTATCTGACCGTGGCTTGGAACAATAACTTGTCGAGAATTAGTTTGTCACATCTAGTCCTTGTTTGGTTGTAGGTGTGACTTACTACTTCGATGAGAAGGTATTGAACCTTGTTAGGGTCCGGATGCCATATTGGATTCATAGCATGGAAAGGTACGTCACCGTGAATTAGTTTACCATCTCCTGTCCTTGTTTGGTTGGGGGGATGGTACGCTCGTTCAGTAGGTGCGTATTGGACCATGTTATAATTCGATTGACTTATTTATTTGAGCAATATTTATTCTGTTTATATGGCATGATATTATGTGTCTTGTTACGTCCCTCTGAGGACCTGGTTATCTCTCCAGGTGTGTGCTATTGTCTTTCGCAGGTGTTCTAGCTCTAGCCGTGATCATCGTTATTTCTTCGAGGATAATTGCATTTGGATCGTCTTCGCTTCGCTCGCCAAATTCATATCTTTTCTCATGTATTTTTACTTTACTTGTTGGTAGTGGATTTGTCTCCGCCCAACTACATGTACCAAAGACAGTTCGTTATCTTTATATGATATCTTTTATTCATTTATTTTGTGTGGATGAGATTAGTTATGGTTCTACTGTATTTTACAGGTTATGTACTCATACGAGGATTCCATATATTAGAGTACACTTCGTATGAATACAGCTGGCATGTCTACGTTCCTAGTCCTATGTATTTTGGGACTGGGGCATTACATGTTTTGTGGTAGCCCATGCAGGTCAAGATAAATTGTTTGGTTACTTTACCATACCAAGCAAGCCTGCGTATCGGATTAGAAGTCTAGGATCTCATCCACATACTTGACCTCTTTCCTTGATTTTATCTACTCCGTATTCCTATCTTCCCTTCGTGCTTGCTAGAGATTGACCCTACTAGTTAGTCGTCCCAAAACACCATTAGCTTAATTCTTTAAGTTGGGTAGAATACCTTATGAACTAGCAACCCCTTTGACCTAGTGACCTATATTAGCCAGTTTATTTAGATCCTAAAATCTAGAGGACCTAACCCATCTAGCCAACCAAGGACTTGGACAAGAAGACTATAGGACGACTGTATGACTTAGAATCATTCTACCTTCTTTAAATCTTAATCTCTCGTGCCTATGTAATTACTATTTTGACTAATGATGCTAATGTAGCCTAGTTTTTGCAAGCTTATTCCTTATCGAGCTTGTCCAAGACATATGTTAATTGGGTCGCTCCCACTAACATATTGCCTAATCAGAACCGGTGCATGATGGTCAGATCAACCGAGTGCACTTTGGTTCGCTTTTATCTATCATTCTACGTAGATGGAGACATAGTTAAACTTGCCCCTAGAGTCTCATCTGCGAAAGCCTTGACAACTCTACTTGAAATTATTCCATCATCATTGAACCATAAATTAGTATTTGAAACATATTCTTGAACTCTTGTTGGCTTCATCTTTCATCTATCTTAAGTTCCTCGTCCTTCTCTCGACCCAAGATTAAACTTTCGCGACCTCCTTGGAACTTGAGATTGATTTAACTCTAAACCTAGGCGACTATATTCTCTAAAAATTTGCTTGCTCTACTCGATTCTATCTTTCTTTATTCGTGTCTTATCACCATTTAACTTAACCCTTAAATCTTTCCTATTTTTTAGTGTTAACTAGCAACCCTCTTTCAAAACCCTATCCTTGAGTTAATTCTATAGATTCAAAACTCAAGACATTCAAATTGCATGATCATCGTTCGTCACCTTGTTCACTATTTAATCGCAAACTTTTTTCTATCCTCTACCTTACCTACTCCTAAATTTCGATGACGAAATTCTTTTAAGTTGGGTAGGATGTAAAACCCCTAAATTTCTACTATATTTTTTATCGATTTTGGTACTGATTTAAAATTTTTGTATTATACGTCGCATAGTCATATTGTACGTCGCGCACGAAATTTTATTTTTCGTAGTTGCTCGTCAAGTGCGAATATGTGTGAGCGTACATATTTTAGAAAAATATTTTTTCTATTTTATTATACACTTTCAAAATATTATATAATTACTATTCTTGCTATAAAAAGCCTTTTTGTTTTTAGCAGTTATTAATCCTAAATAATATTTTATTGTATACTAGGAAAGGCATAATCATGTATGCATTATTCGTGCATACATATATTTCATAATTATTTATTAGTCTATTTTAAATAAAAATGTAATTTTCGAGATTTATTAATATTAATATTTTATTATTCAAAAAGATATTTAAAAATTATTATTATTTTCGAAATTATTATTATTGGTATTTTGAAAAAATATATTTGGAAGTTATTATGGCCATTTAAATCTTAATTTGATTTTTAGATTTATTTAAATAGTGAAACATTAAAATTTGTTTTATCCCGTTGATTTTAAACCAAGAATTTAATTAGATTTAAATTTGATTTGTATTTGGAATTTGATTTTTGATCTGAATTTGGATTTATTGAATTAATTTAAATAAATAGGTTGAATTATTTAATTGGGTTTTAAATATTCCTAATTCCTATCCAATTGGGAATTCCCATATCCTATAAACAGGCAGGTACTCCTCCAATTCATTATTCATCCACAATAATTTTCTCCACAAATCTACGTACAACGTGTCTGTGTCTATTTAAATTCTTATTCCATATTTTTACATTTACAAATTCTTTTCCCGCGGTGTCGACATCCCCGACACAGCATAATTCCTAATCCAGACACGTCCCCAAACCTCTAACCTAATACCCTATTCCCCAATACCTAATAACCTAATCCCCAATCCGCCATGGCTACATCGTGCTTCCTTCGACCACCCCCGGCCAAACCCTCCGGTCACCACCAGCCCCTCTCTCGGCCAACGGCCGCAGACCGAACCCTTCGACCCCAGCTAATACCACATCACCACCTCGGCATCTACCCCGTGTCCGATCAACCACCACCCAAATCTCCATTCGCCCCGACCACTGCAGCACCATCGCTCGACACAACCCCCGTCGCCGACCAGCGTCGCCTCCTCTCCCCGTTGACCATAACTCCCATACCGGCTTCCCCTGGCCAGCGCCACACCACCGCCAGTAGTTCTCCTCCTACGCTTCCAAGACCAAGACACAGCCACGACCATAATAAACCACTGCCACTCCGGCCATCGCTGGCCGGCCGTGCCAAGAAGCCCAAAACCTAAAATGTACAACCAACAGGCACCACCATCGTTACTAACCTGACCCAACGCCTTCCCGTCCCGCCGCGTCTGTACCATCGGGCCATCCATGGCCGTCCAGCCACGGAGAACCGCCCCGCCATGCCGGAGCTTCCCATCGTCGGCGATGGACGGGCCTCCGCGCTTATCCTCCTCTCTCGATCTCTCCGCCGCCCTCACCGGCAGCACAGATCCGCCTATGGGGTGCAGTGCTCCTCCGAGCGAGCCACCTCTGGCGTCGCCCTTTCTTTTTCGGCCGCGACCGTCCCCTTCAGCGTCGCCGACTTTCGCCACTCTCCGCCAGCAGCCCCGGCCAGAAACCCCCAAACCCCTCTCGCCGTGTCAGGACCGGCGCTGCCCCCACGTACCGCGTGGCAGCGTGCCATCGGAACCCTCGCCGGAACCCTCCGCCTGTGCGCCCATCGAAACCCTTTCCTCCACCACGTCCTTCTTCTGAAACCCCCTCCGTCCTCTCCACCGCGTTCCTCCGCCATCGCCTAAGCCTCCGCCGCCTACCGGCGACTCCACACCACCGGAGCTCCGCCCTACCGCCGCCGATCAAAACCTCTCCCCCTCCGCCTCTCGATTCCATCCGCTGCGCCCATCGCCGCCTACTCCGCGCGCAGCTCCGCCCCGGCGAACCCGCCGGCCGCCTCGCCCAGCGCGCCACGCCGCCGACCGAAACCTCCGATCCCGCCGCCTCCTTTCTCTCTCTCCTCATGATTTTTTATTTCGTTTAAAGTCTGCTGACTTGTTTACATACCGGATTTGGATTGCTATTAATATTCTATTATTATTATTATTTATTATTATTATGATTATTATATAATTTATTATATGGATTATTTTTATTATGTTATATTAATTACTGAGATTTTTGTTATTACTATTATAGTTATTATTATTTTTTATTTTATTTTATCATTGTTGTAGTTGTTTGGGTTGTTGTCCTCAAGAGGAGGAAACAGCAGGTAGTTGGAGTATTGTTTTAAGCTTTATTTTTCTTATTTTTATATGCGTATTTTAAACAACAGCAGAGCTCTCTGCTGATGATAGTATTATTAGCATTATACTTTTTGATTCCTTTGCTTTCTCCTTCCTTTTGACATTCTGCTAATATTTTATTATTATTATTATTACTTTCATTATTAGTATTATTAATAGTAAATAAATAAAGTTATTATTGTGCATACATAAATGTTTGTTTTTTTTGCTATTTGTTACCATTAGTTTTTGAATAAGTTATTTGTATTTCATACATAGTCGATATTTTACAATTAATTTTACAAAAGTTATTAGAGGGCTTGGCCTATAATTATTCTCAAATTATTTTTAGAGGCCTAAAATAATTCTATTGTTATGAACTTGGAGTTTTTGCCTATAAACGATTTTTTGATAAAATATAGTTTCAATTATTATAAATAGTTTTCTAAATCGTATATAATCTTTATCCAAATTCCTTTGATTATCCTTCTGTCCATGACCAGCCCTATTACTCCCGTTTTCTCACCAATTTCGTACTACCTTATGTCCTTCCTGACCCTTCTGGACCCAATGGAACTGTCCGTGCCACCATCAGAGGTCACCTTGCATAGTTGTTACCCCGAAGTTGCAGTTCGTGCCACATTGACCATTACAGTACACCAGGCGTCCTACCAGGCAAGACACCTTGCCATTTGCTGTTTACTTATGTTTAGCTCATATTTCATGCATTATTTATTTTTTTATGCAAAATAAACTGTGATACATGGCATAACCTGTTAGAACTTATTGTTCATTTATGTTTCCTGCTATGTATTATTTTTCTTGCACACTAAACCTAGATTTAAGGGACCACCTTTGTGTGTTGCATTCATTGGCCTTGACATGTTATACCACGAAGTTGTGTGTCGTATGTAGGACACGGAAGTGCGTGATTGGCTGGCCACTAGTACGTACAAGCCGTGCAAAGGAATAACCGCTAATAGAGATTGCATGCTAGTTTGACTTAGCGGTTATAGTGGTTTGTGTTGTGGATACAACACAGTAGGCATTGGGCGGGATGGACAATTCCTTAGCGTATGGGCTTCGATGCACTTCCCTTGTGACCCGGACTCTCCGCTGGAGATACGGGGTTGATGACCCATGATTACTGATGGTCACTGACGATTCTGCGAAACGTCATGCTCTTACTGATGGGGCCTCTGGTGTCCAAGAGGGACTACGCCGATCCTATTTAGCCAGGGCCCATGCATAGGAAGGATTGTTCTTAACTATATTTTACTTAGAACGGTTAGGCACCTTTATCCGTTAGGTACGAGTACTTTTGGTTTGGGTACTTGTATCTGACCGTGGCTTGGAACAATAACTTGTCGCGGATTAGTTTGTCACATCTTGTCCTTGTTTGGTTGTAGGTGTGACTTACTACTTCGATGAGAAGGTATTAAACCTTGTTGGGGTTCGGATACCATATTGGATTCATAGCATGGAAAGGTACATCACCGTGAATTAGTTTACCATCTCCTGTCCTTGTTTGGTTCGGGGATGGTATGCTCGTTCAGTAGGTGCGTATTAGACCATGTTATAATTCGATTGACTTATTTATTTGAGCAATATTTATTCAGTTTATATGGCATGATATTATGTGTCTTGTTACGTTCCTCTGAGGACCTGGTTATCTCTCCAGGTGTGTGCTATTGTCTTTCGCAGGTGTTCTAGCTCTAGCCGTGATCATCACTATTTCTTCGAGGATGATTGCATTTGGATCGTCTTCGCTTCGCTCGCCAAATTCATATCTTTTTTCATGTATTTTTACTTTACTTGTTGGTAGTGGATTTGTCTTCGTCCAACTACATGTACCAAAGATAGTTCGTTATCTTTATATGATATCTTTTATTCATTTATTTTGTGTGGATGAGATTAGTTATGGTTCTACTGCATTTTACATCTTATGTACTCATACGAGGATTCCATATATTAGAGTACACTTCGTATGAATACAGCTGGCATGTCTACGTTCCTAGTCCTACGTATTTTGGGACTGGGGCGTTACAAGTATGCATGTCGTGATCGTAGCACAACATATTGTTCCACCAGTTGTGAATCCAATTCCAATATAAGAACTGATAGCAGCATCTGTACCTGCCAATACTGGCTTGGGGGTACAATCCCCTTTAAATGTTACCATACCAGCTTAGGCTACTCCAAGTCAGTTTGGTACTAGGGGCGATACTTATCATGCGGTTCCACCTCCTAACACATCAAACCAGTCTACTACTTCTCAAGCATCAGGGGATCCTCTCGAAGCAGTCAAGCTTCTGCAAAATCAGTTTGAAGCTTTTAAGCAAAAGGATGGTCTACCGAAGTTAGGGATCAAAAACCTTATCCTGTAGAGTGGAAAGAAGTTCCATTTTCACCTAAGTACAAGCTACCAACCATAATACTATTTGACGACAGCTCATCTCCGAGTCAGTATTTCAACCACTTCGAGGTAATGACTGACCAGCTTCAACCAAACGATGCTCTACTCACTAGAGTATTCGTCGAGAGTTTGGCAGGCGTGGCCTATGAGTGGTATCGTAGCTTGCCAGATTGCTGCATAACAATTTTCACAGCACTGAAACAAATCTTTCTGGAATGGTTCTATTAGGAAACAAATGACATGACCATGTCGGCCCTTATCAAGATCAAACAAAGGCCTAATGAAACTACTGAACGTTTAATAGAGCGCTTCCTTCGTAAAACACTCAAAATGCCTCTGGGTACTCCAAATGCATTTACTATAGATACATGCCAATCAAACTTGTTACCTATAGTCAGCATGTGGACCGGTCCCATGTAAGTCCAAGATTGGGCTTTCTTCATAGTAAGTGCTAGAGCAGCTGAGGATAGTACTGATAAATTCAAGCAGCTTGGCATCCATATGCCTAATCTTAACAAAGATGAGCATTCTACTACTAACAACGGTGGTCGTCAGAACAATCGCAAAGGCAAAGAAGCCTTATCTATCAACGTGGGTCAGTTGACACCTACAATGACGGTACCTACACAAAGAGCACCACGTCCCAAGGAGGAGTACTCCTTTGACGAGGATGACATTCTGAGCATCTTCGATTGTCTAATCAAAAGTAACAAACTTCAACTGCCTGAAGCTAAACGACCAGATGAAGTAGGTAAGACTGACAATCCCAAATATTGTATGTATCACAGGTTCTTGGGGCATCCAACCAGGACGTGTTACTTACTCAAAGGAAAGATCCAAGCGCTGATCAATGCCAAAGTGATCACTCTCCAACAAGATGAGAAGACGGTGACTACCAATATCGTCTCTCTGTAATTCGGCGACTTTCCTACTCAACTAGTACAGGATGGGGTTGTTTCCATTCCAAAGGCTACCCTGGAGATAGTCAACCTTCCGCTAGCATGAAGCAACGGTCTTGTACCTCCGACAACCTTTTGCCAGCACGAAGCGACGGTCTTGTACCTCTGTCAACCGATATAAGGAAGATCATATGGATTTACCCCGACTTGGTTGCTAATTCTGAATCAAAGACATATTTTCCTTCTACCAAGTCAAGAAAGGCATCCAAGTACAAGTCGTATAACATGACATCATTGGGCGGTCATCTTCTACCTTTGGATGCTACATTCATTCCAACGACGGCTTCACCTTCCTCTTTCGAGATGATGGTACAAAAGTCAGAAATTAAGCACCAGCCAGAATTCTATTTGTACTGTCAACAGTCCCGTGAACTGATGACAAAGATGGGATACGATCTACAGAAACCCCTGACTTGAATGACAGGAAAGGGTCTCATATTCCTCTTTCTCTGCGTCTTCAACACAATCAATCCCGTGTTGGCCTGGAATTCTGGACAGATTATTCATCTCTCTAAAAGATGTCTTCCAGAAACAAAACTCGGATGAAGAACTGTAATATGGTTTCCTTTGCACCTGTTCTGGAAGAAGAAGCTATGACTGGTACCAGATATGGGAGGCACTATCTCAGAGACTATCTAGAGGGACAAGAGAATACTGTCACTCCTCCTCTATTCTCTGATACCCCTTTGACATCTTCTCTTCCTGTCCCCAATGTTCCTTCGATATCATCGCCCCAAGCAGAACCTGTTCCTCTTAAACCGATAGCAGCTGACAAAGGCAAACAGCCGGCTCGTATTGACAAAAGTTTGAAGAAAACTCTACATCAGGGACTCAAAAAGTCATATAATTTTGACATACTGGCTCAACTAGCCAATACTCCGGCAAGATTATCGATTTTCGAACTCCTACGTCTCTCGAGGGAAACTCGAAAAACATTAAGTGAGGCTTTGATGCAAGCTGACGCCTGTCTGGCACGTCTCAAAAAACCAGACAAGGAACTAGTGGCATGTTCTCACTGTCATAGTATGATGGAACTGATTCCCAATATCACCTTCACTTAAGACATATGCTTCTAGAGGACAATCGACATGAATGACCTCTCTCCTATACGGGGTATGTCGATACCATAAAGGTCGATGCATTCTAGTCGACCCTGGATCTGCACTCAACATTATGTCAAAGACTCTATTGGATGCGTTGAAGATCCCAGTTCATAACCTCTCTGCAACAATCATGACTATTCTGGGGTTCAATTCCGGGAGAAGCGAACCATTGGGAAAGATTCGCCTAAAAGTCTAAATTGGCAATCTCCATACAAAAGTCACATTTTATGTGATTGACAATCACGTTTCTTACAATGTATTGTTAGGAAGACCGTGGTTACATGAACATAACATCGTATCATCCACTCTCCATCAAATGCTTCAAATATGTCGATGACAATGGAGAAGTTCGAAAGAAAATGGCTGGTCTTAATCCCTTTCGAGGTATCGAGGCCTATTATATAAACTCCAGAATGTATAAAGAAGAATTCATAAAGGTTATATTGGCTATGGACACCGAAGAAGACCAGAAATAGTGTCCGAATGATATTTTGGTAATTCCAGTCAAGGGACGTACTTCTCATCCCTCATCTTCTCAGACGCTGACCAACAATCTCTCCCCTTCCACCAAGCATCCTCCTGCTAAAAATGGAGCATAGGGAGCTCACCTCTTCTGAGCCTCTTGTTATCGACCTTCGTCGTAACAATCCTCCTTCTTCTCCTCCTCTTGTTATTAATCTTGGCAAGCCATCGTCTAAGGTTAAAAACAATATTATAAATGATGATGTAAATATCAATAAAGTAGCATCTTCTTTGTAGTATATTGATGTCAATTATTACACACGATGTTATCTAAAAATCCTGGATAACTTCGAACCCCTTACCTTATGAGCAGTTCAACATCTTCAAGATGAGGTATCACTCGAATCAGTATAACACTCATTCTTTCTAGTTCCCTACCAGAAGAAAGATGAGTATCCTATCCTCTTTAGCAAAGGATTGAATCAAAAGGCTACAGTTGATAGTGATTCTAAAAATGATGATAATGGGCGACTTCAACTACGTCGTTATAGTCAACAGTCTAAGAACACCATCCAAAAGATGGGTTATAATCTCAAATCTGGCCTCAAAGGTGGTAAGGGAAGACTAACTCCTATTCACATACTTTCCCCCAAAAGGAAAGTGTCACGATCCGCACCCGCTTTTCGGGATGCAAGTGCGTGAGCAAGCCAGCTACGTACCAAGAGGACTCCAGCCCAACTCGAATACGTAAACGCTGTCTGGACTATGGTAATATGCTTAATAATGGCAAGGCAAAACTATATCTCAATCCATAATAAGAATATAAAACATGAATGAATACTATAGGTCATGGTCTGCAGCCCACTAGCATACACGTTCGATTAGACTCCAAGAAATAACATGAGTCTATAAAGTAAACTAACAAGCAGAGTATATCATGATAAGGAATGAAAGCACGAATGGATAATAAACGTAATATCAATACCTGGATCCTGCAAGTATATCACATACATCTACCATCCTGCTCTGCTAACTACTCAATGCGATCACTAAACCTGAAGAGATCATCAGGTCCTCAGGAGACATAGCAAGATACATAAAAATATGTCTATCTAACAGTTCTATCATGTCTATGAATATAAACAGGCTATAAACAGAAAACGAGACAGAAACTGACAGGTGGCTACTGACAGGTGACTATGAACACGGATACGAAAACAACTACGCATAAATGAACTGCAGGATGAACAAGTAAACAAGAGATCAATGGAATACCAAACCATCGTCCCGAGTGTGGACACGCAGGTTTGAACTAATCACTAACCCTCGCCCCGAGTGTGGACTCGCAGGTTAGTTTACGACAAACACCCTCGCCCTGAGTGTGGACTCGCAGGTGAAAACAGATCAAGACAAACACCCTCGCCCCGAGTGTGGACTCGCAGGTGCAAACGGTCAACCCTCGCCCCGATTGTGGACTCGCAGGTTGAGAAAATGAGACAGGAATAGCAATTAAATTACACATACTTGTAAATATGACTCAGTCAAGATGCAGGTAAGGACAATCCTATTATGAACTATAATGAGATCAAGCCCGGTATAACTACACTATCAAGTCACGAAAAGATGGTGCTATACAAGCAAGACTAATAAGCTAATAAGCATGGTATGGAGAAAACATATAGATAGAAATCAACTAGAGAACTAAATAATGACATATAAAACAAAAGACTATAAGCATGTAAATAAACTGTAGAGGGAGACAAGGTATCTTGCCTGGTGGTAGCACGAAGAACCAACAATATACCGTCAAGTGGTAAGCCATAAAGTCCAAATCTCACAACTGTCGCCGAAAGCTGAAACAAATATTAACAAAATACTCGGAATAGTCAAATTAGCTAGGATTGCCGGTTCATAAGTCTAATTCTGGACACAGGGGCAAAATGGTCATTTTGGGCCAAAATGATGCCCGCCGTTGGACCCCCCCTTTGCACCAAAAAGTGTGTCAGAGTCAATAATCTCTAAATTTGTCAAACTACATGTCTATAAATTTATTTTGATGATACGAACCCAACCGTATGTCCAAAGTTGGATTCCGACAGGCCATGCACAAAATTGTCCGTTGAATCGGATCGTAGGGCCCGCAAAACGGTGATCCGATCAACTGTCTCAGAATCGGACCAAACTTGGCATACAGGACCAGAAAAATGATACGGTCCTGTTGGTGCAAGTTTCAACTCGATATGACGAACGTACACAAAGTAATTGGAAAATTTGCAAATAGGCTGATATGACGAATTTTGACGGATACGCATCAAATTCGTCGCACAGACACAACCAATTTGAATTTCGTCAAAGCCCACACGTCCACGAAAACGATACGCACCTTTTGATGCTTTCGGTTCGTGGCCACTTCGCCCGGTTTTGCGGGACGCACGTCGTATCGGAGGGATTTTCTAGATTTTCAATTATTTTGAAAACAGTTTTTGTTGATTTCGGAAGTCGAATATCTTTTCACATATTGTATGAAATCATGAACTAGAAAAAGCCTTTTAATCTTATATAGGTTGTCTAAAAACTTGTTTAATTAGATTCTATAATCAGTCGATGGTCTGGCAATGGGTTTCCTTCCAAAGTGATATCTGGACTGTTTCGAATGTTCAGTTTCCATGCTGTTTTTACTCGACTTCACTTCAATTTCGCAGGCTATTCACTACAAGTTAGATCTAACTAATCACTAGGGTTTGTAGATGGTAGGGTTGTTATCGAATCCATGAAAATGATTTACAATATCGTCGAGAGACGAGGGAGAAGTTGTACCTAAAAAATGGGGGTGGTGGCTGCTGATGCTGCTACCATTTCCTTGGTCTGCCCCGCGCGCGTTGGTTCAGTCGCCTTCCAACGAATCGTGCGGCGGTGCACGGTCGCAGATAGCCGCCCAGGGTGTCGGGAAGGAGTCTCCATGGGTGGGCGCTGGTTTAGGGTTAGGGAGTTCGACATTTTTTTCTCCGAGATATTCTCCTCTCTCTTGCTCGCGTACATATACTCAAAATGTGGTCCGGCTTGCTGTTAAGTTTGGGCTCGGGATTGGGCTTCCTGAGGGGGGTCGAGGAGTTTGCTTTGGGCTAGGATTTTTTTTACTTATTTTTATTTAGTAAAAACTTTAGATATGTATTAAGCCTATTATTTAGGTACTTTACATGCACTGACATGCCAAAATTAAATATAGTCTAACAATCCATAATACCAATAAAATATATATAAGGAAATTTTTTATCCTATTTCTAAAAATAAAACATCAATTTAATAACAATAACATATTATATTTTTATATTTGTATATGTATACATATACATAAATTCCTTTATATATAAAATACCAATTTGGACAACCAAAAGTAATATATGTAAAATATACGTCTACATGGACGTCCTTGGACATATAACATGCCTACACGGGCTTGAGCTTGGTTCGGGTCTAGTCCATACTAGTTTGGTATAGCCGAATTTCCTTAAAGTCAAAATATTAATAAATAACTAATTAAATCATTTATAGGGATTAACTCGCAACTTGGCCTGGTTTTCTTAGTTAGAACACACCTATGGCTCGGCATTCCCCAACCATGGCTAATCACTAGTCAAAGCAGGCCACTGCACTATCCGTTCCATGGTTCCTAGCCGTCTTGTACTTCAAAACTCAACCATGGCTAAAGTCATCTACCGTAATAATTAACTAAATAATTATTTATAAAATTCTAAAAATCACCATTTAAATCAAATAAATAATAATAAAAATATTTCAAAAATTTTCGGGAAGAGGAATTACAAATCTACCCACCTTAAAAATAATTTCGTCCTCAAAATTATAGTTCATAATTATTCCTTAAAATTCCAAAAAAGAAAGTCTACTTTTACCTTAATCTCCTTAAATTTTAATTCCTCAAAATAGTTTATATCCTTCTCCTAGCCATTTTGTAACTAAAAAATCTCGAGGACTTCTACCCACCTTTGGTCACACTACTCCCTTAAAGCTATGTCACTAAAACTTTATAACCTTCCATGTAGTTGCTAGAATTATTGCCCATAGATATCTAAGACATATGGCATCTATATTCCCCCCATATCCATCAAACAACCAAATTTTAAATAATCAAGCAATATTATACTATAACTTAAGAATTTCTGAAAATTCTAGACAGTACGATCGTTCAACAACCCGAAATAGGAAGAGACGAAAATCAACGGTTCGGAAGGCAAGGAAAATAATCGAGAACAAATATGAAATTTCAAGGACGTAGAGAACTTTCTAAGAGAATTTTCAAGGCAGTGTGGATTGAGATTTCTAAGGTTTAGTCATAGTCACAGGCTCGTATCAGTACAGTTACGTAACCGATACGATATGCTCTGACCTGTATTGGCCACCAAAAAAAACTTATCACGACCCGTACCCACTTTTCGGGATACAAGTGCATAAGCAAGCCAGCTACGTACCAAGCGGACTCCAGCCCAACTCGAATACGTAAATGCTGTCTGGACTATGGTAGTGTGCTTAATCATGGCAAGGTAAAACTATATCTCAATCCACAATAAGAATATAAAACATGAATGAATACTATGGGTCATGGTCTGTCACGTCCCAGAACCAGAATACTGGCAAGTAGGGACGGACCAGGCCAGCTACGTATACCAAAGTACTCCAGTACTCCGAAACAACGTATAAGCTATATAGATGGGGGTCACTGCTACAAACCAACAGTCAATCCTTGGTCACATAATCCTAGATATCTCAGTCTCAGATAAGAAGTAAGGTACAAGAATATGATCATCATGCATATAAGACAGTAAAGCATCCCAAACTATGATATATAGATGATCATGAAGCTAGTAATACAAAATAAAGAACTAGCAAGACTAAGTAATACATGATCAGCTCTAGTTGCAGTCTAGAAATATAACATCATGTCTAAGCCCGTAGGCCAAATGTCAAGTCCAAAACATGAGCTAAACACGTGCTCGGTGGCTAAACGCCTCAAAAGAATATGTACATAAAATAGTGGGTAAGAGAAAGAACACCCACTCAAGTCCCCTGGTGCTCCGGGTGGTCACCATCGAAAGAAAGGTCCGGAAGATCCTCGGGCTCCTCAACTAGATCTGGTCAATGCAAAACCAGTGGGGTCAGAACCCCAATAGTAAGTACCACAAAGGAAGCCAAACTATGAACTAAAACCAGCATGCAATTTATAACATCTCTAAGATAAAGCAGTAAACGAGACTAGAGTAGTAAATTGGTACCACAGTGTTTACGAAAGGAAACTGGAACATGCAAGAAGGATAGCAAGTGAATATATAGAATAAACTGGACATGTGAGCATATGGAGAAGCCGAGCATATAGTAGGAAGAATAGCATGTAAGGAATGACAGAAAGCTAAGTAATACAATAAGATAAACTGGAGCAAGACTAGACTAGACAAGAATGGACTACATCCATCAATCATGGCCAAACAATGAGTACGGCTTGATACTTTAGCTAACTAGGGTTTCCACAATCCTAATTACTAACACATACAAGTTTGAGAAATCCAAGTCCAGTTACATGCCTGCTACTACCTGAATGATCCAAGACAAAAGAAAAGAAGTATAGCAGACACACTGCAGTAAGATACGTGTGTCCTAAAAAGGTGATCCACTCGACGGTGTGCTGGAAGAGTGCTCATCATGAGAGATAGCTCCAAATCCCATGTATATATATAAGACCAAAACCAAAGGGGCAACAGTAACTGGAAAAGTCTCCAATGATCTAGGTAATCAAGCGAGTTGTTTAGTCCTTAACATTTTTTTGTTGGATTATGGGTATGGCATTCCACAGAATCTATCCTAGACATGAGACATGCAAGACTGGACAAGACAAGCAAGATTGTGCACTACAACAAGCCACAACAAGACATGACAATATCAAGACAAGAGTGCGCTACGACGAGCCACTATCAAGGAGCTAGACATGTACTAGAATCAAGAGTGAGCCATGACAGGCCACTATCATGTAAGCAAGGAAGGACATGTATCATGAGTACGCCACGATGGGACACTATCTAGTAAGCAATAAGGCATGGCAACAATTATCATAGCTTGTAAGAAAGAATCTATCAAAAGACATATCATGGCATGTGGAAAAGAATAATTAAAGCTAAGTACATTTCATAGAAAAATAATTGAACATGTGCTAGTGTCAAGTGTATATAGGGTGTAAAAGCATTCTCTAACTATACAAGGTCATCTTATCATGTTAAAAAATTATAATAGTCGAAGAAGATATCAAAAAAACGGACAAAAATGGGCAGAAACGGGTAAAAACAGACAAAAACAGCATAAAACGGCATACCGGCGGTATACCGCGGCATACCGGTAGTACACCGGCCTAAAGACAGAAAGTTTCTGGTACAAAAATTGGCATACCGACGGTATACACCGGCATACCGTCGGTATACCGGTTTTTTCAAACAGCAAGAAAATTCAGATTTTTGCCAAAACTTGTTTTGGCCATAAAAACTTCATTTTAAATCGAAATTCGGATTTTTAAAAGTCAAAATTGTATAGAATTGAATTTCCTACAACATGGAACTATTATATTTCACAAATTTGAAAATTTGATATATCAATACCTCAAAATACTTCAAAATATAGGTTCTCGGAACACCGAAACGAGTTCTGATTGCCCCCAAACTCAAAATTCATGTATACTAGCTAGGTAAGGACCTCATATATGTATATGTGACCAAGATCCATGATGGTAACTCTAGTATCACTCTTGATACCAAGTTTTCTACTAAGTCACTATTGGGTTTTTAACAGAAAATCAAATCTTGCTTAAACGAATTTTTGGACGCATGCATATATACGAGAATCACCAGGAAAACATATTTAACAAAATGAGTTTAGGAAAATTCTAAGCATTCAATACCAAGGAAAACAAAAATGACAATAAATTGCTATTGTTCAAGAATTTGGCAAGATGTACTTCCCTAGGTTAAGCTCCAAGCTTAATCTTCTACTCCACCACCAAGAGGGGTACGAAACCACACTCTAGACCTCAAGGCCAAGCTCTTGACAAGCTCCAAGGGAAGAGAAGGAAAAAGAAATGAAATGAAGAGAGAGTGGAGAGAATGAAAAGAAAGAGGAGAGAGAAAATGAAATGGTATATATAGAAGGGAGAATTAATCTTAGCCGTTGGATCATGATCCATGTGAAGATCTAAGTCAATCCTAACCATCCAAAAAAACCAAGTGTCCATTGGATAATAAGGTGCATCTTCACTATTCACAAAAATATCTAAATACTATTCACGAAAATATCCGAAACACTATTCATGAAAAATATCTGAAACACTATTCATGAAAATATCCAAAATCGAAAATATCTAAAGTGTAGAAAACCTGTCCGATCGGTATACACCGGTATACCGGCGGTATGTCAATCAAGGAGAAAACCTATAGTTTTGGAAAAAAATTAAAGTATTACGAAAACCAAGAAAATATAAAATACACTGCAAAATACGTATCCGTATATAAATAACGATACTGTGAGACGAGTCTCACAACTCTCCCCTCCTAAGAAAAATTCCGTCCTCGGAATTTTCTAAAGGTAATCAAAAGTAAGCAAGAAATTCAAGAAAGCATGCTATCAGGATCAAAATGGGAAACTCATAAAACATGAAATCCAACTAGAGTGATGTACAAGAAATATAAAAGCAATTTAAACATACGTAAACAACAACATCAAGTATTCCTACAATCACATTAAAAAGGTAGAACATAGATATGAAGAATATATGGCAACTCTAGAGGGGGGATGAATAGAGTTTATAGCGATAATAGTCAATTAAAAATTAAACTCTTTCACAAGTTAAAATTAATCAGAGTAAATGCGAAAATAAATAAGGAGCAAGAGAGCATACGCAAACACCGCCGATTTTAACCTGGTTTCCGTCGTGGAGGACTAGTCCAGGCCTGAGAATTATAGCTCAGGATTAAATCCACTATTTGTGAAATAGTAGTTACACCCCGTGCCTTTTCTTCAGAAGAGCACGTCAACTTCTTACAAAGATCGCAGTGGCGATGCTTGGAATTTTCCAAGCGACTTCTTGAACTCTTGCACAAAACTCATAACTAAAAAAATGTTGAGCACTTGAGGCTTAGGGAGCTTGTGGCTAGTAGATGAAGAAGGGTATGGCTTGTATTGAGCTTTAGAGAGAAGAGAAGACAAGATTGGATGAATGAAAATGAGAGAATTCATGGCCTATTTATAGGATACCAGTAGACAGAATTCGGCCAGAATTCTGGTAGAAATTTTCAAATATTTGGCCGTTGGACAACTAGCAACCAACCAACCCTAAAAATTTGGGTGCTGATTTTTAGGGGACAGAGTTCGGCCCGAACTCTGTGTGGAGGCAGAGTTCGGCCCGAACTCTGTCTCCAGAGCACAGAATGGGTCTTTGGTCCAATGGGCTTATTTTGATGTATGTGGAGCTTTTGGATTTTGGGTAGGGTATAGGTTAAGTCTCAGATGCTCAGCACAACTCAGTTTACATAAGTCTAGACTCAATAAAATTATAAAATACAGACTCAAAAATGACTTGCATTTGCAAAACTGAGCTGTCGTCTGACTTGAGCTGGATGTAGTCTTCATGTGTCGTATTGAATTATCACAAGTATTATTTAGTCAATTCTATCAATATTTGGTTGACTATGACTTTGTGTCAACAATCTCCCCCATATTGATAATTGACAAAATAATAATTATATATTCAATATTCATACCTGGACACATTTAAGGACAAAAAAACATAGCTCCCCCATAATCAGTGCCGAGCTTAAAATATAGCTCCCCTGTACTCATTGCTTTGAATCATGTTGGCCTGATAAGAGCATTCTCCCAAAAGCACAGATACAGAGACAAAAAATAATATGGAGTATAATATGAATATACAAATATCTCCCTCTTTTGGCATTTAGCAATTAACGATAAACAATTAATAACTGGCAAACACACCAAAAGATAAGAGAAAAAACTGCATATAAACTGATATAACGACTAAATGTCAAGAGTCACAACTCATAATAAATCTAATACAATCGAAAGTGCATAAAAGTAACTAAAATCCAAAGTGCAGAAAGAAACATAAGCTATGATCCTCAGTAACAGCAGCAAATAGCAGTCCATATCCATCATCGAGCTCATGAAGGCCCAGCGTCGTCTGATGGATCAGTAAAGAAACGACGAGGCTCCACGAAGGCTGCATCTGGATCCAAGTAGCGAATGACCAAAGGGTCATCGATACGATAGCCCTCATGACTGGGGTCCCGCTCCATAGGGATAGGCATAGAAGGATGGCGAGACATGGAGTACCGAATGTCGTACAGCGAGTTGTTGATAGCACTCATCTGCAGGGTAGTCCGGTAATCCAGCTGAGTCCAGCGATCATCCTCCAAGGTGAAACGATCGCGGAGCATGATCTGAAGAGACTCAAGAGTGGCAGGAGAAGGATCCTGTCCCAAAGGAGGGACATCTGGCTCATCATCAGAATTCTCAGACACGACTGGTGAGCCAACGGCTGCCTGAAGCCTCCGTGCCTTTGAAAGAAAGGCAGGGGCAGGTAAGAACGGACACTCATCAAGTGGTATGTGAAACGCACGAAATACCATAGGAAGATACAAAGCACAAACCAAGGATCTTGGTTTCTTCCTAGAATTAATCATCCAATCCATTATTGTACGTGGAAGATTAAATGGTACATGAAAGTGGAGGTGATATAAGGCCGATATTTCAAAGTAGATGACTTCATCGGTAGAACCCGCTTTGGGTAGAATGGTATTAAAGATAATCCGATGAAGTTCATAGAAATAGGGATTGAGATATTTGGCCAAAAGCTTACGAGAACGCGTGTTTGGGGTACACAAGTCGTCCTTGAATCTTTCAAGTGAAGACCCATCGGAAAATTAAAATGATCGAGCTTCAACAAGCTTTTCCCATGAGTTTGGCTCTTGGAGTTTAAGGTATTCGGCCAAATCGAAATCGTCAAAAGAGATATTAATTCCCGCAACCCGTGAATAAATATGTGTATCATTATGGGTTAGGTTGCAGTAGAATATTTGAATAGCACTACGATAAATGACCGAATTTATGGTGACAAGTTCATCAAGGCAAAGGTCATGAAAACGTGCATCATATTGAGAGAAAATAGTAAAATTGATAGGGTGTTCCACAAACACCGGACGTATCCGAAAATCACTAAACCAATCATTTGATGCATCGAGTGATACAAATATTCGGTCGTTAAAAGTGTTTGGGTTATGTGGACGTGGAGGATTGAACAACGGATGGATAGGTGGTTGTTGTTCAACGGCCGGTGCAACGGGTGGTGCAACGGGCGGTTCAACGCGAGGAGGAGCATTCGACGAGGATGCTCCCTCGATCTGAAGTCTCTTTCCGTGATTGAACAAACGTGGAGCCATGACACAATAAAGATAATGAAGGAAATTGAGATATAGAAAAGTATTGAATTATACCTCAAAGTAGTGATGAACAATGAAGGAGAATTGAACGAGAGACCTTCTCCTTGAGTTTGGGAGAGAGATGGGCTCTAGAAGGGAGAAACTAGGGTTAGGGTTTTGAGAAAAAGAGTTTAGAGAAGTGGAAAAGGTAGCAATAGAGGAGAAGAAGAAGGAGATCCCGAATATAAGAGAAGGGTTTCAATTGGTCGGAATCAATATGGGCCATTGGATCTATAATATGATCAACGGCTGAGGCTGTTCCCGATTCTGGAACAGCCAGACCGAATTCGGCCTAAGGGCAGAGTTCGGCCCGAATTCCGGATTCTGGTGACAGAACTGGAATCAAGCTGAAAATTGGTTAAGTAAGAAAGACCAAAAAAAATATAAATACAAGGATAGATCCAAGTGATAAACAAAGAATGACAGAGAGTGAACTCGAAGCAGCAAGGTGAAGTTGAAAATTTTGTATGTCAGCCAATGATAAATAAAAATGAACCGTGTAATAAACAAGGAATTATATCATAATTCAATATTTTGAAGCTGCCATGGGTTAGCTGCAGGGGTCGGATCCCAGCTAGCGGTAGTCCTGAGGACTAGTGCACCGTATCGCTTAGGCTTTTACGCCTTGTTGTCAGAAGGGCCCTTTTGGCTTGTACCCATAGCAAGTTCATCATAAGAGAATCACGACATACTCGATATTTATGCAGGTTTATTTTAATTTATAACAGCTTCATCCAAAATTCCAAGTTCACGACAAAGAAAATTGAAGCGCTCTTCGGATAATGGTTTTGTAAAAAAATCTGCTAACTGATGATCAGTGTCAATAAATTTTAAGTTAATCGTGCCATTTTGCTGATGATCACGCAAAAAGTGGTGACATATTTCAATGTGCTTCGTGCATGAATGACAAATGGGGTTCTTAGTGAGATTTATAGCACTAGTGTTGTCACAAAAGATTGGAATGTGCATAAAAGATAAATTGTAGTATTCAAGGGTTTGGTTCATCCACAGAATTTGTGCACAACAATACCCAGCTGTGATGTATTCAGCTTCTGTTGTGGATAGTACGACAGAATTCTGCCTTTTGCTAAACCAAGAGACTAAAGCCTTTCCTAATAAATGATACGTACCGCTCGTACTTTTATGGTCGACCTTGCATCCAGCGAAATCAGCATCAGAGTAACCAATGAGGTCAAATGATGTTGACTTGGGATACCATAGGCCCACTGTAACCGTACCCTTAAGGTATCGAAAGATACGATTAACAGCAGTCATGTGTGATTCCTTAGGATTTGCTTGATATCTAGCACACAGGCAAACGCTAAACATAATATCAGGGCGACTAGCAGTTAAATAGAGTAGATTGCCTATCATACCTCGATACTTACGTAGGTCTACGGGTTTGTCGCTTTCATCTGGTTCTAGTTTAGTTGTAGTAGCCATTGGAGTGCTGATTGGTTTGACGTTGTCAAGGTCGAATTTCTTCAGCATGTCCTTTGTATACTTCGACTGACAGATGAAAGTTCCATTTGACATTTGTTTGACTTGCAGTCCAAGAAAGTAGTTGAGCTCCCCCATCATGTTCATCTCAAACTCGGTCTGCATACACTTGGTAAAATCTTGACATAGGGTTTCATCAGTAGAACCAAATATAATATCATCTACATATATTTGGACTAAAAGAATAGTGTCTCTAAAAGATTTTATGAAAAGTGTGGTGTCAATTTTCCCTTTAGAAAAACCTTTCTCAAGTAAGAAATTGCTTAGTCGTTCATACCAAGCTCTAGGGGCTTGTTTGAGGCCATATAGCGCTTTCTTCAGCTTGAAAATATGGTCGGAAAATTTGTGATTTTCAAAGCCAGGAGGTTGTTTCACATAAACTTCCTCCTTAATAAATCCATTCAAGAAAGCACTTTTAACATCCATTTGAAATAATTTGAAATTTTGAAAATTTACAAATGCACAAAGCATCCGAATGGATTCCAATCTAGCAACAGCAGCATACGTCTCATCGTAGTCGATACCTTCCTCTTGGTTGTATCCTTGGGCTACTAGATGAGCTTTGTTGCATATGACTGAACCATCTTCATTTACTTTGTTTCTAAAAACCTATTTAGTACCAATGATCGAGTGATTGGCCGGTCTAGGAACGAGTTCCCATACTTAGCTCCTCTCGAATTGGTTGAGTTCCTCTTGCATAGCAGAAATCCAAAATTTATCATTAAAAGCTTCTAAAATGTTTTTTTGCTCAATTTGTGAAATAAAGGCAGTGCTAGCAATAGAGTCTCTTAATGATGATCTAGTAGTTACTCCATGTGAAACCTCACCTATTACCAAATTTTCTGGATGTGACGGCTTGAAAGAGAATTTCTTTGGCAAGCCCTCCAGAGAATTGGTTTCGGTTGTGGTATTTATTGGAGTAGAAGTTGATGGCTCAACATCATCATTAAGAGTAGCTGCTGTACTATTATCTTCATCAAAAGTCACATTTGTAGACTCTTCCATAATTAATGAGCGTTTGTTAAAAACTCTATATCCCTTGTTCTTGGCAGCATAGCCAAGGAAGATATCATCGTCAGCTTTGGCATCAAATTTGCCTAAGTTATCTTTGGTGTTAAGGATAAAACATCTACAACCAAAAACTCTAAAATAAGAAACATTTGGGGTTCTCCCAAACCAAAGCTCATAGGGTGTTTTCTTCATAATAGGACGAATAAGCACCCTATTTAAAATGTGGCATGTTGTACTGACAGCTTCAGCCCAAAAGTATTTCGGAAGTGAAGACTTGTTCAACATGACTCTAGCCATATCGCCAAGAGTCATATTCTTCCGCTCCACAACACCATTTTGTTGAGGAGTTCTTGGACAAGAAAATTCATGATCAAAACTATTAGAATCATAAAACTTTTCAAAATCTGTATTTTCGAATTCGCCTCCATGATCACTTCGGATTCGAGTAATCATGTAGCCTTTTTCGTTTTGAATTTTCTTTACAAAAATCTTGAAAACCGAAATAGCATCACTTTTATTTGTAAGAAAGAAAACCCAAGTAAATCTAGAAAAATCATCAACAATAACAAAGGCATAGAGTTTTCCACCAAGACTGGCTACTCTACTAGGGCCAAATAAATCCATATGAAGAAGTTGCAAAGGTCTAGTAGTACTTACAGAGTTTATGGAATGAAATGAGGACTTAGTTGCATTATTCAATTCACATTCGGCACATACCGTGTCCTTTTTGAATGTGATATCAGGCAAGCCTCTAACTAGCTTCTTAGTCGATAGCCTGGATATAGTATCCATGTTGGCATGACCAAGACGCTGGTGCCATAATAATCTTTCATCCTTATGAGCATATAGGCATCTACCTGCATTGTTAGTATCTATAGACAAATAAAAAATATAAATATTATCCTCTCTTACCCCCTTCAAAAGCAATGTCTTCCGTTGGCCAATCATAAATAAGGCATTTGTTTTGTCCAAAGTTAATGTCATATCCATGGTCAGCAAGATGACTAATGCTAAGCAGGTTATGCTTTAACTCGGTCAGTAGGCAGACATCCTTTATTACGGGAGAGGGAGGATAACCAATAATACCATTACCTATAATATACCCTTTTAGGTTGTTACCGAAGGATACATATCCTTCTCTCTTTATTGATAGTGATGCGAAAAGATTTGCGTCTTTCGTCATATGCCGCGAGCATCCACTATCGAGAATCCACTTACTCTTAGTTGAGGAGGAAAGGTCCACCTACATCAAGAGTAGATGTGACCTTTGGTACCCAAGTTCTTGAGGGTCCTGAAAAGTTAGTTTTTGGAAACCATGCATATATCTTTCTATCTACTAATCTTTTAATTCTATATTATGGTGAAATGTGTCCATGTAAACCACAATAAGTACATATAGCATTCCTATTTATGTTAGGAGCATGCATATGATGTCTATGAGTAGAGTGATGTAGAGTAGCATGATGATATGTAGAGTTAGCATGGTGATGATGTCTATATGTAGAGTGATGTGGAGCAGTATGGTGATAATGTCTATAAGGAGTAGCATGGTGATGATGTCTATAAGGAATAGCATGGTGATGATGTCTATGTGTAGAGTGGTGGTAATTTTGTGCAACATACTGATGGTTGTATCTATGTGTAGTATGATGATTGTTTCTACGTGCATGTGGTTTGTGTGCATTATGAAAGTGTGTGTATATGTAAGCATGATTATGAGCTACAGGTGGATGACGTGTTTGACTAGTATGAGTAGTGTCATGCTTTGTGTGTGTCTCATGTGATTGGGTTTGAGGTTGAGCAACTTGTTTTCCAAATTTAGTCTCTAATTTTTTGGAGACAGCCTGCAGTTCAGTAACCTTAGCATTCAAACCATGTATCTTAATAATAGAAATCTTGTGTCTACTCTTTTCTTCTGCAAGCTCCGTATTGAGTGCTGTAATTTCTTGTGTTTATTTTTCAATACGTGTTTCGGCATCATGTAAGCTTATTTTAAGCTTAGATACCTCATTTATGACATCCGTGGGTGAAGTGTCCCTAATGTTATCAAGCAGTAAAGAAAGTCTTTGAATTTCGACTTCATGACTTTTGATCTTTTCCTTGGCATATTTATATTTGCCAATGACCTTTTTATGATCATCAAGTAAATCGGTAAAAGCATCACCAAGTTCATCAAAAGTGAAGTCATCAAGAGTTTCGTTTGATACCTTGTCGGACGTTGCCATTAGGCACACGTTTGCAGCGTCTTGAGGAGAGTCATTTTCTTCCTCGAATTCACTGGCTTCGCTTTCATGCCAAATGCTCATGTTGGCATATTTCTTTGAGGAAGTCTTCTTGTATGGTTTCTCATAACGGTTGCTCTTCTTTAAGTATGGACAGTCTTTTCGGACGTGTCCCGTCTTCTTACAACCGTAGCAGGTTGGCTCTTCTTCGTCGTCTTTTTGTGGTTCCTTCTTTCTTCGGTTGAAGTGAAGGAATTTCTTGAAGTTGCGGATAATGAGAGCTTGATCATCACCTTCTGAGTTGTCGTCATCCGTCTCTTCGGGGTCAACCCTCCGTCGGTGAGCTTTGAGTGCGATCTCCTTAGCCTTAGGAGCAGGCTCTTCGAAGTCCTTGAGGTCAAGCTCATGAGTCATCAGCTTTCCCATCAAGGTTTCCATGGACATGGTTGTGAGATCATTTTCTTCTATGATGGCTGTCACCTTAGGGTTCTAAATCTTCGGTAGCCCCCTAAGTAGCTTGTGAATCTTCTCATGATTTGAGTATTGTTTGTCGAACAAAGATAGAGGATTGATGATGTCGAGAAATCTTGTGAACATTTGCGTGATCGTCTCATTTGGCTTCATCTTGAAAGCCTCATATTCTTGAGTGAGACAGCTTATCTTTGATTCCTTGACTTGGGTGGTTCCCTCATGCGTCACTTCTAGAAGTCTCCATACTTCGTGAGAGGTGGTGCATATTGAGACCCTGTTGAACTCATTTCTGTCTATAGCACAGAATAAAGCATTAATAGCTCTAGCGTCTAGACTTGCCTGTTTCTTCTCCTCGTCAGAATATTTGTCATGTGATTTCTCGACGAGATCACCATTGACAACTATCCTGGCGGGTTTTTTGTAACCATCAATGACGACAGTCCACAGGTCAAAGTCTAGCGACTTGAGATAAAAGCTCATCCTTGTTTTCCAATATGTGTAGTTAGTTCCATCAAATAGGGGAGGCCTATGAGTGGACTGCCCTTCACCGTGATTGGAAATCAAGGATTGTGTGGTTGCCATGGATCAGCTCTAGGATGTTAGTCCTTGTTGAGAGAACCGAGCTTTGATACCAATTGAAGAACAGATGGCAACTCTAGAGGGGAGTGAATAGAGTTTATAGCGATAACAGCCAATTAAAAATTAAACTCTTTCACAAATTAAAATTAATCAGAGTAAATACGAAAATAAATAAAGAGCAAGAGAGCATACGCAAACACAGCCGATTTTAACCTGGTTTTCCTCGTGGAGGACTAGTCCAGGCCTGAGAACTCTAGCTCAGGATTAAATCCACTATTTGTGAAATAGTAGTTACACCCTGTGCCTTTTCTTCAGAAGAGCACGTCAACTTCTTACAAAGATCGCAGTGGCGATGCTTGGAATTTTTTAAGCGACTTCTTGAACTCTTGCACAAAACTCCTAACTACAAAAATGTTGAGCACTTGAGGCTTAGGGAGCTTGTGGCCAGTAGATGAAGAAGGGTATGGCTTGTATTGAGCTTTAGAGAGAAGAGAAGAGAAGATTGGATAAATAAAAATGAGAGAATTCATGGCCTATTTATAGGTTACCAGTAGGTAGAATTCGGCCAGAATTCTGGTAGAAATTTTCAAATATTTGGCCGTTGGACAACTAGCAACCAGCCAACCCTAAAAATTTGGGTGCTGATTTTTAGGGGAAAGAGTTCGGCCCGAACTCTGTATGGAGGCAGAGCTCGGCCTGAACTCTGTCTCCAGAGCACAGAATGGGTCTTTGGTCCAATGGGCTTATTTTGATGTATATGAAGCTTTTGGATTTTGGGTAGGGTATAGGTTAAGTCTCAGATGCTCAGCACAACTCAGTTTACATAAGTCTAGACTCAATAAAATTATAAAATACAGACTCAAAAATGACTTGCATTTGCAAAACTGAGCTGTCGTCTGACTTGAGCTGGATGTAGTCTTCATGTGTCGTATTGAATTATCACAAGTATTATTTAGTCAATTATATCAATATTTGGTTGACTTTGACTTTGTGTCAACAAGATATACGAATAAGTATACCTCAAGAGTCAAACAGATACGGGTAACGAGCTCGGATATTATCCTCGCGCTCCCAAGTCGACTCGCCCGGTGAGTGATGATCCCAGGAAACACGAACTAATCGGATAGTCCGGTTCTTGAGAATCTTCTCCCTCCGGTCCAAAATTGATATGGGTCTCTCCTCATATAATAGGTCGGTACCAACGATCAGCTCGGAATGATCCAGGATACGGCTCGGATCTGGAACATACCGACGTAGCTGAGATACGTGAAACACGTTATATACCTCGCACAAGGACAGTGGAAGAGCAAGGCGATAAGATACATCCCCTACTCGCTCGAGAATATCGAACGGGCCAATAAATCTAGGACTAAGCTTTTCCCGTACGCCAAACCTGATGACACCATGGGTAGGCAAAATTCGAAGAAATACGTGGTCACCGACAGAGAACTCAAGATGGCATCGATGCTGATCTGCCCAATGACGTTGTCGATCCTGAGCTACTCTGAGATACTCTCTGACCTGCCTGACTACTCCCACTGACTGAGCAATCATCTCTGGACCAAGCATCTGTCTCTCTCTAATGTCAACCCCTAGCTGTTGTTGTAAGAGAACTCCACCAAATGCAAGTGATCTTCCCAAGAACCACTGAAGTCAAGAATGCATGATCGAAGCATATCCTCCAAGGTCTGAATCGTACGCTCCGACTGAACATATGTCTGAGGATGGTATGCTGAACTGAAACTCAAACGGGTACCCAGACTCTGCTGAAGACTCTACCAGAAATGAGAAATGAATCTGGAATCCCGATCTAAGACTATGCTAACTGGCACCCAATGCAATCTGACAATCTGCCTTATGTACAAGTCGGCCAACTACTCTTTAGACTGACCAACTCTGAAAGGTAGGAAGTGGGCAACCTTCGAGAGTTGATCTGCTATAACCCAAATGGCATCTCTACCAGTCGGGGTTCTAGGAAGACCAGTCACGAAGTCCATAGTAATATGATCCCACTTCCACTCCGTAATCGGTAAAGACTGAAGAAGTCCGGCCGGTCACTGGTGCTCAACCTTAACCTGCTGGTAAACTAAGCATCGATAGACAAACCGAGCTATCTCCCTCTTCATACCATTCTACCAAAAATGCTGACGAATATCTCGGTACATCTTCGTCCCTCCTAGATGAACGGAATACTGAGAACTGTGGGCCTCCAACATAATCTCTTATCGAATATCTCCAATCGGCACACAAAGACGACTCCCAATCGGAGTATCCTATCCTCATGGATGCAAAACTCTGCTCTGTGCCCTGCCACACACTCTGCTCTGAGCTGCTGAAGCCTGGCATCCTCTGACTGAGCTGCTCTAATCCTCTCCACAATGGTAGACTGAACCTGCAAGCCTGCCAACATAGCTGCCTCACTCGGTAGCACTACCTCAATGCCCATCTCCTGTAGATCCTCCTAAAGGTGACACTGCTCCGTCAAGAAATAGACTCCGGGTCTCATGTTCAAAGCGTATGCAACGACGTTTGCCTTCCCGGGATGATACTGAAGATCAACATCATAATCATTCAGTAATTCAAGCCACCTCCTATGTCGCATGTTCAGATCTCTCTGGGTGAACACATACCTCAAGCTCTTATGGTCAGTGAAAATCTCCACTCGATCACCATACAGATAATGCCTCCAGAGCTGAGGGCAAACACAACTGCGGCCAACTCAAGATCGTGCGTCGGATAGATCTTCTCATGGTCCCAAAGCTGTCGAGACGCATAAGCTATCACTCGACCGTGCTGCATAAGGTTACAACTAAGTCTTCAGCCTGACGCATCACAATACACCGTGAACCCACCTGGTCCGACGGGTAATGTCATAATAGGAGCTGAAATCAAACTCTGCTTGAGTTTCTCAAAAGAAACCTGACAAGCATCTGATCACTCAAAGCACACATCCTTACACGTCAGCCGTGTTAAGGGTGCGGAGATTCTAGCAAAGTCTGCCATAAACCGTCTGTAGTAGCCTGCTAATTCCAGAAAGCTGCGTACATCTAAAGTTGTACAAGGTATTGTCCAACCCTCAATAGCCTCAACCTTTTTGGGGTCCAACTCAACACCATCTCTGGCAATAATTTGACCCAAGAAAGAGATTCAATCAAGCCAGAAATTGCACTTGCTGAACTTTGCGTAAAGCTGATGGTCCCGAAGAATCTGAAGAACCACGCGAATATGATGCTCGTGCTCTGCCTCAGTCCGACTATAGAACAAGATATCATCAATAAACACTATCACAAACTGGTCTAAGTAGGACATAAAGATGCGATTCATGAGATCCATAAAGATCGATGGCACATTGGTCGCTCTGAAAGGCATAACAAGGAACTCCCAATGGCCTTATCGAGATCTAAATGCCGTCTTGGGTATATCCTGCTCTCTGACTCTGATTTGATGGTACCCAGACCGCAAATCGATCTTCAAAAACACAGCTGCTCCACTAAGCTGGTCGAACAAGTCATCTATCCTGGGCAAGAGATACTTGTTCTTCACGGTCACCGCGTTGAGCTTACAATAGTCAATGACCATACGCGATGAACCATCCTTCTTCTTCACAAGAAGGGCTGGAGCTCCCCAAGGCGACCCACTAGGACGAATGAATCCCTTGGTCCTAAGCTCCTCAATAGACTGATACAACACCAACAATTCTGAAGGAGACATCCTGTAGACTCTTGCTGACACTGGCTCTGCTCTCAGAATTAAATCAATATAATACTCAATCTTCCAAACTGGAGGCATACCCGGAAGCTCTTCGGGAAACACATCGGAAAACTCACAAACTACTCTGGGCAACTGAACCTCCTCTGCTACTGCCATCCACATGACCGCTGGTGAAGACTCCACCTCGCCTCTAGAGAATGAGAACTCCACCTCATTCGAAACACGAAAGATAACCTTGCCAGCATGGCAATTTATCGAAGCGTGTCGAGCACTCAACCAATCCATACCTAGGACGACATCATAATCGCCCATAGAAAACTCTATCAGCCTAGCGGGAAACTCTCTCCCACATACTATGACTCTACATGAGGCATAGACTCGGTCTACTCCTACTAGATCGTTACCAGTAAGTATATTCAACCTTACAGGTAAAGATTCTGGCTGTAAACCAATATATGTCGCAAATCGTGCAGATATAAATGAATGCGAAGCACCATGATCAAATAAAGCTGAAGCTGAATGAGAGTGAACAAGAATGGTACCTGCGACCACCTCCCCTGCTGCTAGCGCCTTCTCCATAGAAAGCGTGAAAGCCTGACCCTGAACTCTGGTCGCTGGACCCCTCTGCCTCTGAGCCTGAGCCTGAGCATACTGCTGAGGCCTATGCTGGTGGAACTACTGAGACTGCGTCGGTAATAGCCTCTGGGCCTGCTGTTGTTGAACCGGCACTGGTGCCCTAAACTGCTGAACCGCTGGCTGGAAGGATGCTGATCCAGCCGAACTCCTCCTGGGACAAGCCCCTATCTTGTGGTCCGGTGCTCCACAAGATAGGCACAAGACCTGTGCCCTACGGCACTCTGAAATGACATCCCCTTCCTTCCCGCAATGGGAACAACCAACTGAGAAAGACTGTCTCTGCTGCTGAGGACGCGGCTGAGACGACTGCTGAAAGGAAGTTTCCGAAATCGGTCCCCTCAGAGATCCAATCGTCAAAGCTCGGACTGCTGGAGCTGGTGCTGACGACTGGGAAGAAGATCCCCTCTGAATGTGAGGCCTCTTCTGATCTCCGACTCTATCAATGATCCTCTGCAAGGTGTATTCATGCCTCCTCGTCGCCCTCATCACTGCATCAAAAGTCTGGAACTCATGTTGTTCAACTGCCAGTATGATCTCCAGATGAAGCCCCTGCTGGAACCTCCCCGCCCGGTCCAACTCGGTCGCCACTAAGGAAGGGGCAAACCGACTGAGCTTGCTAAACTCTGTCGCATAACCATCGACGGTCCTGCTCATCTGTCGCAAGCCAATGAACCTCTGCTGCAGATCATAACGTGACACCGCATCAAAATAGCGAGTATGAAACCTCTCGCTAAAATCGGCCCAGGCTACTGGTGCCCTAAGAGACACCTCATGAGCCGTCCACCAATCGCGGGCCAAATCTAAGAGCTGCAACCTGACAACTGCCACACGCTTCCTAGCCGGAATTCCTGCTGTCACGACCCATACCCATTTTTCGGATACGAGACGTGTCCAAGCCAGCCTACGCCGCAGAGTCGGCGGTAGAACGCTGTCAAACCCGCAAGAAATAAATGCTCAAGAAATTATATTTGCTGCTCATTCACATTACTAAATTTGTTACAACATTTACAAGATTTATATTTAAAGAAAATACAAGACTTTACATTTAATGGAATTGTTACAACTGCTTTCTATTTCTAGGTTTGACTTCAGCATACCCAAGTCTTCCCAATGCTAACAGTGATTGCGGCTAAACCTGAAAAATATTGGTTTTCAGTCAGGAATGGAACAAGTACACAAACCGACGACAATACGAAAATACAATAGAATTAACAAGACATGAAAATAACATATGAAAGATAAAACTGGAAGATAACTGATGACATAGAACGATAGAGAAGTAAACAAGGAAAAACTAATAAAAGACATCTATATAGGTGGTGTAAAATATTATTTTTGACATGTGAACGGCTATGGAGTAAATCCGGCATCTACACGTGTCGTGTGCAGATGATATTATTCACGAATAGACATCATGGAATAGTTCTGGGTAGTCCACATGTCTACTAAGATATTTCTCCTTCCGACTACTCCGTGTGACGAACGTGTCAACAAGCAGCAAGATATATGTATAGACATGAAATGAAAAGACTACTATGAATCGAAAAGCAATCAGAAAGTGCACTTGCCTGAGGTCCTTAGCTGGTGAAACCAATAATACCATACCACTCAATGAGCCACAATCAGTCAACACATGCAAAAGTCTCCAAATGCTGAAATAAACAGTACCAATATTTTCAGAATAGTCAAATTAGCTAGAATTGCCTGTCCTTAAGTTCAATTCTGGGCACAGGAGCAAAACGGTAATTTCGGACAAAAACGATGTCCGCCGTTGGACCCGCTTTGCACCGAAAAGTGTGCCAGAGTCAACGGTCTCTAAAGTCGTCAAACTATATGTCTACGGATCCGATTTTCCGATACGAACCCAACCGTATGTCCAGAGTTGGATTCCGGCGGGCCGTGCACAAAGTCGCCCGTTGAGTGGAACCGTGGGGCCCGCAAAACGGCGTACGATTCAACTGTCTCAGAATTGGACCAAACTTGGCATACAGGACCAAAAAATGATACGGTCCTGATGGCGCAAGTTTCATCTCGATCTGACGAGCGTGCACGAAGTAATTGGAAAACTTGCATAGAGGCCGATACGGTGAATTTCGACGGATACGCATCAAATTCGTCGCGCACACGCGACCAATTTGAATTCCGTCAAAGCCCACACGACCACAAAGCCGTTACGCACCTTTCGATGCTTACGGTGCGCGACCACGTCGCCCGAAATGGCGGGACGCACGTCGTATGGATGGATTTTTATTAAAAATTTACAATTTGAAAATATGTTTTTCTGTAACTTTATAATGAGCAATGCTACCGTTACAACCAAACATTTACAACCTTCTTACAACCACTCACCCATTTTATGACATGTGGACCAGGTGGTGACCTGGCCCACATGTCAATAAATGAGTGTAAGTTGTAAAAAGGTTGTACAAGTTTGGTTGTAAACCAAACATTTTCCCTTTATAATCCAATTAATCCTAGCATACGTCCTACTGGACTAGCAATTGTTTATTTCTACAACTTAATAACCCTTAATCCTCACTAGCCAGCAAGGCCATCCTATGTAACCATCCAAAATATCTTAACTATTGCCATACCCTTTCCATGACTATTGTCGTTCACTGTTTGGCATATAAGCATTTAATAGGTATGGCGCACAACAGTGCCATGTTGCCACAGTGTTCGCACTCCACACCCCTCAATACTTGCTAAATTACACAAGGCTTCCTCCCTGCCTCTACTAGCCATACCACAAGCCTATGCTTGCCCCTACATGGAACCGCCCATGAAAGTAGGTTTGCTAAACACCAGGTGACTACATGGGAAGATGGGAGGAACATTCGAATATGTCTGGTCCTTCCACATATAAACACAACTTAAACTATCATGCAACTTCCATATATATACAACTCCTGATACAATCATTCTTATGATTTTTCCATGCAAACACAAGTGTCTACTACGAAAGATAAATAGAATATTGAGGTCCATACCAGTAGAAATAGAGGGTGAGGGCTCTACAGAAGTAGACAATGGTTATGTCGCTTCCGACGTGCTACCAGGTCGACGGTGGCAACGCGGTCCCAAACGAATAAGGAGGAGGCTCCGCGGTCGTCTGAACGAAGAACTGTGGCACTCAATTCGGTGTTGGCGCTAAGATATGGATGGAGGAGCACCTCGATTAGCCTCGGCACCGGGCTTGTAGCCGATCAAACGATTAACTCAGAGGTGGTTTCCTGTTAGGGCGGCTAGGGCTTTCTCCTGTGCTTTCACGTTATATATATACCAAATATACACGCGGCTACTCTCGGTTTAATCAGAAGGAAAGGGTCACTCGGCTTGGGAGGACCCATGGGTTGCTCGCTTGGCTGAGCTGGGTTGGGCTCTGTTTGGTTTTCTTTGCCGCTATGGTGTTGCTTGGGAAGGGGTTGAGTCCTCAAGGCAGATCAAAACTCAAGTATGAGGAAAAGGATAAGGAGGATGAGTTGTACTTGATGAGGATATTTCCCGTAGGAATCCAGACCCTAATCCAGTTTATGGTTCTGCTTCCTTTTCAAAAAGCAGCATTATAAGGCCCAAAAATGAACTAGCTTTCCATTTATTTATTCATTCATATATTTATTTATAAATACACCTATACAATATCTATATATACATACACATATACGTACACGTATTACTATACATATATATACTTTATTTTATATTTAATAATAAGAGTATATATATATCCAATTATTTAATAGGCATCCGTATATCGTATATATATTCCTATATATATGAATATACTTATATATTAGTCTCCATAAATCTAAACAAAATCTCAATATTCTCTATTTCTAGTGTAGGACCCATTCGGGTAAATATGTAACACTTACTTGACGAAAATAATATAACCAATAATTATATTATATTATATACTAAAATCAACTACTAAATAATTATTTATAAAATCTAAAAAATTATCATTTAAAGCAAATAAAATAATAAAAATTTATTTCAAAAAAATTTCGGGAAGGGAAGCTACACCTGCCGCCTCCAGAATGGCCTCAGTATCCTGAAGCCACGTATCAGACGCAATAGCATCCTCTATACCATAGAAGTACGGGGGATGAAGACGTCTGAAGCTGCTCGTAGAATTGTAGACCTGAGCACCACCCCTCTCCAAAGCCGTCTGGACAGAATAGGTGAGGACATCACTCTGACGCTGCTGCGACGTCATAAAATATCTCAAAACATCCACCAGTGCACGAACAACACCCTCTGGCTGCACTGGCTGAACTGGTACTGCTGGCTGAACATGAGGAACTGGCGACTCTGTCCTTTGGTCCACTCTAGACTCTGCTCCCGAATGCTGAGGATGCTCCTTCTGAACTGGCAAAACTAAGGGACGCTGATCTGCCATCGGCAAAGCCTGCACAGGCCGATCAGAAGGACCAGGAACGGTGCCCCTGAAAATTTAAGGACACAAGGATTAGGTCGAGGAAACAGGAAAGATCAACGATCAAAGCAGATATCATGTCAAAGATCAGAGTTAAAGAGTAATATTGAGGATATCAATGGAGAAGAATTTATGACTGAGATAACTACCAGCAACCCCCATATATATGATAAATCAGACCTGCATGGGCCACCACTAAAACCTATGTCACGTCCCAGAACCAGAATACTGGCAAGTAGGGACGGACCAGGCCAACTACGTATACCAAAGTACTCCAGTACTCCGAAACAACGTATAAGCTGTATAGATGGGGGTCAATGCTACAAACCAACAGTCAATCCTTGGACACATAATCCTAGATATCTCAGTCTCAGACAAGAAGTAAGGTACAAGAATATGATCATCATGCATATAAGATAGTAAAGCATCCCAAACTATGATATATAGATGATCATGAAGCTAGTAATACAAAATGAAGAACTAGCAAGACTAAGTAATACATGATCAGCTCTAGCTGCAGTCTAGAAATATAACATCATGTCTAAGCCCGTAGGCCAAATATCAAGTCCAAAACACGAGCTAAACACGTGCTCGGTGGCTAAACGTCTCAAAAGAATATGTACAGAAAATAGTGGGTAAGAGAAAGAACACCCACTCAAGTCCCTTGGTGCTCCGGGTGGTCACCATCGAGAGGAAGGTTCGGAAGATCCTCGGGCTCCTCAACTAGATCTGGTCAATGCAAAACCAGTGGGGTCAGAAACCCAATAGCAAGTACCACAAAGGAAGCCAAACTATGAACTAAAACCAGCATGCAATTTATAACATCTCTAAGATAAAGCAGTAAACGAGACTAGAATAGTAAATTGGTACCACAGTGTTTACGAAAGAAAACTGGAACATACAAGAAGGATAGCAAGTGAATACATAGAATAAACTGGACATGTGAGCATATGGAGAAGTCGAGCATGTAGTAGGAAGAATAGCATGTAAGGAATGACAGGAAGCTAAGTACTACAATAAGATAAACTGGAGCAAGACTAGACTAGATAAGAATGGACTCCATCCATCAATCACGGCCAAGCAATGAGTACGGCTTGATACTTTAGCTAACTAGGGTTTCCACAATCCTAATTATTGAAAAAAATGGACTAGCCCCTATTAAACTATAATGTTCCCTTAGAATTATCTTTAATATCCTAATGGTGTTAACAAAAAATTATAAAAGAGGAAAATACCCCCTCCCTTCTCCCCCCACCCCACCCCAACCCCCTCCGGCAGCTCCCTCCGCCTCTCTCTCTCTCTCTCTCTCTCTCTCCCTCTCCCTCTCTCCGGCAACAACATGCAAGTGCACCCATAATGGAGAGTGGGGTCGCGGGGCGTGGGCCGGTGGGGTAGGGTAGGGGTTGGGAGGGGTGGGGGTACGGGCGATGTGTATATGTGTATGGGTGGCGGATATTTTAGTCATCTATTTAACAAAAATTTTAACTGTAAATTGCTGAGAAACCCAATTTCGGGGTTGGTTTGTATGAAAAACCCACCCGCAGGATGATTTTTATGAAATGCCTAGAATTATATATTTTTACGTTAAATATTCTAAGATTCCCTTTAGATGTTCTGTATTTACAAAATTGCCATATTTATAATTCCATAACTACCCTTCGCACAAACTCAGATTTGGATTGCGATTTTCGTCTTCTTCTTCTTCACGAGAGATCTGAATTCCATTGCTCTCATCTTCAGGAGAGATCGCAAAGATTGTTCGTAGTTCACTGTGCTTTTCTTCAGTCGAACTCCGATCATCGCTCATCATCATCATCATCATCATTATCGTAGAGAGATTTGAAGTTTTTCGGCGATTAGGTCAATTGTGGAGAGAAGATCTTCTTCTTCTTTTCCATAAGAGTTAGCATCGTTTTGAAAGAAGAACGAAAACTCTTGAATTTTTGTTCCTGACAAATTTTTTTCAAAAAAAATAGGTTTTAGGTTTCTGTCGACTGTTCTCTATCATTCTCCGTGTTAAAATTACGGAGAATGACCATTCTCCGTACTAAAACCACGGAGAATGGCCTTATCCATGTCAAAATGATGGAGAATGGCCATTCTCCGTGTCAAAAAGACGAAGAATGGCCATTCTCCGTGATAAAATGACGGAGAATGGCCATTCTCCGTGCCAAAACCACAGAGAATGGCCTTATCCATGTCAAAATGATGGAGAATGGCCATTCTCCGTGTCAAAATGATGGAGAATGGTTGTTCTCCATGTCAAAATGACGGAGAATGTCCGTTCTCCATGTCAAAATGACGGAGAATGGCCGTTCTCTGTGTTAAAATGACGGAGAATGGCTCCGTGATAAAATGACTGAGAATGGCCATTCTCCGTCATTCTAACACGGAGAATGTGACGGAGAATGGTCATTCTCCTTGTTAAATCCATTTTCCGTCATTTTAACACGGAGAATGGCTATTCTTAATCAATTTAACAAGAAGAATGGTCATTCTCCGTGGTTTTAGCATAGAGAATGACCATTCTTCGTGGTTTTAGCACGGAGAATGGCCATTCTCCGTGTTAAAATGACGGAGAATGGTCATTCTCTGTGCTAAAACCACGGAGAATGACCTTATCCATGTCAAAATGACGGAGAATGGCCATTCTTCGTGTTAAAATAACGGAGATTGGCCAATTTTCGTATCAAAATAACGAAGAATGGTCATTCTCCGTCAATTTAACAAGGAGAATAGCCATTCTCCGTCATTTTAACACGGAGAATGAATATTCTGTCACGACCCGCACCCACTGTGAGGGTACGAGTACGTAACAGCGCCCAGCCTACGCCACAGTGTCGGCGGTAGAACGCTGTTCTAAGTCTCTAACTAACCATCAACTCATGCAGTATATAATGTACTCATCATGATCAACTCCGAACGGAGGACAAGTATAAGATATGGTGTAACTCAATCGCAGTCTAAGCACGATAAGAAACACAGAATTGTAACTAAGAATTTGAAGACAAAAGTAAATACTGAAATAATAACAACATCTGAAATCTCAAATACATCTCAAGTCTCAATTCTATACAACAAGCTCTAATGAAAATAAATGCAAGTCTACTAAACTAAATTCTGATCACTCCTGAGTGTCGGGGCCAAAGGTAGCCAAACCATCTCCTGGGCAGTAACATGTAGGGCACGTGTCCTCATGGCAAACATTTGTAAAATTTTCAACAGGTCCAATCAGGACAGGAACGAGCACATCTCATCTAGTAAACCCAAGTAAATGACAGAGAACTATAAAGCAGTTATAGACAGTTGTATTGATGAATATGGCAGTTTGTACGAGTAATGAGGTAGAGAGCAGTTAAGGTACAAAGAAGGTAAGGTAACTAAACAAGAAGAGAAACATAGCAAAGAAGACTGTAAAATAAAATCTAGCTGAATTAGAGTAACATAATGAGTTCAGATGGTACAATATAAGTCGAGTGTAATCCCAATGTGAGTCTAATACAAGATGAGTCGAATGTAATTCTAATCATTATTCTAATAAGGTGAATCGAATAAGGTGATACGAATAAGGTGATACGAATAGTGATTCACATGATGTTCTAATAATGATTCGAATAAATTCTCCAAGTGTTTTAAAATACTTAGTTAGACATGTAAACGGCTAAGGGTAAATCCGGCACATCACACACCTGGCCGGGTGTGGAATGGCTATCGTTCGAATATATTCACAGGGGGTAGTTCGAATAGTGGGAATGTTCACATGTCTAATCAAGTATTTCCCCGTCCATCTAATACAAATGAATCCAAAGTCCGACACATCAGTCGAATAAAAGTCCAACCAACATATGAAGATACGAATAGGGTGATTCGAATAGTAATTCGTATGGTGATTCGAATAATAGAGGTTGGACGAGTAAGTATGTGTGTCGTACACATGGATTCAGATATAAAATTACGTGTTTGTAACAGAGAATCACATACAGCTAACTAGAACTGAAGTACAGTAATTGATAAATAAATGAGAGAACTATCAGAGAATGTACTCGCCTGATACTCTGAAAGAGTAGTGTAATATCAGATGCCTGCACCAGAGTCACAATGTCCTAAACAGAGTAATATGGGTCATGATATGTAAAATACAAGAGAAATGAAAGCTACAATGCAAACTACATGATTTTTAAGCCAATCTAGGTCAAAGTCAACTTTAAGTCAAACCTGGCCAACTGTCTAGGTCAAACTAGGTCCAAATCCAGATTGGTCAAATTAGGAGTCCAACTTGGTCAACTACTAGCCTATCTAGGTATTTCCATATAGAACTCATCTATATATCTACCACACAATGTATATACATACATCCCAAGCCTATAGTCCTAGATATATATATATATAGCCTCTCATATATATAACACATGTATCATATAGATATACATATCACATACTGCATAGGTGTATCCCTCACAAGAACTCTTAAACACAAACACATAGAGTATCCTATATCCTCTATCACATTATACAATCCTCCCATATATATAGCAACCATATATATATCAACACAAGCTATATATTATATATACATATATATAGATATATGGACATTTAGACACTAGTGATACCCACACACAATATTTACACAACACAACTAACATATATGTATACACATAAGACTATAGAGAAGAGGAAGGGCTGTCCAATGGGGAAAAATTGGACTGAAACATAACCAGGGGACTGAATATCTAGTATAGGGCTGACCCTCTACACCTAGCTAATACCTGCCTCAATCATGATATGAACCTTAGAAGGAATTGGGATGAAGGTTGTGTCAATTGACAGTAGGACTGGACTGAGCATTGTGTCCATGTGTTAATCTAAACAGTGGGTTAAACTGAGAACAATGGTGTCTAAAGAAAAGTGTCTATGACTTATACACATGTCAAGGCTGATACAAATGCAACCACACACCATGAGCTAACCTCTAACCCACAAACACCCAATGAACCCACCTACATACCTATAACACCTGCAACCTGAATGTACAGGGACCTGTACAAGCATCCTGAAAAATATTCATCTAACATCACAGGCTTGGAGAAAAAGGTGGGTGGACTAAAACTCATCCCCAAGCCTGAGATTGAAATGGCCTAGCCCTTCAACCCCAACTCTCAGTCAAACCTACTGGACAACTAATCTCAGGAAGAATTGAAACAACCTAAACTTATCTCAGTTAACTTCTAATCAGCAAAATCTGATTAATAATCAACCAACCCAACCTATTTCTCAGGTTACTATCCTGAACTCTAATCTAGTAACCCTGTCAAGTCAAGCCAGTAGTGGCTGCCTACTGCTGCTATGCCACTGCTCTGCAATGCAAGCCAGGGCAAACTGCTGCACCTGCAATGCAATGCAAAGCCAAGGCAAGCTGCTGCCTTCTGCATGCTGCAAATGTAAAGCCAGGCAATACAATGCACTGCCAGGGCAAGCTGCTGCCTTCTTCTTTCTGTTTCCACAATTTCTCCCCCTCCTGGACACACCAATACACATAATATGTACTCATATACTCTCACCTCCAAACTTACTGATACACAAAGAGGTATGGGCTGAAACATATAATCATGAATGATACTAAAACAATTTATAACTAATGCCTCTCAGGAAATCAGTAAATAGAGTTCTCAGCCAACACATAGATACAACCTATTTAGCTAAGTCTAACATATGTGTGTGTGTGTGTGGAGTGATCTCAGTGTCAAAACAGTGTCTATGTGTGACAGTGTCAAAGAGGGTGATAGGTTGTGAGATGAGAGTGTGATACATGCCTAAGGTTGTGTGATACACTGTGAGTTCTCAGGAAAATCCTGAGAACAAGGCTAAAGTGAAAACAGTGGTGATAAAATATCATAGAATTATTGACATGAAGATCAGTTTACAAAAGAAATGGAATTTTAGGATTTCCTGGACTGTGTGTATCAGTCCAGTCCATTCAAGGCCCCACATGCTCAATTCAAACAATACTCATGCTAAACATAAGACCCATTCATGGCAGGTCAATCCAGGGATGGATTAGTGAACCAACATTCCATTTAATCATTCAAGACATTAACACATATGAATTTCTCAAAATAAAACTATATTCGAACTGTCAACTGGGAATGGGTATCAGTCAATGTGAACAGCCCATTCCCACACCCAAAAATCCATACTTGAACATAAAACCTAAACTACTATGTAAATCCTATCTAGTAGGAACTAATACACATGTATAGGAATTAAAATGGTAAATAAAACATCAAAAAATCAGTTTACATTGAATATAAACTCAGGATCTTGAAACAGTATAACAGTTCATTAAACAAAACAATGACTGAAACGTGAAAGCCCAAATTCGAAAATCCAAAAACCCAATGGAACCCAAAACTCGTGTGCAGAGGTGTCTATCAGGTAGGTGTCCATCCTAGGTGTGTCCACGTGTCAAAAATCTCATGCAAACAGTGTTGAAATCTCAGAAATAGCAAGTATCAGAAAATAGGATAGATATTCCTCGTGCACGTGTGTCGTGGCCTCGTGCTCTCGACACAAGGAGACACGTGCCTCGTGCTCGTGCACGTGGGTTCGCCTATAGTAGGGCTAAGTGGTGAAGTATCTGCATTGAGTCCAGTCAAGCCATGTCCAAAGAAAATAGTGCGTATCAGACGCGGTTTTCGTGTGTGAGCAGTCCAGTACAAAACCCGTGCGAACGCGATTTCTCCGCGAATACTCCACGAAATCACCCCAAATTTTGGGAGAGTGGTGACAGAGGTTGCCCCCTCATGCTCTCCAAAAATTGTGTCACGAGGGGTCGTGTCGTGTCCTGTGTCGACCCCGAGCAGCAGGGCACTGCACGGTGTCCTCGTGCACGCGTTCGTGTCCAGTTTTGGACACGAAAACCAACTCAAATCGTGTTCAGACAAGTACAAACATAATATACATATCAAGAGCTATCCAAATATATAATTTGTTTCAAAAAATAATAACATTCAATCTATTGAGGCATTCTATCGAACACCTACACAACACTACGACACGTGTCCGATACGGACACCAAACGGACACGAAAATCACCCAAATTTCAGGGACACCTAGGGGACTCCTAGATCTAGCCCAACATGCAAAGAAAACTGAAGTTTGAATCAATTTAGAGGGTTTTACCTATGTGTGCAAAAAGCTTGGAAAAGCCTCAAATGGGGGATTCTTCCTCTTGGTGCCACAAGCTCCAAATTGACCCAAGGCTGTGATTAAACTCAAAAATCAGAAAATAGGAAAGTGTTAGATTCTAATGCAAGAAACTAGGATCAAAAAGGAATTAAAATAGATTTATGGGGATTTTTGCAAGAGGGACAATACCTTTCCTTCTCCAATATTGAAATGAATGAAAGAAGGAGGCAAGCCCTAGAGAATAAGTATTTATTTAGGGTGGGGATCCCTATGGCTGGTCATTTAGGGTTTGGTTAGGGTTAGGGCTTCTAGTTATGGGCCATGGGCCAAGTCATGATCAAAATAAATCATTTAGCCATAAGTCATTTCATGAAACCATGAACCATGACTTAAATGCACTAAACCAAATCCCCTCATTCTAAAATTAGTTTCTAATGACTAAAAATAGGTTACCCTAAGTTAGACTAGGGTCACCATGACTAGGGTTAGCTTCTAGGCTAGCTCACTAGGTCTCAACAAGTCAAGTCAATCAGAAATTCACCAATTCAACAATTCACCAAATAATTCAAATAAGTCACAATGACCAAATACTCCTAGGCTAAAAATAACAATTAAATTATCCTAATGACGTGGTTAGGCTCTAGGTCATGCAGTCTCTCAGGTTTCACTAGCAGCACATCAAAATCACAAGTCATGACTTAAACCAGTTTTAAATAGTTTAAAAATTATTAAAAATTACTAAAAATCTTAATGTGAAATAAATATCAATGAATAATAATTATAATTACAAAATTTTAAAAATACCCTCATCTGGAAAACTGGGTGTTACAATCCTACCCACCTTATAAAAATTTTGTCCTCGAAATTAAGATGATCGCACCTCTCCTAGGTCAAACCCCCAAGCAATCAAAGTCGAAGCAATACAATCCTACTGGTCATGATTCCACAGTCTCGAACAGGGTAGCTACACTATCTAGCAATCACAAGCAATATCCTGGCAGGTACTAAGGGAAATCACACATGGAAATGGGAAGGAAGAACAAGAAGGTCAAACCTGCTAATCCATCACCTGCAACGTCAGTCTCCTCGGCTGCCATCACGAAAGCTCCACCCCTCTGGTGCTGAGCTACAGGTGGCCTAGCTCCCTCTCTCTGACCCGGTGCTCCGTCATATACGGGTGCAGTAGGGCAATCCCTGACCTGATGAGCAGCGGATCCAGAGAACAGACAAACCTTCCGCCTCCTATAACAAGTCTCCCAAACGTGCCCTGCCCTCTTGCAGTAAGCACAAGACTGCTCCTTGCGGTCCTGCCCTCTAGGCTGATGTTGTGCCTGCTGTACTCTTACTGGTGCCTACATCTGCTGAATCTGTACATGAGGCCTCTTGGCCTGGCCTCCGCTGCTGCTGCCCCCAACTGGGTCTCGCCCCCTCTTGAGCCTAAGCTCAAGATCATCCTCAGCCAATAAGGCTCCCGTCAAAATCTCCTCAAAAGTGGCATCCCTGTTGCCCTTGGTCAAGGACTTGACTTCCTTGACCAGACCCTTTCGGAACCTTTGGGCCTTCGCCGTCTCGCCCAAACCCTCTACAAATCTGCCGAGGCGGCCGAACTCCCCAGCGTACTCCTCCACTGACAGGCTCCCCTGAACCAAGCTCTCGAACTGCGACTCCAAGGCTCGAAACGCTGAATCTGGAAAGAACTTCTTCTTGAAGAAGCCTTTGAACTCCTCCCAAGTCTGTCCAGCTACTCCCACCCTGGGGTCTGACTGATACCAGGTGCGAGCAAGATCTCGCATCCGGCTAGCTGCGGCCTCGATCTGAAGATCTGCTGGTATCCTGGCCAGGCGAAAGATCTCCTCTATATGCTCGATCCACTCATCGGCATATAGGATCCCCTCTGTCCCTAGAAAGTCTCTGGGGCTCATCTTCTAAAACTGCTCGATCTCCGGTGTCCTCGGCTGCTGTATCACTGGTCGAGCTGCGACTGCCGTAAGGGCCAACTCCATGCCTCGGTCCTGTCGGGCCTGCTGCCGGTCCATAAACTGCTGGAAGTAAGCGAACATCTGTGCCGCATCCACGTGTCCTGTAGGCGGCGGCTGCTGGAACTCCATCTCTGGGATGACTGGGTCCTGCCCCCGAGCTGATGGAGGCACACCCCCAGCTGCTGCTGCTGCAGTCTCAATATGGGCAGAGGTGGCAGGAGCTGCATCCACCTGACCCTGCTGATCTGGCTGAGAGGTGGCAGTCTCCTCTACAACGACTGCTGCACCCGAGCGATGTGATCGTGTCTCCACCATCCTGAAGACAGATCGAACAAGGAAGTTAATACTGAGCAGGAATCGATAAATCAAAGGAGGACAGTTATTTCAAAGAAGGCAAATCAGTACGATATGTAGATGGCATGATTCAAAGCAAAATTTTTCCTAACTGTGATTGAGTGCCTCTCCGGTAAAGCCTATCTCTCAATCCTATCGCAGGCTCGCAGCAGTACAACTAAGTCGCCGTACTACTACGATATCGCACTAATGCGACTTTCGACCTGCATGGGCCACCACTAAAAATGTGTCACGACCCGCACCCACTGTGAGGGTACGAGTACATAATAGCGCCCAGCCTACGCCACAGTGTCGGCGGTAGAACGCTGTTCTAAGTCTCTAACTAACCATCAACTCATGCAGTATATAATGTACTCATCATGATCAACTCCGAACGGAGGACAAGTATAAGATATGGTGTAACTCAATCACAGTCTAAGCACGATAAGAAACACAGAATTGTAACTAAGAATTTGAAGACAAAAGTAAATACTGAAATAATAACAACATCTGAAATCTCAAATACATCTCAAGTCTCAATTCTATACAACAAGCTCTAATGAAAATAAATGCAAGTCTACTAAACTAAATCCCGATCACTCCTGAGTGTCGGGGCCAAAGGTAGCCAAACCATCTCCTGGGCAGTAACATGTAGGGCACGTGTCCTCATGGCAAACATCTGTAAAATTTTCAACAGGTCCAGTCAGGACAGGAACGAGCACATCTCATCTAGTAAACCCAAGTAAATGACAGAGAACTATAAAGCAGTTATAGACAGTTGTATTGATGAATATGGCAGTTTGTACGAGTAATGAGGTAGAGAGCAGTTAAGGTACAAAGAAGGTAAGGTAACTAAACAAGAAGAGAAACATAGCAAAGAAGACTGTAAAATAAAATCTAGCTGAATTAGAGTAACATAATGATTTCAGATGGTACAATATAAGTCGAGTGTAATCCCAATGTGAGTCTAATACAAGATGAGTCGAATGTAATTCTAATCATTATTCTAATAAGGTGAATCGAATAAGGTGATACGAATAAGGTGATACGAATAGTGATTCACATGATGTTCTAATAATGATTCGAATAAATTCTCCAAGTGTGTTTTAAAATACTTAGTTAGACATGTAAACGGCTAAGGGTAAATCCGGCACATCACACACCTGGCCGGGTGTGGAATGGCTATCGTTCGAATATATTCACAGGGGGTGGTTCGAATAGTGGGAATGTTCACATGTCTAATCAAGTATTTCCCCGCCCATCTAATACAAATGAATCCAAAGTCCGACACATCAGTCGAATAAAAGTCCAACCAACATATGAAGATACGGATAGGGTGATTCGAATAGTGATTCGTATGGTAATTCGAATAATAGAGGTGAGACGAGTAAGTATGTGTGTCGTATACATGGATTCAGATATAAAAATACGTGTTTGTAACAGAGAATCACATATAGCTAACTAGAACTGAAGTACAGTAATTGATAAATAAATGAGAGAACTATCAGAGAATGTACTCGCCTGATACTCTGAAAGAGTAGTGTAATATCAGATGCCTGCACCAGAGTCACAATGTCCTAAACAGAGTAATATGGATCATGATATGTAAAATACAAGAGAAATGAAAGCTACAATGCAAACTACATGATTTCTAAGCCAATCTAGGTCAAAGTCAACTCTAAGTCAAACCTGGCCAACTGTCTAGGTCAAACTAGGTCCAAATCCAGATTGGTCAAATTAGGAGTCCAATTTGGTCAACTACTAGCCTATCTAGGTATTTCCATATAGAACTCATCTATATATCTACCACACAATGTATATACATACATCCCAAGCCTATAGTCCTAGATATATATATATATAGCCTCTCATATATATAACACATGTATCATATAGATATACATATCACATACTGCATAGGTGTATCCCTCACAAGAACTCTTAAACACAAACACATAGAGTATCCTATATCCTCTATCACATTATACAATCCTCCCATATATATAGCAACCATATATATATCAACACAAGCTATATATCATATATATACATATATATAGATATATGGACATTTAGACACTAGTGATACCCACACACAATATTTACACAACACAACTAACATATATGTATACACATAAGACTATAGAGAAGAGGAAGGGCTGTCCAATGGGGAAAAATTGGACTGAAACATAACCAGGGGGCTGAATATCTAGTATAGGGCTGACCCTCTACACCTAGCTAATACATGCCTCAATCATGATATGAACCTTAGAAGGAATTGGGATGAAGGTTGTGTCAAATGCCAGTAGGACTGGACTGAGCATTGTGTCCATGTGTTAATCTAAACAGTGGGTTAAACTGAGAACAATGGTGTCTAAAAAAAAGTGTCTATGACTTATACACATGTCAAGGCTGATACAAATGCAACCACACACCATGAGCTAACCTCTAACCCACAAACACCCAATGAACCCACCTACATACCTATAACACCTGCAACCTGAATGTACAGGGACCTGTACAAGCATCCTGAAAAATATTCATCTAACATCACAGGCTTGGAGAAAAAGGGGGGTGGACTAAAACTCATCCCCAAGCCTGAGATTGAAATGACCTAGCCCTTCAACCCCAACTCTCAGTCAAACCTACTGGACAACTAATCTCAGGAAGAATTGAAACAACCTAAACTTATCTCAGTTAACTTCTAATCAGCAAAATCTGATTAATAATCAACCAACCCAACCTATTTCTCAGGTTACTATCCTGAACTCTAATCTAGTAACCCTGTCAAGTCAAGCCAGTAGTGGCTGCCTACTGCTGCTATGCCACTGCTCTGCAATGCAAGCCAGGGCAAACTGCTGCACCTGCAATACAATGCAAAGCCGAGGCAAGCTGCTGCCTTCTGCATGCTGCAAATGTAAAGCCAGGCAATGCAATGCACTGCCAGGGCAAGCTGCTGCCTTCTTCTTTCTGTTTCCATAATTTCTCCCCCTCCTGGACACACCAATACACATAATATGTACTCCTATACTCTCACCTCCAAACTTACTGATACACAAAGAGGTATGGGCTGAAACATGTAATCATGAATGATACTAAAACAATTTATAACTAATGCCTCTCAGGAAATCAGTAAATAAAGTTCTCAGCCAACACATGGATACAACCTATTTAGCTAAGTCTAACATATGTGTGTGTGTGTGTGTGGAGTGATCTCAGTGTCAAAACAGTGTCTATGTGTGACAGTGTCAAAGAGGGTGATAGGTTGTGAGATGAGAGTGTGATACATGCCTAAGGTTGTGTGATACACTGTGAGTTCTCAGGAAAATCCTGAGAACAAGGCTAAAGTGAAAACAGTGGTGATGAAATATCATAGAATTATTGACATGAAGATCAGTTTACAAAAGAAATGGAATTTCAGGATTTCCTGGACTGTGTGTATCAGTCCAGTCCATTCAAGGCCCCACATGCTCAATTCAAACAATACTCATGCTAAACATAAGACCCATTCATGGCAGGTCAATCCAGGGATGGATTAGTGAACCAACATTCCATTTAATCATTCAAGACATTAACACATATGAATTTCTCAAAATAAAACTATATTCGAACTGTCAACTGGGAATGGGTATCAGTCAATGTAAACAGCCCATTCCCACACCTAAAAATCCATACTTGAACATAAAACCTAAACTACTATGTAAATCCTATCTAGTAGGAACTAATACACATGTATAGGAATCAAAATGGTAAATAAAACATCAGAAAAATCAGTTTACATTGAATATAAACTCAGGATCTTGAAACAGTATAACAGTTCATTAAACAAAACAATGACTGAAACGTGAAAGCCCAAATTCGAAAATCCAAAAACCCAATGGAACCCAAAACTCGTGTGCAGAGGTGTCTATCAGGTAGGTGTCCATCCTAGGTGTGTCCACGTGTCAAAAATCTCATGCAAACAGTGTCGAAATCTCAGAAATAGCAAGTATCAGAAAATAGGATAGATATTCCTCGTGCACGCGTGTCGTGGCCTCGTGCTCTCGACACAAGGAGACACGTACCTCGTGCTCGTGCACGTGGGTTCGCCCATAGTAGGGCTAAGTGGTGAAGTGTCTGCATTGAGTCCAGTCTAGCCGTGTCCAAAGAAAATAGTGCGTATCAGACGCGGTTTTCGTGTGTGAGCAGTCCAGTACAAAACTCGTGCGAACGCGATTTCTTCGCGAATACTCCACGAAATCACCCCAAATTTTGGAAGAGTGGTGACAGAGGTTGCCCCCTCGTGCTCTCCAAAAATCGTGTCACGAGGGGCCGTGTCGTGTCCTGTGTCGACCCCGAGCAGCAGGGCACTGCACGGTGTCCTCGTGCACGCGTTCGTGTCCAGTTTTGGACACGAAAACCAACTCAAATCGTGTTCAGACAAATACAAACATAATCTACATATCAAGAGCTATCCAAATATATAATTTGTTTCGAAAAATAATAACATTCAATCTATTGAGGCATTCTATCGAATACCTACACAACACTACGACACGTGTCCGATACGGACACCAAACGGACACGAAAATCACCCAAATTTCAGGAACACCTAGGGGACTCCTAGATCTAGCCCTACATGCAAAGAAAACTGAAGTTTGAATCAATTTAGAGAGTTTTACCTATGTGTGCAAAAAGCTTGGAAAAGCCTCAAATGGGGGATTCTTCCTCTTGGTGCCACAAGCTCCAAATTGACCCAAGGCTGTGATTAAACTCAGAAATCAGAAAATAGGAGAGTGTTAGGTTCTAATGCAAGAAACTAGGATCAAAAAGGAATTAAAATGGATTTATGGGGATTTTTGCAAGAGGGACAATACATTTCCTTCTCCAATGTTGAAATGAATGAAAGAAGGAGGCAAGCCCTAGAGAATAAGTGTTTATATAGGGTGGGGATCCCTATGGCTGGTCATTTAGGGTTTGGTTAGGGTTAGGGCTTCTAGTTATGGGCCATGGGCCAAGTCATGATCAAAATAAATCATTTAGCCATAAGTCATTTCATGAAACCATGAACCATGACTTAAATGCACTAAACCAAATCCTCTCATTCTAAAATTAGTTTCTAATGACTAAAAATAGGTTAACCTAAGTTAGACTAGGGTCACCATGACTAGGGTTAGCTTCTAGGCTAGCTCACTAGGTCTCAACAAGTCAAGTCAATCAGAAATTCACCAATTCAACAATTCACCAAATAATTCAAATAAGTCAAAATGACCAAATACTCCTAGGCTAAAAATAACAATTAAATTATCCTAATGACGTGGTTAGGCTCTAGGTCATGCAGTCTCTCAGGTTTCACTAGCAGCACATCAAAATCACAAGTCATGACTTAAACCAGTTTTAAATAGTTTAAAAATTATTAAAAATTACTAAAAATCTTAATGTGAAATAAATATCAATGAATAATAATTATAATTACAAAATTTCAAAAATACCCTCATCTGGAAAACTGGGTGTTACAATCCTACCCACCTTATAAAAATTTCGTCCTCGAAATTAAGATGATCGCACCTCTCCTAGGTCAAACCCCCAAGCAATCAAAGTCGAAGCAATACAATCCTACTGGTCGTGATTCCACATTCTCGAACAGGGTAGCTACACTATCTAGCAATCACAAGCAATATCCTGGCAGGTACTAAGGGAAATCACACATGGAAATGGGGAGGAAGAACAAGAAGGTCAAACCTGTTAATCCATCACCTGCAACGTCAGTCTCCTCGGCTGCCATCACGAAAGCTCCACCCCTCTGGTGCTGAGCTACAGGTGGCCTAGCTCCCTCTCTCTGACCCGGTGCTCCGTCATATACGGGTGCAGTAGGGCAATCCCTGACCTGATGAGCAGCGGATCCACAGAACAGACAAACCTTCCGCCTCCTATAACAAGTCTCCCAAACGTGCCCTGCCCTCTTGCAGTAAGCACAAGGCTGCTCCTTGCGGTCCTGCCCTCTAGGCTGATGCTGTGCCTGCTAATTCAAAACGTTTTTTTAAGAGTAGTTTCGTGGGTGTTTTCAATAAATTAGAAGGGCAAAAAGGTTATTCGGAACCCCTTTTATATATTTTTTTGCTAATTCTGGGCACGCGATGAAATGTTATTGTGCGGTGGGTTTTTCATAATTTTTTTTCGTTTTTTGGACATTAAACATGACTGATGGAGGGTATCAAAATAATTTTTTTATAGTTGATAGTATCAAGTTATATCCTTTTAAAATTTAGGATATCAAGTTAAAAAACTTGAATAATTGAGCATATCAAATTATAATTTAACCTTAAATTTATACAACAGTCAAAACATTTACATAGTTATATGATCTTTTCAGACCACTACTCTCCCTTTACGCGTGCGAATGCCATCACCAGCTTTTGGATTCGTCCTTGTATTTAGCAATCCTAACAATATTCCCAACCAGTCTTTGATTCAACTGAAAAATATCTTCCGACTGTTATTTGGATTATGCTTTCATGCATGGAAAGTGTAACATAACATCAATATATGCTAATAACTGGGAATAGCTCATTTCAATTGGAGCAACTACTCCTAATTGATAACTGAAACATGTATTGCGGCTCCAACTTAGTAATGTACTGCACACTGTAACTCCTCCTTTCCAGCTGTGAATTTGGATTGCTCAGCTACAGTTCTTCCGACCAATGGAATAGTCCGACAGACTTTCCAGCAACCAATCATGAGTATTCGGCTCACGGGAACTGAGACAAATACAACAACATCCTGAATGAAACATATACAGCTTCTCTGCACTCAACATTGACGAATTTGATCTCCCAATACAAGGCAATTGTAAGCATAACATTATGTTTATTTTTCAAGAAGACGTCAGTATATTTATAAGTTATAACATGGAATAATTACTTTTTAGGGCTACATAGACCTGATAAGCAACAAAAGACGGCAAATGTTTTCCTTTTCAGCAACTATTCAGAGCATATTATACATTTAAACACTTACTAGTTCATATCCAGAAATCAATATCAACAGTAGATACTACATAGTATATAGTACATAAAGGTAAATTACTCAATTCCATCGTCAAATTTGGTTTTTAGGAATATGAGGTACAAAAACAAATTGGTAGATACTTGAGAAACTTCTGGAGGAGCTTGAATCTCTCATATCGGTATATTGTTGCTACGCTTTTTGGACCCGCATAGCCACAACAATGATGAAGACTACAACCGATAGCATAAACGACGACCTCAGCAAATCATCGAATAAGTCCGTCTCCTTTTCCTTCTCCTGTGACCGGAATATATCATTCACAAGCTCTGTGATCTTTCCAAAGAATTCCGCTATTTTCGCCTTGGTACCATCCAAGATCCACTTCAAGATGTTGTGGCCTTTGTCTGCGGCTTGTGGTTCACTGTTTTCGGCTGCACATAACAACAAATTCAGTTTTAAAGAAAAAAAAACAAAAACAAAAGGCAAAGCGAAAGCGGGGACAGCATTTCACAGGCTTAATTCAGTAAAAAAATATATATACAAAAATATTTGAAATTAAACAGAAAGGATTGTGACACTAACACCGGGCAAAGGAGATTGGTATATGTTATAGTTGAAACAACTAATTTTAATTTCTGCAGTATCAACAAAGTAAGGTAAATAAAACAAGGAGCGGAGTTTGCATATGCGAGCCCTTAACATAAGAATGTTTGAGGTGTAAGAAGAAATGGACAAACACCATTTGGATACTCCGACAGCCAATCCGATACATGTGTACAATATATGAAATAGTGACAAACCAACCTAACACAATATTTATAGACCCCTTACATGAAGGGTAAACCATACTTACAATAAGGCCTATTTTCCTTGCTTTCGAGTATGGAAAGTCTAGATTAAAAGTATTCTAGATTAGTTAGAAGAAAGAGTTCTTTATGAACGTAGTTTTCTGGGTCCAAATGTTAATAGAATGAGACTGAAGAGGAAATAAGACTAAATGATGGGGATCGGACCATACCAACAAGACGTGGCATGAGACAGAGACGAGCCCGAGTTAGGGAATGGTTGTTTTTCCTATTTTCCTTGCTTTCGAGTATGGAAAGTCTAGATTAAAAGTATTCTAGATTAGTTAGAAGAAAGAGTTCTTTATGAACGTAGTTTTCTGGGTCCAAATGTTAATAGAATGAGACTGAAGAGGAAATAAGACTAAATGATGGGGATCGGACCATACCAACAAGACGTGGCATGAGACAGAGACGAGCCCGAGTTAGGGAATGGTCGCTTTTCCTTTTTCTACTAGACTTGCACATGACCTTTTGGTTGAGGAATTCTTTATCTAGTGGTTACAAAAGAACTCTCTCAACTTCTTTAGCTGCTTTTTGAATTATCTTACATTAACTTATGGTTGAGTTATATGGAAATAGGAGCCAAGAGAATTGCGGAAGGGACATAGTGAGAAACTATAAACTCAGGTGCGAAACCATCGAGTTGAGTGAATTTTTCTTACATTCAACCAAACTTCCGCTGCCATCCTTGTCGAGATCTTCGTCGGCTCTTCGACCTTTGGAGAACAGTCTCAGCGACTCTTCATCAACTCAACTGACAGCCAAAGTAACCGACAAAGATGACAAACTGGTGCCAAACACCTTAACAAATCGACAGTCCAGATCTGAACTGAGTATGACATTCTTGTGTGATGCGTGTGCAATCTTTTGCATTGACACTGAACTGTGCACCAAAACCTGAGACGTCCCAGCACCGTGTTGGAAGGCCATACTCTCGTAAATCGAAGTTTCGAGTCTTTTTCGACGCTTGGAGCTGAATCACACTCGTCCAGGGAATTCATGCAAGTTACTTTAAAACCAAGAACAATATGACCTAGATCATAAATTGTTTTAACTGATACAAAAATCTGCTCACTAGTATCTCCTTCAAACCCTAATTGTGTAAAAATTGGGTTAGTTGAACTGAAGTCCTCGTCCCGCACCACTAACAAGATAGACTACCAATTTTTGTTATAAAAAGAGGACTGGACAGTCTTGATTCTTCTTCTATGCTTCTATCTTGTCATCAAAGTTTAATACTAGAAAGTTATTGCATCAGGTCCTATATCCCAGAGCTATCCATTGAGCTTAATATCTTGAGTATCAACTACTAAAGCTCAGCTAGTGACGCCTTCTTTCCATTTACTATCCATCAACTGGTGAATGATTATTGGAGAAGACTTGATGAGAAAAATATAACCCTTCTTCATTATAAGAAAGAGAATAATTCCAAACCTCAGGCCTCGCTTGGTTCACGGATTCAAGGAATCCGGAAAGGAAACTTGTTCCTTTCCTTTGTTTGGTAGCCACAAATTTGGGAAACACTTTCCTGACATGGGAGAAAATAGGAGGGAAAATGGTTCCTCTCATGACCCATGGGATTCATTTTCCCTCCTCCTTTCCCAACATTAATTACCAAACATTATGACAAAAGTAGTCTTGATTTATTATCTATTTTACCAATTAACTCTTTATTATAATTATGTTGACATTGGATATTGTTGGAACAATGATATATTTTTTCTTTCCTTTCCTACACCAACCAAACATAGGAAAGAAAATTTGATAGGAATTCTACTTTCCCATCTCCATAGAAAATACATGGGAATTGATTTCCTTTCCGTGAACCAAACGAGGCCTTAGGATGTCTTGCAGGACCTCGAGGAGATACTACCCAGCTACCAACCCATGTCTCATGACTACTCCAAATCCACACACTACCTTTGGACCTCGAGGAGATACTACCCAGCTACCAACCCATGTCTCATGACTACTCCAAACCACACACTACCTTTGACCAATCATGTCATCGCTACCCGCTACCAAAATTGGTAACTCCATCACCCTCATCATCAACAATGTCACACCAGGATGCCCCAACAGATTAAAGAATATATTTAACACTATTGATGCCCTCCGCCACATTACCCATTCACCTCTGATCAACACCTCCACCTTTGTTGCATCATAATCATACTGACTTTACTATTTCCCACCGACATTACTACTTTTATGATGTCATTCTCCCTACCTAGGTTGCATAGACACGGATTCTGATAAGGACACGATACAAATACGAAATTTGGCATTTTTCTAATTTTGGGATACGAGTAAGACAGTTGTATATACACATAAAAACATATTTCTATGCATATGTTATATATTACATCTTAACAATATCTATATTTAAAGTACATTTTGGATAGTAACTAAGTTCCAAAACTCTTTAAAAACGATTCATTTCAAAGACATGTTACTTTCTCACATCTCAAATATGTTCCGTATTGTCACAAATATGTTAAAATTACTTTCAACTATGCTTTGGTCTCTTTATAGCATAGACATGGGTGAGCCATATCCAACAGGAGTGTCCAAGAGTATCATTCCCAATACGATCGGACACAGACATGACATGGGCATGGATACGGTCCTCTCGTGGAGTATTCGTGCAACATAGTTCCTACCGTCATCGTTGCTATATCTGCTACCAACTCAGTAAATCCATCACCCTCATTACCACCAACTTCTTGACCACCGCCATTGTCGACATCACTATCCATGTCGGTGTCGTACTCACCATTGTCCATCAAAATCACAAACACTAACCACGAACACTCACAACTATGAAGATATTCATCCTCATATGTTTCAGCATTAGAGTAACTTTTTCCATTTCTGATTTTCTTGATGGGTTCTGCTAACATGTTTTCTATATGGTGGTAGACATTGGAGATGAAGGAGAGACATTGGCTAACCCTAATAATGTAGAGACAAATAATGCTTTAGGAAATAACCAGCATACTTCCATTAGGGGCTCTCTCTCTTATTTATAATAACCTGAAGCAAAAAAGATAGACCCAATCCTAATAGACTTGGTACAAAATTTGACGCTTGGTAGAAAAGTTGACGCAATCCTAACAGATTCAAAATCCTAGAAGATAAATAACTAAGGAAACGTATCCTACCTTCCAACAGTCACAAAATCTCTGGATTGAACAAATCAAAAGCGTTCTGGTCTTTGATATCATTAGGATTTCTTTTAGATCTTTGAGATAGGATCTCTAAAAATTATTTACCCACTCTTAAAACCTTAACTTGCAAACTACAACTAGAAGTTCAAGTAATCTGGAAGAAGATATAGATTCAATCCGCATATTGGTCATTGACCCAGTCTTCAATAGGTTGCATCAATAAACATCTTTAACAATGATCACACAGTCAATGACAATTTTTAGGCACAACACAAATTACAAAACTTCCAGCAACAACAGAAAAGCCTTTATCCAAAAAATTTGGGGTTGCCTACACGAATCATTATCTTCCATTCAGATTTTTCAGGGTCATCTTCCCTGCAATTAGCAAATACCATATCCTTTTTTTTCATGGCCTCAACCAAGTTCATTTAGGTCATATCCTAAACTACCTCCTTTTAACTAAGATACTATCACTCCTGATAACTGGTGCACCTATCGGTCTCTGTAGCACATGTCCAGACTCCAAACACCTAAATCAATTTCCTATCATTATTCTTAGTAGACAGCATCCAACAGTCCAACATCATGTAATAAAACTCATTTCTCACCATGCTTTTTATTGTATTGAGACTCGTCCATCTCATTATTTAAGGGTTACTTGTATATTGATACAGATAATAATCAGAAGTGCAATGTACGAACAGAGTACAATCGTTCTTTAGATATGAAGTGGAGGCCAAACAGCCAAGTAACATAAAGAACAACAAATACAGGTGATATAGGGATCTAGTACTAGGAGGTCAATTTGATAATAGAACTGATAATCTAGACTGGAGTCACACTCATGAAAATAACATGCGAACAATTATATCAATAAAAAATGAGTTGTCGGCAAACTATTTGAGAATTCAATGACTATCACTTAAATTAGTAACATGATTTTGTAAAAGAGACCTTTCAGGACAAAAATTAATAGTTGTCCATGATTATCATTAATCTTGTACAGATGGCAGAAAACATCTAGTTGGCACACACACAAAATCCAGTTGTAATGCTCACCTCCAAGATAAAAAGGAAGATCTGAAAAGCAAGATTCAACATCGACAGGCAAAAATGCATGGAAATAGTTCTAGTGCTTTATCAATTATATAAAAAAATATTCAAACCTTCATATACAGTTTTTTGGAATTCTTGTACAACTTCATTCTTCATAACTGCATCCCATACAGCCTTATCAGATGACAGTGAAACGACCATTCTCTGCAAGGAGAAGAGCAAAAGACTATTAACTTGAAGAAAACAATCATCATATAACAGCATAGTTTCAACTGGTAGCATCCACCATATCAGTTGAATATATTAACAAAATATGTATCTGTTGGAAAGAGATCAAAAGATATGGCTAGTTCAAAATTTACAATTCAATTAACGGAAATGTCATTCTTTTTCACCCTTTGGCTTAATATGTCATAGAGATGAATGCAGTTCCTTAATAGTAAATTGTATCATCGTATCTCTTCGTCTAGACTCTTTAGTCTTGGGGGACATGGAGGGTGCTCCTTGCTTGCATGAGTTTAAACTGCATAACCAAAAGGTAGGTCTACCTACTTGCCAACTGGTCATTTGGGTTCTATGGCATGCCCCTCCGTGCTCATAGCTACCTTTGCCGGGAACTAGGCACCATCAAAGAGGCTTGACATCAGGGCAAACTTTCTTTTATGGAGCTTTCTTATCCTCCACGCCATAGCCCACCCAATTTGATGGGAGAAGGCTTGGATGATGATGATGATGATTTCAATTAATGATAAAACAAGTTGCATTGTCAGGAAATAATTTGGTCTCAGCAGTAATTAGCCTGTTGCTCATTAAAAGTTAGAAGTAAAATAACAGGTTATGCATATATTCTTTTTTGTTATGAAATATATCGGTAGCTACCCCAATTGACAAGCAATGCTACAACAGTTTTAACAAATAATCTATCATGCTTCACCCTCAGATATCTTGATTCACCAAAACCCGGGTTCAAAACCACATTCCTATTGATATAAGATCTTCATTATACCAGTAATGACAGTTTCTTTAGTTTTGGCGACTTCGGGTAGGTGTATCAGAGTGTCTAGTTTCCGCATGTTAGATAAAAATCTAAAAGAAGTAAAACATAATTAAAATACAAGAAATAAAATGGTCGAAGTCTAAACATAATTGCATGAAGTTTTTATGTAGTTCAATGTTGATCTTGGTGGTTAAGTGTACAATTGCTTGATTTTATGAAATTATAGCATGGTAACTATATAATTTAATTTGCAATTTGTTGTATATAGGATAAGAAGGAAAAAAAAGACATGAAAGGAAGTAAAACCAAAGCACGTACATACTTCAACTGTTTTAGAAAAGTATTAGAAAGTTCCAAGCAATTTCGGAATTGTTTCGAGAAAGTATCGACCAATTTTAGGCCATATTCAAAAATATTTGGGAAGTTTCGGCTGATCTCCAAAAGTTTTGGATATTTTGGTAAGTTCCGTCCAAATTTGACCAGGTTTCCAGTTTCAACCTTAATGGACTCAAATTGACCACGAATTTCAAACATCAACCAGATCTCAGAGGTATTGGCATATGCCGGTTCTATGGTGCATTGTTTGAAAGGTTTAACCGAAAACTGAGACAATATGGCCAATATGTATCAGTATCGGCTGATCTCTTAAACCATGGAGACCCCACTGTGAAAAAAATGTCTTAGGGATCTTCCAAATCACTTCATTCTCCCATAGTATCTCACAACACTAGAATTCATGAGGCAGTAGTCCATCCAAAGAGTATCTACGAACTTAGATGGTACCATAAGTGTAGTTAATCAACTCTGTGTATGCATCAATGGAATAAGGAACATATAAACACACAAATAAATTTTGCTGATGATCAAAATCTTGGAAGGTGGAAAGAGGATATTCACACTGAGTATTGACAATTGAGATCTGTAACCAATAACCAGTTGGAATATTAGTGTTTCACAGGCACAAATACAACAAGTCATGAAAGGCATGGAGACACAGACAAGGCACAAGTTTTCTCGTGTCCATGCTGTGTAGTTAAGAGTGTCCACCACCTGTCTGAGATGTATCCAACACGTACATTTCATCAAATTCAGTGTCCTCATGCTTCTTATATGTTATAAACGTGTACTATGTTTCTAGGGGAGATTAGCCAGTGAAGGTTAAAAACTATTTTATTCTCGAAGGACTTTGGGAAAGAGTTAGATCCTCATCAGATGTTGACTTGGAAGTCACATGCTGATAGGGAGCAGTGTTAGAAGTGATTCCATAGTGCCATATCTTTGACTTCTCGGTGGATTAGATGCAGAATACCACATGCAGAAAAATCATGGGCAGTCATTCACTTTCTTCTTCCGAGCAGATAAAGGCCACCTACATTTACTTGCAAGGTGTGCTAAGAAGAATGAAATAGTCCGTCCTTCTGAATCATATCCTGTCGTGACTTCTGATTCTACTAGTCAAAATGGGAGTTGGTGAGGGGTGGGAATAAAGTATTAATAGGAAGAATTCTATTTATGATGATCTGACAACATGGACTTCCATTTCAAGTAAAAAAAATTGAGAATGCATTTATCAGCTGGCTCTGTCATCTTATATTGTGACACTAAGAGGAATATAATTTCCTATCAAAAAACTTTATTTACTCTTTCTAGACTCTCCTTCCAGGCGCTCACTTACTGAAGCTTAAACTGCATGACTAATAAAATAGGTTCTTATTCCTATCTATAAATCCTTGATCTCCTATGAAAGGGACAAGTATGTCCTTAAGTTTTCTCAAACTGAAACAGGCACCTAGAAATATCTGTAGGTTGACAGTCAATTTAAAATCAAAGCAATGGAGCCTTCTGATTCAAGTTAACCAGCCAGCACCACTTTATCGGAAGTTAAGCAGCCAGCACCACTTTATCGGAAAGGTTTATTATGAACATGACAAGTTCCGGCTGTAACAGTAGCTAGTAGGGGTAGAATCAGGGCAAACCAGTCAGTTGTGGGAATTGGCATATCCACATCCATTTTCACATCATCATTATGGGTACGGATATGTCCATATATATAAAGAAAACATATCTAACTATGTCGAGCATAATCGGATATTTACCTGATATAAAAGGAAACATGGACGGATAAATCGGATACAAATATGAGTTGGATAAATATAAAACGAATAAAGATAGGGTAAGGTGCAGGAAACCTCCCTAACCTTTTTTGTCTGTTGGCAAATTACCCCCCAAAGTTAGTTCCTTGGCATAGATGGTCGCTATTATTAGGTTTTGTTGCAAAATCATCCAAACGACCAAAGCACCTTCAATTTGACTTTTACAATAAGATCACTAAAAGTATAAATCTAAAATCCTTTTAAGAACTAAAAAATATATAGTAAAAAAGCCCACCCTTCCTACGTACTGTCTGCAATGGCCGGGTTGTTGTCTTCCTGCTCCCTCCCACCTCATGCTCCCTCCTCCGCCTGTTTTGTCTCCTTTGGCTAATACTTTTATATTAAAAAAACTAACAGAAGAGAGTATCAAAAAATTAAGATTCAAATTCAACTTCTATTCGTTATCCTGATCCATTCAGGCATTCTGTAATACGAAATCCAGGATCTGATTGCACCCACCCACTACTCGGTAGCGGATTAAAAGTCATTAATGAGGGGTGACAATACCATGACAACAGCCACCAAGCTTTATAAAACATATCCTGATTGCATCAGAGCAAAATCAGGCTACCAAACCTACCAAACTAAAACATGTCCTAAACTTGGTGAAATTGCAGAAAGTTGTGGTTTCTAGCTTACAACAGAGAAAAATATGGCTACCAACAAAAAACAACTCAATCTTGTCAATTTTGGGAAATTACAGAACACCCCCCCCCCCCCCCCCCCCCCGCCTTAAGGGTCCTAACGCTTCCTCATTTGATAGGTTACCCAGTACCATTTAAATCTTGGTGTCAGTAGTCCATATTGTTTGTTTATTTATAAAATTGTTAGTTTAGGGATGGGAAATAACCAAAATACTGCTTTCCTAAATTAAAGCAAAATATTTTTAAAAAGAAATTTATTAACTTTTAAAAAATTTAAAGACACAAAAAACTAACAAAACACTCCTTCCGGCCTTCCACCAACCCCCTTGTTGTTGGAAGCAGCAGCCTGCTGCCACCTGAAACAACACCCGTTCTTCTTTCAGTCTCCTCCCTTCCTTGTCCCTCCTCCTGATCGGATTGAAGGGAGGGCAAAGCGAAGGGGATTTGGGGTGGTGTGAGCAGATGGAGGATGTTAATGACAGCATAATCTGACATTGTTGTCACTGCCATTGACATCATGCCTTGGAGGTGAAAAGGGACGGGGAGAGGAAGCAAGGAGTGGCAGGGGAATAGCCAATATTTGGGGACAACATGAAGGGGGCGGAGGAGAAGGCTGCCAATGGTAGCAGAGACTACTGCTACTACCTACAGCAAGGCAAGCAAAGAAGGATAGGGTAAGAGTTCTTAGTTTTTATTCTTAAAAGGTTAATCGTATTTTTGTTCTCAAAATATTCAAATTAAGGGTATTTGTGTCATCTGGAATCCCTAAACTAATGATTTTCCAAAAACAGATACCATGGATGATTTATACTATAAGAGTTAAACAATATGAGATCTACAAAATTAGACAACGTTAGGGGGATTCCTGCAATTTCTCCTCTCGAAGTTATTGTTTCTCTTCACCACTCATCTTTTGACTATGACACTGAATTAGCTCGATTATAAAATACTACGAATTTTTTATTACTTTTGCTACCCTGATGTCTCACTAGTCATAGGGTTGCTCGTTTGTACAAGTGAAATAGCATCCAGCAGCCAGATGACTAAGGGAGGAAAATCATAACAACAAAAGTTATAAATAATTTTTCATAGGGACTAAGAATTATAAAATACTCAGATGAGCCAGTTGAGCATGAGCACATACAGTAAAACATGTTTTGTGACACCCATTATTCCACAATAAAAGAACATGGCTGGTAACTGAAATAAAAATAACAAAAGGGTAAGAAGTCAATGCCACCTGAACGGATGGATTTATTTGCAATAAACGAAATGCATCTAGAACTTTTCCATGTTCGTATGATTGAGAAGCTCTGGAGCTGTAGAGGTGCATTGCAGGCTCAATCCAATCTGATTCTGATTCAGATGAAGAAAGTCCTTGGGTCACATCTGTTAAGGTGATCATCTTGTCCACTGTTACCTCACTCCGCGGAGAAGGATATATATCTTCTGCAACCTGAGAAAATGTAACAGGGACAAATATCCTGCAAGAAGAATAGCATAATCAATTGGATAGATAAGACACCAGAAAGCATGCAGAAGGCTGGCTAAACAATTCAGAACATTGATTTTATTCCTGCAACAATAGCTGCATTTGGAAAACATGTCATTCAACTAGTTACCTTTAAATGGGTCATACCTAATGCCTGTAAAGAAAAGAAGGTAACATGGTTTCCTCTATAGGAGCCAATTATTGTTAGTATTACCATTACAAGATGTTACTGTTACTCTCACATTGGAATTGTAGGGAAGATGTAGGTTGTATTGACCAATGGCTTCTCCCATATTTGTAGGAATTCCTACAGTTTCTACCCTCTTCTACTGCCCTGTTCATGATCACCAGTCTCTGTTGCCAATATTATGCATGTCATTTTCACCTATATATCCAATGAGATGGGCTCAATCATAGATTCTAACTCTGAGATAGAAGGGCTCCACGAAAGAACCAAGCAAATAGTTAAGACCTGTTGGAGTTTTTGGTTTTTCCTTTAGAAAGTTTTAGTCCCACATCGGAAAAAACAAAGAGGTTGTATCTCTATATATTAGCTTTGCTATTATTGGAGATGCACATGTGGTGTGGAGGTGCACATGGGTTTGCCATGTGGGGTTATTTTTCTAATGGGAAAAAGGCTAAAATCAACAATTAAAGCATTCATGCTTTTTGCTCTTGGAAAATTTATTTCCATGGGAGTTGGCGACTCGGATTCGGACTCGGACTCGGACTCGGGCTCATGGGCTCATGAGGCATAATGTGGCGCACTTTGCACTTAGCAACCGAACAGTTGCTGCAGGGCCTATATAAGGCATCCTCTCTCTCTCTCAAGGCTTAGTATACACAGAAGAAAAAGAGAAGACACCACAGAAAGTTTACGAAGTATTTTTTTAACACAAGTAAACAGAGATTTCAGACGTGTTCTTTAACACAGTTCTGATCTTCCAGTAGCCTTCGAGAGAGAGAGGAAAGGCGCCGCACCAGCGTTGCTTTTGCACGGGAGTTCGTGTCCATCCGAGGAAGTCAGAAGAGCATGAGTGTTCCAAGTTCTCCGACGAACTTGCTGGTTCTTGGAAGCTGTTCGTGTAGGGCGAATAAAGCTTTGAGCAACGGTGATTATTCACCCCAGCAGGAGTTCTTCCATCTTTCACCAGTCACCTTCTTCGTTGCTGCCAGTAATTCTGATTGTATCTTCTTTTTAGAAGTACTACGATCTGATTGCTGTTGATTACGAAATCTTTTTAGATTCTCGTAATTCAGAATCACCTTCCTTGAAGTGTTGATTTGAAACATTGTTTTTACAATTGTTTCATTTTTTCAGTTTTCCATCGAAAAAATTGTGTCCCGGCACTAACAATCTCAAAGCTTTATTGCTACGATGGAAAACGTTAATGTTTCACTCTTCAATTCTGACTTTTGCAAGTTAGAAAAGTTTGATGGAGAACATTACCAAGTCTGGAAGAGGAAGGTATATCTCACCCTTCAACTCAAAGACGTAGATCACGTGCTTCTGGAGGAAGAACCTACCGTTCCAGATACTGGGTCTGCTGCCGCAATCACTGCGGCTACTAAACTTCAGGCCAAGTGGAGAAGAGAAAATAGCATTTGCAGGCTGCTTATCCTGAATGCTATGGAGGATTCTCTTGCAGAATCCTATTCTAAGAAGACAATTGTCAGAGACATATGGGAGTCTCTGGAAAAACTCTACGAAGAAGACAAGAACCGCAGTAAAATATTTGTGGTTGAAAAATATCACAAGTGGTTCTTTGAAGACGAAAATTCTATGCTGCCGCAGGTGAAGGAGTTCCTGAAACTGCGACAGAAGTTGAAAGACGAGGCAATGCCCCTCCCCGACAAGTTTGTTGTTGGAGGGATTGTCTCAAAGCTCCCCGCTGGGTGGAGCAAGTTCTATGCAAACATGCATAGGAAGAAGCTGGAGATCACCCTTGAAGATCTCCTGCAGAAAATCTATGTTGAGGACCAGATGCGGGCTCAACTGAAGGTGGACGCACTGTCCAAGCAATTGGCTAACGCCAATATGGTTCATACCAAGGAACCAAGGGAAAAGCAGGCGGCTTCCCACAGAAAGAAGAAGGACCCTGACAATCTAAAAGTCAAGGAAACTTCTATCAAGAAAAAGAAGCCAAAGTCTCAAATGTCTTGTTTCAAATGTGGCAAGAAGGGCCACTTTAAGAATGAGTGCAAAGCAAAAACCAAGCAATCAGAGCAAGGAGAGCCTAGTAAGGTATCTATGATCATTGACATTGTTGCTATGATTGCGCAGGTTGATGCGGTAAGGACTGACTCTGACTGGTGGGTAGACACTGGAGCCTCCTGCCATGTCTGCTCCAGTAAGAAGTGGTTCACCACCTATACACCTACTTCTAAAGTGGTTATGATGGCGAACCATGCACAAGCTGAAGTGCTCGGGATCGGGACGGTGGTGTTGAAGCTGACTTCGGGGAAGTCTCTGACACTTCAAGGCGTGAAGCACGTACCTGCTATCGCCAAGAACCTGATCTCAGGAGGCCTACTCTGCAAAGCAGGCCTCAGGATGGACATCAATGCTGGCCAGATGGTGATGTCTATCAAGGGAACATATTTCGGAAAAACTTTTTATACCGAAGGAATGTTCAAAATTCAGCTTGTAAATCAGTCCAATGTAATTAATGTGATTAATGAAATCACTCATTCTGCTTATACTCTTGAGTTGTGGCATAATAGGCTAGGACATGTTCATTGTAAACGAATAAACAGAATGTCTAGTCTAGAACTTATCTCCAAGTGTGGGGGTAAGGTAGAGAAATGTGAAGTTTGTGCTCAAACAAAGATCACAAGGAAACCCTTTCCTCGGGTTAATCGAAGTACAGATCTTCTGGAGTTGGTACACTCCGATATCTGTGACTTCAAACAGTTCTCTACAAAGGCCGGGATGAAGTATTTCATAACTTTCATCGATGACTTCTCAAAGTATACGTTCGTCTACTTGCTGAAGGCTAAAGACGAAGCATTCGAGAAGTTCAAGGAGTTCAGAGCCGAAGCTGAGCGGCAGACTGGACAACAACTCAAAAGGATAAGAAGTGATCGAGGTGGGGAGTACAGGTCTCATGAATTCGTATCGTTCTGCAAAGAACATGGAATTGTCAATGAGACTACGGCTCCGTACTCTCCTCAATCAAACGGAGTAGCAGAGAGGAAGAACAGAACGTTAACAGAAATGATTAACTCTATGTTGTTGACTGCTGGTCTTCCTAAGTGCTACTGGGGAGAAGCTGCATTGACGGCCACTTTTATTCTAAATAGAGTGCCTCATGCAACTTCAGACGTTACTCCTCATGAACTCTGGTTCAAGGTCAGACCTAACTTGAATGTCATTCGAGTGTGGGGGTGTCTGGCATATGTCAAGCTTCCAGATCTGAAGATTCAGAAGCTTGGGACAAGGACTACTAAGACGATCTTCTTGGGGTATGCCGAGAAGAGTGATGCTCGGAAATTTCTTGATATTGAGTCAAATCATATCATTGAATCTCGCGACGCAGAATATTTTGAAGACAAATTTGCAAGGCACAAGAATATTGTTCTTGCGGATGTTCCGGAGAACAATGAGGGTGCGCAGGTCTTCAATGAAGATGTGGTCCAAGAAGATGTTGTTGAAACAACGGTTGAACCAGATCTCGCTGAGCCGTCAACGAAGCGAGTGAGGAGGCCGAAGGACTTCGGAAGTGACTTTGTCACCTATCATGTGGAAGCAGATCCGCTTACCTATGATGAGGCGATGAAGACCAGAGACGCGATTTTCTGGAAGGAGGCGATTGACAATGAATTTGATTCTATCACCTCAAATAACACTTGGGTGTTGGTTGATCTTCCTGAAGGAGCGAAACCCATCGGATGCAAATGGATCTTCAAGAAGAAGATGAAAGCAGACGGAACTATTGACAAGTTCAAGGCTAGGTTGGTAGCCAAGGGATTTTCTCAGAAGCAGGGAATTGACTATTTTGACACGTATGCTCCAGTAGCCCGGATGACCACCATCAGAATGTTGATTGCTCTCGCAGCAATACATAAGATGGTGATACATCAGATGGATGTGAATACGGCTTTCCTAAATAGCGAGCTGACCGAAGAGATTTACATGCAACAGCCAGAGGGATTTGTCATCAGGGGTCTTGAAGACAGTCTGCAAGTTGGTGAAATCCTTGTACGGTCTTAAACAAGCTCCCAAGATGTGGCATGAGAAATTTGACAAAGTTATAAGGTCAAATGGCTACATGGTCAGCGATACGGACAAGTGTGTTTACACGAAGTTCGCTGATGGAAGAGGTGTGATCGTTTGTCTGTACGTAGACGACATGCTTATCCTAGGTACGGATATTAGCTGTGTCACGGAGACAAAGAAATTCATCTCAAGCAAGTTCAGTATGAAGGACTTGGGGGAAGCTGATGTGATCTTAGGGATCAAAATCATCCGAACAGACACTGGACTAGCGCTGTCACAGTTTCATTATATTGAGAAAATGATCACTCGTTATGGGTATCGGGATCTTCCAGGGATCGATACGCCGTACAGGTATGATCTGAAGCTGAAGCCTAATTCAGGGGAAAGCGTCAGGCAGCTGGAGTATGCAAGCGTAATCGGAAGTTTGATGTATGCTACTAATGCCACAAGGCCTGACATAGCTTTCGCCGTGGGAATGCTGAGTCGTTTTACGAGTAATCCAGGTGCTGAACACTGGAAAGCTGTGAAACGGGTTATGAGATATCTCAAGAAGACTCAGACATATGCACTGTACTACAACGGAGATCCGCCGGTAGTGGAAGGCTTCAGTGATGCCAGCTAGTGCTCAGAGGTGGAGAGCGAGAGGTCCACAGGTGGATTCATTTTCACAATGGGTGGAGCTGCTATATCGTGGAAGTCGAAGAAGCAGACTATGCTCTCGCGGTCATCCATGGAATCTGAGTTCTTTGCACTTGATACCGCAGCCGAGGAAGCAGAATGGCTTCGGGAGCTCATGTATGATCTTCCAATGGTTGGGACGCAAATACCGACGATACCGATATACTGCGACAACCAGGCGACTGCGGCGGTGGCATCAAATGACCTCTTCAACGGGAAGAAGAGGACTGTGCGGTTGAAGCACAAGGCAGTACACGATCTTATCAAGAGAGGTGTTATTGCGGTAATTGATGTTCGGAGTCAGGAGAACCTGGCGGATCCGTTCACCAAGGACCTCAAGCGCCAGCTGGTCGATGACACAGCTTGTAAAATGGGCTTGAAGGCATTCTGATATTGTATTATTGTATTCCTACCATAAAATTTTATGCTATTAGTTCAAAGATTTATCTACTAGGCATCTAGCTTTTGGTTCAAGGGAGGACCACTAATCGAAAGAATATCAGGAACGGTGGGTACATGTTCTATTGGGCATGGAGAGGTTACGGACCTATAACCACTGTTGTCTACTGTTGTTTTCTGCGGAAAACGGTTCCTGTGGGAAGGTTGGCTTAATTGCCTTAATGAGTTCTCAGGTAGAGTGAATGCCTGGTGTGCTTTACAGGAGGCACGGTAGAGCAGTACTACAAGGAGTGAAACTCCATGCTACAGTGGGGTGACTCCACAATGAGGTTCCTATATGTGGGGTGTTGCCCAGTAATAGGATAAAGCCTCGGCTTTGCAGGCCAAGTCACAGCGGCGTAGCACCGCAAATAGGCAGTTAGCCTAATGCTGTATGTTAAAAATAAAGAGGGGTGTAGTCAGCACTACAAAGAGGAGGAGTTCCTCATGTTACAGTGGCACGACACCACGATGAGGTATTAGGGATAAAGCCTCGGCCTTGCAAGCCATGTCGTTGCGGCGTAACACCGCAAGGGAGCCTAAGGCTTCATGCTGGGTAGTTTGGCACTACAAAGAGGCGGTTGTCTCATGCTACAGTAGTATGACACTACGATGAGGTTCCCGGTACGGGGTAAGGCCTCGGCTTTAAGCCATGTCATGGCGGCGTAGCACCGCAAGGGAAGCACAAAGCGCTTCATGCCATGTCTCTTTATAATGAACTCACCTATAGTGTATGGACAAAGAGATATCAGGCCGTCTCTTGAGGGTAAACTTGTAGACGCCCAAAATTATACACTGAAACCAGGTTGGCACAGGACCTTTAATGTGTAGCCAGAAGCATATGTAACTACATTATGTGAGTGGAAAGAATTTCAGCTATGATGCAGAATTCAAGGCTTAGTCCATTCTTGTATTATAGTCTGATTTTTGATCCATGCGGGAAGATTCAAGTCGTCAGCGACATCTCTCCTAATGCATTATGGACAGTTACTGTGGGGAACACTTATACCCATATATATATAGAGATATGTGGGGGATTGTTGGAGTTTTTAGTTTTTCCTTTAGAAAGCTTTAGTCTCACATCGGAAAAAATAAAGAGGTTGTATCTCTATATATTAGCTTTGCTATTATTGGAGATGCACATGTGGTGTGGAGGTGCACATGGGTTTGCCATGTGGGGTTATTTTTCTAATGGGAAAAAGACTAAAATCAACAATTAAAGCATTCATGCTTTTTGCTCTTGGAAAATTTATTTCCATGGGAGCTAAGCCCCGTAGGGGCTTAGCGACTCGGACTCGGACTCGGACTCGGGCTCATGGGCTCATGAGGCGTAATGTGGCGTTTTGTTGGCGCACTTTGCACTTAGCACGTCAGCATCGTCGCTAGGCGCATAGTGCGCTTTAGTTGCGCTCGTTGCGCGAGCCACTTGCGCTGCCACGTTGCGCAAGCCCAGTTGCGCTGCCACGTTGCGCAAGCCCAGTTGCGCTGCCCAGGTGCGCATGCCCAGTTGCGCAAGCCCAGTTGCGCTGCCCAGGTTGCGCTGGGTTGCGCTGAGTTGCGCAGGTTGCTCGGGTTGCGCTGGATTGCGCTGAGTTGTGCGGGTTGCTCGGGTTGCGTGGGCGCGCTGGTTGAGCTGCGTGCGCCGTGTGCGCAGTGCGTGCAGTGCGCGCAGTTCAGTGCGCGCTCTGTCGCACAGAGTGCAAGGAGCGCGGGGTGTGCGCAGTTGGCGCAACTTGCAGCAGAACGTGCGTTTGCATGTTCTGGACGGTTGCTACATGTTCGGGGTAGTTTTTACCACGTCCCTAACTTTGTGGCAACCGAACAGTTGCTGCAGGGCCTATATAAGGCATCCTCTCTCTCTCAAGGCTTAGTATACACAGAAGAAAAAGAGAAGCCACCATAGAAAGTTTACGAAGTGTTTTTTAACACAAGTAAACAGAGATTTCAGACGTGTTCTTTAACACAGTTCTGATCTTCCAGTAGCCTTCGAGAGAGAGAGGAAAGGCGCCGCACCAGCGTTGCTTTTACACGGGAGTTCGTGTCCATCCGAGGAGTCAGAAGAGCAGGAGTGTTCCAAGTTCTCCGACGAACTTGCTGGTTCTTGGAAGCTGTTCGTGTAGGGCGAATAAAGCTTTGAGCAACGGTGATTATTCACCCCAGCAGGAGTTCTTCCATCTTTCGCCAGTCACCTTCTTCGTTGCTGCCAGTAATTCTGATTGTATCTTCTTTTTAGAAGTACTACGATCTGATTGCTGTTGATTACGAAATCTTTTTAGATTCTCGTAATTCAGAATCACCTTCCTTGAAGTGTTGATTTGAAACATTGTTTTTACAATTGTTTCATTTTCTCAGTTTTCCATCGAAAAAATTGTGCCCCGGCACTAACAAGACCCGCCAAAAACTTTGATTACCCGCTATGAGGTGCTAATAAATTAAGTTATTGTGGTAATTCTTTCAAAATGGTTAAAACATAATCAAGTGAACTAGCAGAGCAGCAAGAGCAGTAGCAATCAACAGAACTACAAAGAGTTTGTATTCTCCCTACCACGTCTTTAGTAAATTTTAGTCTTTTCGGTTCAATTGCAACCAACTTTGGCAACCGTGGAAAGGGCTACACCTCTTCCAGTTTGTACACTTGTACGAGTTAGGGCTCTCTCTTTGCTTCAAAGTTCTTGTAGAAAAAAAATTTGGAAAATAAAAATAAGGCGTGCCTTTTTTTTCTTGGTCGCGTCTTGCTGCAAAGAGCGCCTCGGGTGCGCCCAGAGAAAGGCCCCTCACCTAGTGAGGTGCAAGACGCATGTGCTACACCTTTATATGCAAGACACGCCTTTGACTACCATGAACTAAACCTAACCCAAACTCACTCTCATGTGAAATGGACCCAATCCAAAAAAAAAATTTAAAAATAAAAATAAAAATAAAGAAAGATGAGGGAAAAAACAACAAAATAGTTTTCTGAAAAAAGGGAAAAAAAGAAGAAAGAACGAAAAGAAAATTAACGAAAAAAATTGACAAAACCAAAAAGGATAAAAAAAACAAAAAAGAAGGAAAAAAATGCCTAAAAAATTAAAAAAAACAAATTTTTTTTGTAAAATGGAAAGAATTTAAAAAGATAAAAAAAAGAGGAAAAAGTATAGGAAAAAAAGAATGAAAAAAGAATCTTGTTTTTGGGGAAAAAAACTAAAAAACAAAAACAAAAAATCTATAAAAATAACAAAAAAAAGGAGAAAAAGAAAATAAAAAAAATAAACAAATTTAAAAAGCCAAAAAAATGAACAGAAAAAACAAAACAAAAATCTTAAAAACAACTGACAAAAGAAGGAGAAAATTTAAAAACAAAAAACAAAAAACAAAAAACAAAAAACAAAAAACAAAAAACAAAAAACAAAAAACAAAAAAAAAACAAAAAAAACAAAAAACAAGAAACAAAAAAAACTAAAAAACTAAAAAAAACAAAAAACAAAAAACTAAAACAAAACAAAAACAGATAAAAAAGGAAAAGAAAAATCCTTTCAAATGATTTCTTTATTATATAGACGCATAGAACTATAGAAGAGACGCCTACAGTTCCTAATTGATGTTATATGAAGGATGATTACAGGGGTGCAGGAAGCATATCGGGTGGGTTTTTCTTATATAAATACAGATATTCAGGGCATCATAATAGGGACTTAATTTGATCACACACGCTTTCCGTCTAAAACATGAAAAAAGTACAACAACAACTGACCTTTTTTTTCCTTCCTTTCAAACTTGGTGAAGTAAGTCAACTATGTGCACACCTACTGATCTTTTCCTATAGAGCAAATTATGCAGGCAAATAATAACTGTGATCATCTTCATGATCACAGTGCTGCACTGCTAAAGACACCTTGGTTACTACACTGCTATGTTACACAGACACAAATATGACAAAGTGACACGGGCACGGCGACGTTTTGGCATGTCCTATTGTATCTTGGGAGTGTATGTGTCGATTCCAGTAAGTGTCCTACACATATTGGCATGCAGGCAAACCATCTTACAGGTGTCCATGCTTCCGTCACACTAAATTGACCCTGTGTGCATCTAATCTGCATCTCTATAGTTGTTAAAGTTGTACATCATCAACAGGTTACAGGAAATCTATTTGTCACATGCACATCTCTACAGAACGAGACTCTACTAGTTAAAAGGAAATCACAACAAAATTTCCATCATTAGCCACATTAAAATTTCATATCAAAAAGTCCCACCACCAAATTGGATTATTCGCTTCACTTGCTAAAGAACAAAGTCTAGTCTATATCATATGTTGCAGACACGAATACAACACGACATGATGATACATACATGGCATCAATTTTGGTGTCCCCTAGTGCAATTTGATGTGTCGACGCCACATCCAATACAGACAGACACAGTTCCAATTGTCATACGCAACAGTACTATTCTAAAGAGCCAAAACATCATATAATCCAAAATTCAAACTGCAAAGTTCCAGATTCTGAGGGCTTACTGCTGGAGAGTGGACACAGCATCCTCGGCCTCCTCCCTCGAGGGAACGTCCCCGAACACGAACCTCTCCGAGAACCCTCCGAACCCGGCCCCGCCGATATCCCCCACCCCTTCCTCCACCTCCTCCCCGACCCGCTCCCATTCGTCCCCGTCGACGAGACAGGTGACCGAGCCTCCGCCGCTCGCCGACACCGCGAACGACGGAGGAGACGACGACGCCGGAGGGGACATGGACACGGCCCTCGCCGCCTTCGCCCCCCTCGCGCCGCCTGTCGCCGCCACCGCCTCCTTCGCCCCACCGACGGCCCGGCCCATGGCGCGGAGCATCCGGCCTCCGCCAACTCCTGTCGATCTTCTCATATTGTTTAATGGAAAGAGAACGTCCACGAAGTGTAGACGGGTTTATCTCTGTGTGTGTATATTATACACACAAAATTTACATAATTTTTCTAAAAACAAAATTATCATAATTTCGATTCGAGGACCATGTGAAAATTAGGGCACATTTGGTTGCTTGCAAGTGAGGTTGAGTAGCTTACTTCATATTTTTATTATATTTTATATTTTTAGTATTATAATACCACTTAAAAACGGATTAAAAATGAACCTTGTCTGTCCCTTCGGAGACATCCGATAAAATTGGAACGATACAGAGAAGATAAGCATGGCCCCTGCGCAAGGATGACACGCACAAATCGAGAAATGGTCCAAATTTTTGTCCGAGCTCTCTAGCCTAGTGGTATTAGAGCGGACACCCAGAGGGACCGGCAAAGTTCGAGTCCCCCAATTGTGTGTGTGTGTGAGATTTCAAAAAAAAAAAAAAAAAAAAACCTTGTCTAAGCCGTATCTATATCATCATTTAAATAAATTTAAAAAATTAATAAAAAAAATAACTAAATAATTATCTAAATACTCTATTAATTATTTAAAAAAAACTTAAACAAACATTTAACTATCGAATATTATATGTTTATAACTAAATAATTATAAATTATAAGGTTAAGATGGGAGGTAATTTCCTTGATTGTTTGGGTTCAAATCCTAGGAATGGAATCTTTATAGTAAATTCATATTTTCTTTTTTCAATATTTATTTATGCACGTGCACATTACTAGTTTGTGTATGTATGTGTGTTCAACTCTATTTATCTATTTATGCTTTGGTTGCAAATTAAAAGGGGAAGGTAAGGTGGTGAAAATATATATTCTAGTTCATGTCGCCCCTTCTTTCTTCCGTTTTTCACTTCATGGAAAAAAGTTTGAAGTGTGCGAAAGAGATTTTCGCTTTCTTGCCTCAAGATCCAACATCGAAGTGGTTCAATCTCGTCTCTCTCTAACGCTCATCAATTTCCCACCATTTTTTTTTGTTCTGTAAGTTCCTCCTTAAGCAAAAACCCTACTCTGATCCCAATTTTTTTGACAAATTATTCTCGATTTATTCGAGTATATATATGCAAATGACCTCTAGCCTAGTGGTTAAGAGAGATGCATGCGGCCCAAGTGGTCGGGAGTTCGAGCCTCAGTGGAGGCGAGTTCGCCACAATTACCCATTGATATATATTTATATATCCCACCTCCATCCATCCCGCTAGAAACTTGCTCCTCCAAACCCGTCCTCTACCTCTGTCTCTGTTGCATGCTCCTCTGCCCTTTGATGGTGCGTTGAACTCATGCCCACGGTTATTTCGATTACGATGACGAGACTCTAAACATCGTTTTTGATGCTACGGATCCTAGTTTCGATCCGGATGATCATGTGGAGGAGGCACCGAATGCCAAGGCTACAGCTAGAAAATACGAGGGCTCCCTTATACCATGGTTGTGAGGATCATTTACCGTTGGAGGTGATTACAAGATTGCTAAGTATCAAATCTGATTTTAACATGTCGTAAGAATGCTACAATTGGCTAATAGAGTTGATTGTAGAGATCTTGCCAGAATATGTAAAGTTGCCTATATATTCTTTCAATCTAAGAGAATGGTGAGATCGTTATGGTTGGAATACGAAAAAATTGATGCATGTCACAATAGGTACATATTGTACTACAAGACGGTAACGATGAAGAGACATGCATATTATGTGGAGTTTATGCTACAAGACAAATGTTACAGAGAGGACTGTCGGTACAAGAATCCAACAGATTTGATGCACTACTTGCCTTTGACATCGAGGTTGCTGAGGTTGTTTATGATGAAGGAGACTGACAAGCCATGAGTTGGCACGGGCGGGAATAGATCGAAGGAGTGTTGGATAATCCATTCGATGGTGAGGTATTGAAGCACTTTAATCGATATTATCTTGATTTTGTTACGGATCCACAAAATGTTAGATTGAGTCTCTCTTCCAATGACCTCACCCCATTCGGACTTTCGGGCTCCCAGTATTCGTGCTGGTCTGTGATCGTCACATCGTATAACCTACTGCCTTGGATGTGTATGAAGACTTTGTACATGTTCTTGATCATTATTATCCTTACTCCAAACAATCCGAAGAGGAACACTGACGTGTACTTGTAACCGTTGATATATGAGTTGAATCAGTTGTGGAAAGTAGTGTAAGCCCTCGTCCCGTATATAGAATATATATTTATAGATTATTATGACTACTATTTATTGTTATTTATTTATTTATTTATTTTTGATTGGTGTTTCATATGAAGCATATAACAAATTTCTACGCTAAAGGATTATTAAATTATTTTTTATAATCATTTTAATGATTTTTGATTGAAATGGCTACAATAGAAGGATTGAATAATAATAATTATGGTAATTATGATTTTATTAGCAACCATAGTTTTATTATTGTAGTGATCATTAATAGTAATTAATTAGTATATATGATAATAAGTTGGAGCAATTTGAAGGCCTAAACTATACTAGGTTATAGACCAAAACTAAGTTCATGCCTAAACTATACTAGGTTATAGACCAAAACTAAGTTCCTCACCAAACAGCAGCATGGGCCAATGGTCCCTTTCATTATTTCTTTATTTTGCAAACGGATCATAGCACGGCACACACTTACAGTGTATATATAGCCTAGCTACGAAGACAGCTTAACCCTAGCCGCTAAGTGCTGAGCACCCTCCTCAACATCCTTCTTCCTCCCTTCTACTCACGAACCTCCCTCACATGCCGAGTTTCCCTGTAAGACACCTTCGTTCGCGGGGCCAAGCACCATCGGTCACCATTATCACCATCTCCGCCACCACCCTACAATGCTTCAAGCATGGTCGAGATGTTGCACGAGATCTCCGGCTTCCTAACAACCGACATCGGACGTTCTTGCAGACTCTGACATGACGGACGAGCTCTCCCTTGCGCGAGCCTCTTCCCGGCCATTGCACTGCCAACCATCTCCGATGGTGTAACGCCCCAGTCCCAAAATACGTAGGACTAAGTACGTAGACATGCCAGCTGTATTCATACTAAGTACGTAGGTCTCGTATGAATACATAAGCTGTAAAATGCAGTAATCCAAGACAAACTAAATCTCATCCACAATGAAAAGAATAATAATATAAATATCAACTCGAATATTTATGATACAATCGTTGGGCGGAGACAAAGTCCACTACCAACTATCACAATGAAAGAAATGTACAAGAAATCGATTGATAAAATGACAAGACGAACCAAGCGCAATCGTCTTCGAAGAAATGGAGAAGACCACAGCCTTGGCTAGAATACCTGCGGAAAACATGAACACACACCTGGGGAAAAACCAGGTCCTCAGACGGACGTAGCAAGATACAGGAAGATCAAGCTAATATGAACTGTCAGAATAATAAAATAGTATATAAAAGACTATCCTAGACACAAATATGCAAAGGAGATTCTAACCGCCTAATGTGCAATTTAGAGGACAACTTTCATGCGCATGGGTGGAATTTTAGGCTCATGTGTATGTAACTGGCATCCAGTCATCTGTAGCCGTCCGTAACGTCTAAAACGTCAGAGGGCATCTGCAAATAAATCGCCACAGTTCCATCCGGAGACTGTGGTTTACATGTTTGGATTCCCATACGTACTAGCGACTATCCTCCTCCAATATATCCCACACTGTTCAAGTCATGTCCATGGCTCGTCCAGTTTTATAACTGCTTGAGTCTCTAAAACCCTAGTCATAGCAGTTACGATCATCTACCGTTGCACGACAATAAAGATAGCTAGTCAATAAGTCGTGCCCCTAATAAAATGACTCAAACCGTGTAGTGTAAGTGTCATGGCCAGCGGAGATATAAAAATATCCCGCAATAGGAGGGTAGTCCGCTAACACTAAGTTAACATGCATATAGTAAAGTAAACGACTAAGGAAACTAACAATATGAAACAAAATAAATAATGCAGTAAATAAATAATTGACAGTTAATTAGCAAGGTATACTTGCCTGATGAGTCGCCTGGTGAGCTGCCTGGTGTGGTACAATAAAGGTGGCACAAGATCGACTTTGATGTTACAACCACGCAAGGGAGCCTCTGTTGACGACACGGAGTATTCCATCGGGTCCATAACGGCCAAATTAGTTAGGGACGATATACCGAAGTCTAGAATTTGCGGGGGAATAAGAATATCGGGTTTGGTCATGGGATGGAAGAAAGTCGAAGAAAGTTGGATAAATAATATAGACACGAATTTTTTTAGAAAATTATTTATAATACTTGGAAAATATATATTATTAGTAAAAATAATTTTTAAATAAATATTTATAAAATCACTTTTAAGCAAAACTCTAAGTTTATTAAAATAGGGTATTCAACTAGAAAGCTATATTTATAAATATCATACCGTATTTAAGTTAAAAACCAAATTTGAAATCGATTTAAACAAAATCCATGATATAACCCTTTTTTTTTAGAAAATATTTTTATAATATCTATAACAAATATATTAGTACTCCACTACTAGTAGGTACAAAAATGATAATAATCATAAAAGAAAATATGATAATAATATTTTTAGGTCAAGAGTCATATATAAAATACCATAAAATAATACAACAATATTTTAGCTTTGAAATTCAGTTTGTAATTATATATAAGGTCAAGCACAAGACAATATCTTTGTTACATTATAAATTTGGAAAAATAATAATATATAATTCTCAAATTAAGTAATAATTTAAATAACAATAATCCTGAAAATAATAATAACAACAATACAACAATAATACTAGTGTACTTAATATTTATGTATTATACATACAGATATTATAAAGAATATAAAATAAAATAATAATAACAATAATAAAAAAAACATTACTAATCCTTACTCTCTCTTTCTCCGTGCGTTTCCTTGGAAAGGGAAGAAAGTGTTGGAAAGTAACTTTTGGAATAAATGAGTTAGAAAGAGAGAAGTACTGAGCTCTCTTCTTTACTGAAAAAAAAAATTGAACGAGAAGAAGGAGAAGAAGCGGAGATCAGAGAGAGGGAGAGAAAAGAGGGGAGATGGGAACAGGGAGGCCAGAGGCTTACCGGGGAGAGAGGCGCATGGCCACAGGTCGCTGGGTTAGGCACGTAGGCGAGGAGTCTCTCCGGAGGAGCGCTCGTGCGGCCACGGTGGTCGCTGGTGTGGGTAGACGAGGTGAGGAATGGAGGTGGTTCTCCTGCGAAGGTGGCGCGCGGCTCGGCGGAGGCGACCACTCCGGCGAGATGGAGGCTAGGGCGGAAGAGGGGTTTCGCGGTGGCCGACGGCGGAGGCTCTGGCCACGAGTGGCGTTGGTGGAGGCGTGGTTGGGCTGTGCGCCAGCGGTCCGACGCTCACGCTGGTGGCCGGCTCGGCTGGGAGCGGCGGAGGGTTTTCGATTGTGGCGGAGGTGTTCATCGGCAGACCGAGGTAAGGGTGGTGGTGGTTTGTTGGTTTCTATTTTATGGGGGTTTTTGAGGGGTTGGCCGCGGTGGATAGCCAACCGCGGCGTCGGTGGTAGTGGTTTGGATTTTATTTGGGTGAATTCATTGTGGGGTTTTGGGAGATGGTCGGTCGCGGTGGCGATCGTCCTGGGAGTGGTGGTGACGGAGGCGGAGGTTGGATGTGGCGCCGGTCGAAGAGATGGCTACGGTGGTGGTTGTGGGCGGTGGTGATCGGACAGGGGTGGCAGCACGGAGGTGTTGTGGAAATGGCCGAGGACGGGCTGGGATCAATGGTCGAGACGGCGCGAGACGGCACGACGTTGCCCAGGATTTGGATTAGGATTAGGATTTTAGATGGTGTGTCGGGGTGTGTCCGACACGAAAAATAATGTAATTATAATAGATGGAATAAGATAGTGGACTGTGAGGGAACACGGACACAATGCACGGGGTTGTAGAAATTTATGGATGGTAGCAATTTATGGCAAAATACCTGCCTATTTATAGGATGTGGGAATTTTCAGTTGGATAGGGATTAGAATTTATTTAAAACCTAAATAGATAATTAGCTACTAATAAATTTAAATCCAAATTCAAATCCAAATCCAATTTAAATCCAAATCCAATTTAAATTCAATTAAATTCCAATCTTTAGCTTAAAATTAGATAAGGTAAATCAAATTTCAAAATATAGATATTATTTTAACTATTTAAATAAATTCGTAGAATTAATTCAAGATTTAATTCGCCATAATAATTCAAAAAATATTTTCCAAAAATACCTATAATATTAATTTCAAAAATAATAAATTATATATATAAAAAAAACTAATAAAATATTTATGAACATATATGTATGTACAAAGAATATTATTTACAATTAGTAACTGTATAAACCAAAGGCTTTTTATAAATAAATTTATAAACTTGAAAATTTTGATATGATAGATAAAAATAATTATTATATGTATTATTTTGAAACGATACAAATAGAAAAATATTTTTGAAAGAAATATGTACGCTCACACATATTCGCACACGTCGAGAAATTTTGAAAATCGAAATAGTCCGCGTGACGTACGATACGACTATGCGACGTACAATACAAAATTTTAAATCAGTACCAAATTTAATATAAAAAATATAGTAGAAATTTAGGGGTTTTACATCCTACCCAACTTACAAGAATTTTGTCCTCGAAATTAAAAATGAGTAGGGGGTTGAGAGGGTACAAGGGTATATCAATGAGGAATCAAATCACAACGTTCAAAACATATATTAGAAAATCGTGATTTCGATAATTGCGGAAATAAATCACGAATATGGCTAACTGTCTTGGCAATAGATGGTGGGACAACTAATGGTGATACTTTGGGTCTATCTATCAAGTACGATTCTTCGTCTAAAATAGGTGAAAGACGAAAACCAATATGAGTCCAAGGAAGTTGTTTTCGAATACCAATATGTGATTCAAAGGCGAGTGAGTAATTCAAAAAGAATTGTCAAGGCTGTCGCGGATGGGACCCTATAGGACAAGTTTAACTATGTCCCCATCCACGTAGATAGATAAATGTGAACCAAAGTGCACTCGGTTGATCAGACCATCATGCACCGGTTCTGACTAGACAATATGTTAGTGAGCGCGCGCTCAATAGCATGTGTCTTGAACAAGTTTGATAACGGTTAAACTTGCAAAACTAGGCTATAGTAGCAACATTTAATTAAGATGGTAAAAAAAACATAAGCACGAGAGATTAAGATTGAAATAGAGTAGTATTTGGTCAAAGTCCTTAAAATCTAAGTCATGTCCTATGTTGATGCCTATACAGTCGTCCTACCGTCTACTTGTCTAAGACTTGGTTAGCGTCACAAGAAAGGTTAGGTCGTAAGGTATTCTACCCAACTTACAAGAATTAAACTAGTAGGGTGATGGAACAATGGATCACGTCCACCTAGTATGGATTACCTTATTAATCCCTATAAAGCACGAAAGAAGGGCACGAATCGCGATAGAAGTGACCAAGCAAGATGCAACTCGAGAAGAAGGCGGTCAAGTATGTGGATGAGATTCTAGACTCTAATCCTATTCGCAGGCTTGCTTGGTACGGTAAAGTAACCAAACAATTTATCTAGACCTGCATGGGCCACCACAAAAATATGTAACGCTCCAGTCCCAAAATACGTAGGACTAAGTACGTAGACATGCCAGCTATATTCATACTAAGTACGTAGGTCTCGTATGAATACATAAGCTGTAAAATGCAGTAATCCAAGACAAACTAAATCTCATCCACAATGAAAAGAATAATAATATAAATATCAACTCGAATATTTATGATACAATCGTTGGGCGGAGACAAAGTCCACTACCAACTATCACAATGAAAGAAATGTACAAGAAATCGATTGATAAAATGACAAGACGAACCAAGCGCAATCGTCTTCGAAGGAATGGAGAAGACCACGGACTTGGCTAGAATACCTGCGGAAAACATGAATACACACCTGGGGAAAAACCAAGTCCTCAGACGGACGTAGCAAGATACAGGAAGATCAAGCTAATATGAACTGTCAGAATAATAAAATAGTATATAAAAGACTATCCTAGACACAAATATGCAAAGGAGATTCTAACCGCCTAATGTGCAATTTAGAGGACAACTTTCATACGCATGGGTGGGATTTTAGGCTCATGTGTACGTAACTGGCATCCAGTCATCTGTATCCGTCCGTAACGTCTAAAACGTCAGAGGGCATCTGCAAATAAATCGCCACAGTTCCATCCGGAGACTGTGGTTTACCTGTTTGGATTCTCATACGTACTAGCGACTGTCCTCCCCCAATATATCCCATACTGTTCAAGTCATGTCCATGGCTCGTCCAGTTTTATAACTGCTTGAGTCTCTAAAACCCTAGTCATAGCAGTTACGATCATCTACCGTTGCACGACAATAAAGATAGCTAGTCAATAAGTCGTGCCCCTAATAAAATGACTCAAACCGTGTAGTGTAAGTGTCATGGCCAGCGGAGATATAAAAATATCCCGCAATAGGAGGGTAGTCCGCTAACACTAAGTTAACATGCATATAGTAAAGTAAACGACTAAGGAAACTAACAATATGAAACAAAATAAATAATGCAGTAAATAAATAATTGACAGTTAATTAGCAAGGTATACTTGCCTGATGAGTCGCCTGGTGAGCTGCCTGGTGTGGTACAATAAAGGTGGCATAAGATCGACTTTGATGTTACAACCACGCAAGGGAGCCTCTGTTGACGACACGGAGTATTCCATCGGGTCCAGAACGGCCAAATTAGTTAGGGACGATATACCGAAGTCTAGAATTTGCGGGGGAATAAGAATATCGGATTTGGTCATGGGATGGAAGAAAGTCGAAGAAAGTTGGATAAATAATATAGACACGAATTTTTTTAGAAAATTATTTATAATACTTGAAAAATATATATTATTAGTAAAAATAATTTTTAAATAAATATTTATAAAATCACTTTTAAGCAAAACTCTAAGTTTATTAAAATAGGGTATTCAGCTAGAAAGCTATATTTATAAATATCATACCGTATTTAAGTTAAAAACCAAATTTGAAATCGATTTAAACAAAATCCATGATATAACCCTTTTTTTTAGAAAATATTTTTATAATATCTATAACAAATATATTAGTACTCCACTACTAGTAGGTACAAAAATGATAATAATAATGAAAGAAAATATGATAATAATATTTTTTTGGTCAATAGTCATATATAAAAAACCATAAAATAATACAACAATATTTTAGCTTTGAAATTTAGTTTGTAATTATATATAAGGTCAAGCACAAGACAATATCTTTGTTACATTATAAATTTGGAAAAATAATAATATATAATTCTCAAATTAAGTAATAATTTAAATAACAATAATCCTGAAAATAATAATAACAACAATACAACAATAATACTAGTGTACTTAATATTTATGTATTATACTTACATATATTATAAAGAATGTAAAATAAAATAATAATAACAATAATAAAAAAAATACTAATCCTTACTCTCTCTTTCTCCGTGCGTTTCCTTGGAAAGGGAAGAAAGTGTTGGAAAGTAACTTTCGGAATAAATGAGTTAGAGAGAGAAGTACTGAGCTCTCTTCTTTACTGAAAAAAATTGAACGAGAAGAAGGAGAAGAAGCGGAGATCAGAGAGAGGGAGAGAAAAGAGGGGAGATGGAAAGAGGGAGGTCAGAGGCTTACCGGGGAGAGAGGCGCATGGCCACAGGTCGCTGGGTTAGGCGCGTAGGCGAGGAGTCTCTCCGGAGGAGCGCTCGTGCGTCCATGGTGGTCGCTGGTGTGGGTAGACGAGGTGAGGAATGGAGGTGGTTCTCCTGCGAAGGTGGCGCACGGCTCGACGGAGACGACCACTCCGGCGAGATGGAGGCTAGGGCGGAAGAGGGGTTTCGCGGTGGCCGACGACGGAGGCTCTGGCCACGAGTGGCGTTGGTGGAGGTGTGGTCGGGCTGCGCGCCAGCGGTCCGACGCTCACGCTGGTGGCCGGCTCGGCTGGGAGCGGCGGAGGGTTCTCGATTGCGGCGGAGGTGTTCATCGGCAGACCGAGGTAAGGGTGGTGGTGGTTTGTTGGTTTCTGTTTTATGGGAGTTTTTGAGGGGTTGGCCGCGGTGGATAGCTAACCGCGGCGTCGGTGGTAGTGGTTTGGATTTTATTTGGGTGAATTCGTTGTGGGGTTTTGGGAGATGGTCGGTCGCGGTGGCGATCGTCCTGGGAGTGGTAGTGACGGAGGCGGAGGTTGGATGTGGCGCCGGTCGAAGAGATGGCTACGGTGGTGGTTGTGGGCGGTGGTGATCGGACAGGGGTGGCAGCACGGAGGTGTTGTGGAAATGGCCGAGGACGGGCTGGGATCAATGGTCGAGACGGCACGAGACGGTACGACGGTGCCCAGGATTTGGATTAGGATTAGGATTTTGGATGGTGTGTCGGGGTGTGTCTGACACAGAAAATAATGTAATTGTAATAGATGGAATAAGATAGTAGATTGTGAGGGAACACGGACACAATGCACGGGGTTGTGGAAATTTGTGGATGGTAGCAATTTATGGAGGAGTACCTGCCTATTTATAGGATGTTGGAATTTCCAGTTGGATAGGGATTAGAATTTATTTAAAACCCAAATAGATAATTAGCTACTAATAAATTTAAATCCAAATTCAAATCCAAATCCAATTTAAATCCAAATCCAATTTAAATTCAATTAAATTCCAATCTTTAGCTTAAAATTAGATAAGGTAAATCAAATTTCAAAATATAGATATTATTTTAACTATTTAAATAAATTTATAGAATTAATTCAAGATTTAATTCGCCATAATAATTCAAAAAAATATTTTCCAAAAATACCTATAATATTAATTTCGAAAATAATAAATTATATATAAAAAAACTAATAAAATATTTATGAACATATATGTATGTACAAAGAATATTATTTACTATTAGTAACTGTATAAACCAAAGGCTTTTTATAAATAAATTTATAAACTTGAAAATTTTGATATGATAGATAAAAATAATTATTATATGTATTATTTTGAAACGATACAAATAGAAAAATATTTTTAAAAGAAATATGTACGCTCGCACATATTCGCACTCGTCGAAAAATTTCGAAAATCGAAATAGTCCGCGTGACGTACGATACGACTATGCGACGTACAATACAAAATTTTAAATCAGTAACAAATTTAATATAAAAAATATAGTAGAAATTTAGGGGTTTTACAGATAGCTTGGACAGGCTCGTTCAGGGCCGCCATGCTCGACCAACTGTCCGAGCTCTCCTCGCGGGCCTCCCTCATTGACCGGCGCCATTGTTTGCCACGACACCGCATTTGTACGACTTGCACTATCGCCACAGGTGCTCCGGCACCTCCGCTGAGTTGGTCAACATCGTCGGAACCATTCGACTTCCCCCCGACGTCCCAGCGGTCAGCCAACTGACAGCTCTAGCTCCCTTGTGCTTCCCGGTCGGCTCGCGCTCGCTACTACAGCGAGTTTCCAACATTGGCCACCCTTCTTCATCATGTACACTCTGCGTCGAGCGCTACACACGAGAGAACGGCCATCTCGCCTTGCGTCGAACCGTTCTGGCTGCCCGTTCGAGCAGCGACAACGTCCTCGTCCAGTTGTACCCCTTCACCCTTTTTTGTAAGCTTCTTGATTTGATTTATGTGCTGCTCTTCTAAATTCCATGCATATAATAGATAGACATTGTACACGTAGGCATTACACGCGTAGGATAGAGGAAACATCAGGTGGTAGCTTGCACCCTCTTTTGTCCATTTCTTCCATAGTTTGTTTTCAAACGTACATGAGCATGTGGAATCTTATGTTCACTTGTTTCTTTTTAACTATTCATGTCCATATAGATGCCTACATAATTAACAATAGATAGCTGGGAGCTAGCCTAGTAGTACCAAATAGGTCATAGTTAACTAAATCACCATTTTAATTATTTTCCTAGTAACCTTTGGCTTTTGATTTGATTAAGAAAGTGATGGTTATATATAAGAAAGAGAATTTGAAGAAGATGATTGAAACTATGGAAATTATATATATGCATAGATGTGAACGATAGGAAATACTGTTCACGTATAGGAAGTATGGAAAAAGAATATAGTTAAGTTTCCTATCTCTTTCATACATAATATTATATAAATCGGCAGTGTGCTAGATTATTAATGTGACATCACTATTCATTGACACTAGCAAGCAATGGAGTAAGGAAAAGATTCCTTTCCATGTTAACATGGTAAAAGCTTTGTGCTTCATAATTCTCAACCAAGGTTGATTTCAAATTGCACATAAGCCATTTATTTTTCCTCTATTTACATAAATAGCTTTTATGTGTATATAATAATTAGGAAAAAACCACGTAAAACTATTTTCGAAAATTAGAAAAACCTTCCGGTACGACGTGTGTCCCGCCAAACCGGACGACGTGGTCGCGAACCAAAAGCATTGAAAGGTGCGTATCGACTTCGCGGACGTGTGGGCTTTGACAGAATTCAAACTGGTCGCGTGTGTGCGATGAATTTGATGCGTATCCGTCAAAATTCACCGTATCGACCTCTTTGCAAATTTGCTAATTACTTTGTGCACGTTCGTCAGATCGAGACAAAACTTGCGCCAACATGGCCGTATCGTTTTTCTGGTCCTATATGCCAAGTTTGGTCCAATTCTGAGACAGTTGATCGGATCGTCGTTTTGCGGGCCCTACGATCCGATTCAACAGGCAATTTTGTGCACGGCCTGCCGGAATCCAACTTTGGACATACGGTTGGGTTCGTATCATCAAAACAAATTCGTAGACATGTAGTTTGATGACTTTAGAGACCATTGACCCTGGCACACTTTTTGGTACAAAGTGGGTCTAACGGCGGATATCGTTTTGGCCCAAAATTACCGTTTTGCCTTGTGTCCAGAATTGGACTTAAGGACAGGCAATCCTATCTAATTTGACTATTCTGAGAATATTGGCAATGTTTGTTTCAGCTTTTGTAGACAGTTGTGAGATTTGGACTTTATGGCTTACCAGTTGACGGTATATTGTTGGTTCTTCGTGCTACCACCAGGCAAGATATCTTGCCTCCCTCTACAGTTTATTTTCATGCTTATAATTTTCCTATTTTTATATATGTTATCATCTTATTCTCTAGTTGATGTGAGTTTATCTATATGTTTCCTGCTTTCCATGTTTCACTAGATTATCATCTTGCTTGTATATCCGATTCATGATTAGATAGTGTAGTTACACCAGGCTTGTCCACATTATAGTTCATGCTAGAGTTGTACTTACCCGTGTCTTGACATGAGTTGTACCTTGTCTCACCTGTGCCTCGACTGAGTCGTGTCTTGGAACGAGTACGTGTAGTTGAACTGCTAAATCTTTGTTATCGTTTCCTTAACCAGAGAGTCCACACTCGGGACGAGGGTTGACCATTTGCACCAGAGAGTTTACACTCGGGACGAGGATGTTGTTTATTTGCACCAGAGAGTCCACACTCGAGACGAGGGTACCTTGCCTTGAACTAACCAGAGAGTCCACATTCGGGACGAGGGTTAGTGATTAGTTCAAACCTGCGAGTACACTCGGGGTGAGGATTTGGTATTCCATTGATCTCGTGTTCACTTGTTCATCCAGCAGTTCAGTTACGTGTAGTTCTTGTATTCCAGTTCATAGTCACCTGTCAGTAGCCACTTGTCGATAGTCACTTGTTAGCATTTTTGGTCGTAGTCTCTTGCCATGTTTATACCTTTTCCTGTTTATATCCTGTTTATAGTTTATGCATAATTAAACTGCTAGATAGGCATGTTTTTATGTATCTTGCTATATCCCCTGAGGACCTGATGATCTCTTCAGGTTTAGCGATTGCATGGAGTTAGTTAGCAGAGCGGAAGGGTAGATAATTGTGATGCATGATACAGGTATTTGTCAGTGATATTACATTGTTGTCCTTTCGTGCTTTACATTCCTTATCATGAGATATTCTACTTATTGACTCAGTATAGAGACTCTTGTTATATTCTTTGGAGTCTTATCGGACATATATGCTAGTGGACTGCAGACCATGACCCATAGTGTTTATTCATGTTTCGTACACTTATTGTGGATTTGAGATATAGATTTGTTTTGCCATGATTTGGTAGTTTACCATGCTCTTGACAGTGTTTACGTATTCGAGTCGGGCTGGATTCCGCTTGGTGCGTAGCTGGCTTGCGCACGTACTTGCATCCGAAAAGCGGGTATGAGTCGTGACAAGTAGGGTCCAACATGTACTATGTGTAATGCCCCGCATCTACACAGTGCATGACGCTGCGTCGTTGACTCGAAGAAGTTAAGTTTACCTGAAGAAATGTTAAGTTCGATTTGAAACAAGTATGAAATTGATTTGAAGAAGTATTAATTAAGATGGTTTCATGTGCAAGCTTTTACGCTAAGATTTTTTAGGTCAATATTTTGACTTATTTGCAATAAAGTCCGCCAAAGATCAAAGTATCATCTCATAATGAGCTGAAACATAGGTACAATGGGTTAAATCAGTCAGGTAGTTCGAAGGAGCATGAAGTGCTCGATAGGTTAGGTCAGATGGAATGATCGTGAAATGAAGTTAAGGGATATCGAGCTGCATCGGCTCGACGAAACGATAGGCGAGTCAGTATAGGTGGGAGGTCTCTGACCCTTCTTTTCTACTCCTTCATGTCTAAATAAAAAGTACCATTGTATGCTAAGTAACTTCAAAGAGTCCACGTGCGTGGCTCGGATGAATAGAAGTCGTAGTTTGTTGAACAATAAGATAGAACATAAACATTGATTGTGGATCAATGACCCTAAACATTGAACAACTGAATCGAAACCAGCATCAAGCACATGAGTGGAAATAGAACATCGAATCACTACATCGGAGAGTGCCTCAATGCATGAGTCATAGACCATCAAATCATCATATTGACGAGTGACTCAGGGCACGAGTCATGGAACATTGAATACTCTATTGAGGTATGTCTCAGTGCATGAATTAGAGGGGAATGCACACTAAGTCCTAGAATATTAAAGGAACTATATCGAGGCATACATCAAGTGCACGAGCCATAAAACATTGTATACTAAGTCATAGAATATTAAAATACTGTGTTGAGGCGTGCATCAAATGTACGGATCGAAAAATATTTAATAACTATATCGAGGCGTGTGTATGTGCACGAGACTTATGAAATATGGTTTCATATGCAAAGTGGTCAATTGTGACACAATACCATAGAAATTTTGTAATATTGAAAGATATACTTGGTACGAAGTAAGCAATTGTGGCACAAATGCTACGGAACTAATAATATGCAAATGATTGGCTTCGTAAGCGAAGTGAATTGTTATGGTTCGAAACCACGGAACCGTTAAATGTGGCATGTTGGCTCGAATGTTCAGGGCCTATGGGCATTCATTGGAACATTGAGTTGGACATAAGTGCTGATTGGATAGAAGAATAGAAATGTGAATTGAAGTGATTCTGAGTTTTGACTCGAACTATGCTTATATTTTTCTAGTTCTTAAGTGTTTATGCGTATTGCATGGTCATGAACTTGGATAACCTGTGCACGAGTTTTTGTATCTCGAACGAGGTCGCCGGGGCACCGAGACTGTTTGGTCTAGAAGGAATTAAGATGGGTAATGTAGGGAATATTTCATTAATAAGGCTTAGGACCGACTATTAAAATGGCGATGCCACAAATATCGATAATTCGGGGACCTCGGTAGTTGGGATAGCAACCCGTGCATGGAGTGATCGCTGTCTTACCATTGAGATGTAGCCTATTATGGCTCAAAATGCCAATAACCTTCATAAAGATAGGTACCGGTGGGCTGACTTTATGTCTAGTATAGGAACACAAATCCTTACACCTCTATAGTGAAAATGATATCTTTAACATGACAGGTTTGGATAGTAAATATTCACCTTGCATCAGTACAAGGGCTAGTATGCCAATGTGGGTAAGAAGTCACTGCAAAGCGAAGGGTTTTTGATATGTTCTAGTTTCGCTTATGTGTTCAGGTTTAACATGCTTACATGCTTTACTGCTTACAATATACCATAAAACTGATCCTAAGGCAAATATAGAAAGATCACCATGTAAACTACATGTTTTACAATATTACTTAGTATCAGTTTAGCTGAGTAGGTTTTCCGTTTACCAGTACGAGATGTGTATTGATACTCTAACCCCTAGATAATGAAGTGACTTGGACGTATTGAGGCATCAGGACTCGGACTTGCAATATGAAGATGTTCGGCCGAGGATTTGCTGGATCTACTATAGAAGACATGATATATGGAAAGTCGAGATCCTTTGTAAGCTAGAGAGATTATGAGTATTGTAAGCCAAATTGACATGTTCATTTGGGGCTAGTAAGATCCATTATATTCTGCTGCTTATTCAATAAAGAGAATTATTTTGTATAATCTGTGTAACTTAATTATAACCCTGCTTTCTTTCGTATGAATGTTACTATTTGAGATAACCATAAACGATTTAATTATCTTGCCTTGTACGAGTGCAACTCCAGACTCGTACGACATCTTGCCCCAGCGAGGACGATCGGATCGATATAAATCGATACGAGGATGAACAATTTCATGGGTTGGGGCGTGACACGATGTGTCTAGGAAGCAAAATTTTTAGATGACGGCGACACTTATATGGACCATCAATGACTTTCCGGCCTATGACATGTTATCGAGGTAGAGCACAAATGGTCGTTTGTCATGTCCGTATTGTATGGACTGTAGTAAGGGGTTTTGTTTAAAAACGAAGAAAAACTATGCTTCTTCGATTGTCATCGACAATTTCTGCCAAAAAATTATCCGTTCAGGAAAAAACATGAATGCTTTCCCTGTCGATATTGTGGAGAAGGCCGATCCACTGCCAAGGTGGCCAAAAACACGATTTGGGAAGAGGTGGAAGATTTATCAAGTGTTATCAAAGAGCTTACAAAAGGGTACAAATGTGATGAATTCAATCGTACTCATAACTAGACGAAGAGGAGTATATTCTTGGATCTATTGTATTGAATCACCAATCTAATCAGATATAACTTTGACTTCATACATATTGAAAAAAAAATTGTTTGGTTATATAATTAATATTGTTATGGAAGTCAAAGGAAAGACAAAAGACAATTCGAAGGCCATGACTTGGAAGATATCTGTAAACGGCCTTATTTGCACTTGATAAAGGAAGAAAATGGAACATGTGCACGTTGAATATGAGAATATGCATGACCTTAAGGAGCATAAATTAACGGTTATAAATAGTCACGACTGTCACGTATTTATAGAGAGGTTAATTCTGATTGTATTTCAGGAATTCTTACTACAGACCGTTTGGCATCCATTGACAGATCTTAATATATTCTTCAAAGATCTGTGTTCTACTAAGCTTCTCATCGATTGTCTAGAAAAGTAAGAGAAGGACATTGCGGTAAAACAGTGTAAGCTAGAGCGGGTATTCTCTCACAGATTCTTTGACTCTATGGAGCATTTGCTAATTTATCCATCCTATGAGGCACATATTGGTGGGCCCGTAGATTATAGTTGGATGTACCCATTCAAGCGGTATCTTTACCACCTAGTGATGTGGTGGGTTAATATCGATAACTGAGCAATTTCATTGAATGGTACATGATTCAATTTAATAAATATGTTTGATTTAAAAGAATAATAGACTAACCATTTAATAAATATGTTTGTATTTAATAATAATTTTTATTTCTAGCTACAGAGAGACGATGACGTACCATGGTGATCGTCTTCTTGGCCACCCATCATAAAGACAAAAAAACTCATCAACGAATGGGCAACCTAGAGCTATATAAGTATTGCACAACCAAAGTATTTATATTTTGTTAACTTTAATATGATTTAAAAAATATTCAAGTAGTATTATGTTACTTAGATTAGTAATTACATGCACGATAAGTAGATAGTAATAAGTAAGCTTACCGAGAGAGACGCGTAATATAGGAGGAGTTTGTTAGATTTCGTGACCCAACGATGCAATAATTGTTGTCGTACCCATGGAGGGAGAGGATGGTACTTCCTCGCATGTCCCCATTCCATCGGATGACGAGCTGTGGATGACCACATTTAGTAGTCTTTAGAGGGATACGTACTATGGTGCGGGATCCTACAGTATGTATGTTACGACGCAGACCTCCAAAGTCTGTCATGCCCTAATCCTAAAATACATAGGACCAGCCCACGTGGCAAATGCTAGCTACACATTCGAGCGGACTCAAGCCCGACTCGAATACGTATAAGCTGTACAGAACAGAACATGGGTCCATAAATCTATAATATACATCCATAATTCTTACCAAACTACTAAGAACAAAATAATAAATACTGCAAAAGAATGATAAGAAAGCATCATCTAGTGATACCTGAAAAGTATCCCCGATAGCCTATGTCAGGAACTCAACATATACCTAGAAGGAAACCAGGTCCTCAGAGGGTGTAGCAAGACATATAATATACATGTCGAAATAAAGTACAGTAAATAACATAGGAAGAAAGTAGAACAGGTGATCCAGGAAAATATACCGTGATTCCAGTAACACTATTATTAGACATACTCTTTAGTCTGCGTGAAATGCACTTGAGGACAATATTAGTACGCATGAGCGATCACAGTGTACCCCAAAACTCCGGTAAGGAAACTCCGACAAACTATGATATATAACCCCATAGTCCCTATAAGGAAAACTGTGGCAAACTACAAAATCTCCCAAGCTCTGGAATGGGACAACAACATATCTGTGGGAAAGGAGCTCATACGCCTAGTAACTGCCCTCCCTACCCCATGCTACTTTCCATGTCGCATCCACGACACGTCCAGTCCGACTCTAATAAATAATAAGTCAAAGGTCCAGTCAAACATGTACACATGAAAATCCACCATCAAGTAACCATGTAGAGATCATACCTATATGCCATAAAATACGAATCTATGTATCATGTATACGTGTCTGCAGGTATAATCATGTACTAAACTGAACATAGATCAGGTGAATCATGTAACAATATATCTGGAATGAACGACTAAAGAAACATATAAAGCATGTAAATACTATAATCAAGTAGGCGAGGTATACTTGCCCTGGGGTCTTTCCAACGTTGCTGAGACTGTGGCACATTGGTTTGGTCCTGGCCTAGATGCGAGCTAAGGTTGGTACAGTCCTCCAGAAATCTACCATAACCAAACAAACAACCAAGAATTATACACAGTATATATATAGAGGCAAGTCCTTATTAGGGTTACTAATAAAATAACCTTCTTATATACATTTATTATATTTAGGTAAGAAACTTAATGACTAAAATAATAGATTACATATAAACCAATATGATTAATTTAAACTTCATGAATATAATCATTTAGGCTTAAATTATTTATACATAATCCCATACCCTTATGTTAACAAATGAAGGGTCTAATTATATATATATATATATATATATATATATATATATATATATATATATATATATATATATATATATATATATATATATATAAGGTCCTTAGGGTTTGCTACGAAATAATATAATAGCTAAAATCTCCCTTTTAGGGTGTCTTTAGGAAAATTCTCGTAATTTTATAATTATAGCTATTGTTCATCTGAGAGCGAAACTAAATATAGTTACAAGTTTATGTATACATAAGTAACACTTAAAATAACCCTAAACAAAAATATTTTGACCCTCTCCGTTACAGTCGAAATATCGATCCGAAGGTTAAATTAAATATTATCTAACATATATATATAATTATATATTTAAAATAAATATTTTATAAATAATTCGATTGTAAATATAAAATAGTGTCTATCATAAATATATCTATATAAATGCTAATTTAGGAAATTTTAGAAATGACATATGATACAAATATTTACATATATAAACAAACATTTATAAATATACTTCTTTATAAGCTCGCTTGTAATTAGTCACATCTACAATTAATCATATCTAAATAACTTATTTATAATATGCTTATGGAAATAAGAATAATGGTACAGATAATTATCCTAATTATAATCATGTGGAAAATCATACATATAGATAATAAATAACATAATAAGATTCTAGTTATCCTATCATTATCATTAATACAATTACGTATATATACCATTTTCTATATGCTTAAATATATATACCCACTTCTATATAAACTAATATATTACACATCTGTATACAAATGAACTGTATAAAAATTCCTGATATAAATGATATCACATATATAACACAGAGAACAAAGAAGGGGACATATAGGTAATTTACCTATATATATGGATATTGCAAGGGTGTTGTTGCTGATCCCAACTATGCCTGCAACAATTCCTTCTTCTTCAACGACGGATCTCGACCATGGGGTTCCTCTGAAGGTGACTGCTCATCGATTAAGAAGTTGTACGGATCCTTGTTGCCATGGATCTCGTGCTCGACTGGAGAGGGAGCTCGTGGGGATTCTAGTCATGTCGAGGCTTCAACGATTTAGGGTACAGGTAATTGTCGAACGAGGTGGGCCGGCGGATAGCTCATAGGCGAGGAAGCGATGGAGGCTGTCGAGGAAGGTCGGACGTGGGCGCAACCTGTGCTGCAGTGTCACGACCCGCACCCACTTTTTCGGATACGAGACGTGTCCAAGCCAGCCTACGCCGCAGAGTCGGCGGTAGAACGCTATCACCGCCAAGATGCTCAAAGTCACAAAATATAATAATTATTGCTCATTCACATTTCTAGATTTATTACAACATTTACAACATTTACAGAAAATACAAAGTTTTACAATTAATAAAAATGATACAACTTCTATCTAATTTCTATGTTTCTGTCTGCAAGTACACCCGTATCTCCCAAAGCCACAGCTAACCTAAAAAATATTGGTTTTCAGTCAGAAATGGAACGAGCACACAAACCGACGGCAATGCGAGAACACAATAGAATTAACAAGACATGAAAATAACATATGAGAGATGAAAACTAGAAAGTAACTGATGACATGGCAAGTGGTGGAGAAGACAAGGAAAACAAATAAAATACAACTATCTATGTGAATTGAAATATCTGTTTCGACATGTGAACGGCTAGGGGGTAAATTCGGTAACCTGTACGTGTCGTGTGCAGCTACTATCAGGTAAGAATAGATATTTTGGGGATATATCTGGGTAGTCCACATGTCTACTAAGATATTTCCCCTCCCGACTACTCTATGTGACGAGCGTGTCAACAAGCAGCAAGACATACATATAAACATGAAATGTATAGACTACTATGAATCGAAAAGCAATCAGAAAGTGTACTTGTCTGTGGTCCTGAGCTGAAGGTACGGTCTAGCACTGAGTCAAGTCCAAAGAACCTATTTTATAAAATTACCATGTTAATAGATGAACTTAACAAGAGTAGCACACATGTTGGTCCATGGGCTTCTAGGTCAACTCTACTCTATTTGATTTAAGAAGGGTTAATCCTTTATCTATAAAATGTGTATACATATTTATAACTTATTTTAGAAATTATTTACCATGTTTTAAAAAGCTATATTATTATTAACAAAATACTTTAGATTAGGTATATGGAAAAATCTAGTAAATCATTTGTAAAGCCAAACTCAATTTGTCAAATATACCTTTATATAACATCTATTTAGAAATTATTTACGATATTTGAAGATGATATTTTATTAGCAAAAATAGTTTAGAGAATTACGGTCAAACATAGTAAATCATGCTAGGCAAAATCTATCAAAATACTTTTGGATAAATATAGAAAAAAAAAAATCCTTTTTAACTAAAAATCCTAATTTGAATCAATGTAGGGCCCAACCCGATTATATAATTTAGAACACATATATTTATTTTTGCAAAATACTAATATACAAACATATATGTGTATAATAATCCCAATCTCCTTATATGGATATTCATTAAAATAATTAATCAATTAATTAACAAGTAATTAAAACTCAGTAAAGTAAATAATACTAGTAATTACTATCTAGCAAAATAGTTACTAAACATTTACTACCTAAACTAAAATAATTTGTGAACCAAAGTATTAAGTAACATATTTATTAACTAAAATATTTATCTAATACCATACTAGTGAAGCCTAGCACAAAATCATAGCCCAGGCCTGCGGCTCGAACCTAAATCAGAGACCAATAACAAACCCAAATATATTTCTTCCAAGAAAATTTGAAGCATATATATATATATATATATATATATATATATATATATTAATAATAAATAACATTAGTTATACTTGTAATAATACATAGTAATTTAATATAATACATACACCTGTACTATAATAAAATACTAACCATTTTATAATTAACAAAATATACTAATGCTGACAGCAGTAGTAAAATAAAGAGCCTTTATTACTACTCTCGAAGAGAGAGCAAAAGGAATTCTATTACTCCTTAGTAAATGGAGAGAGAGAAGGAAGAGAGTGGTGAGAGAGAGAAGAGTCGGAGAAGAGAAGAGGGATCAAGGGAGGAAACTCACCTAGGGTTTGCTCGTGGTTCGGCCAGGAACGACGACCGGGGTCCTCGGCCACGGCCAGGTTTCGGCTAGATCCGCCCTCCCCGTGGAGGAAGATCGCTGGTGATGTGCGGTGCTCGCCGAGGGTCCCGGTACGGGGACGGATCGATTCTGCTGGGCCGTCATCGGCTCGAGGATGCGGTGGCGTCCCAACTCCGCCGTCCCGAGGATGACTCACCGGTTATCGGTGGAGGAGAGGGAGGGAACCGAAGGGGCGCCCGGCTCGAGGGGATGCGGCTCCAGCGGTCGTGTGGCGGAGGCGGCATGCGGATCTATGCTCGCAGCGAGGGCGGCCGTGGTGGTCAGAGGGCTTTCACCTTGGTGTTGCTCCGCCCGTGTTGGCCTCGCACGGCTCTGGGGTCTCAACGACCACCGAGGAAAAGCTCGGCGAGGGAAACTCGTGTGGTGGTGGCGCCAGAGAGAGTGGTACTGACAGAGTGGTCGACGATTCGTCGGATCTGGAGGGCGAGACTCGTACGGCTATGCGCCTACCGGAGGCACGACGGAGGAAGCTAGGGCAGAGGGATGTCCCAGCGCACGAGCGGAGAGGAGGTAAGTGTTTTCCTGGTGTCAATTTTTGGGGTCTTCGGTGGTCTCAGACGATGGCGAGGGAACCGGCACAATGGATACTAGGAAGGCTGGAGAGTTGGGGAACAAGGCTGTTGCAGAACTTATGAAGATGGACAATGGCAGGGATGGTGTGGATGCATGGTCGACGGGCGGCTTGGTGGTTCCCGTGTGGTTGTGGTGGTTACGACGACTGGGTCGTCCAGGCAGAGTCGGTTGTAACAAGGAGGTGTCGAGGATTTGTAATTGTAACAGATAAATAGTGAAAGGATGGAAATACGGACACGATGCATAACACCAATGTTGATGGATTTGATTGATGAAATTGGCTTGGTTGTGGAAGAAATAACTCTCCTTATATAGGAGGTGAATCTCCTAGAGGATAAGGACTGTAAGTCCTAATAGATAAGTCCCTTCTTTAGTTTAAAACATTTAAATTAAGTTAATCTTATCTTAGTCCTATAAATTATCGTAACTAATAGTTTAAAGTATTAATCTATCTTATTAAATAATTTTAAATTTTAATAGATGGATCTTCACATCCAATGTATAGAAATACTTTCTGTTGTCTGCAGGAAAGTATCGAACAGTCGTATAATGAGGAGAAGACCCAAGTTGGTGTGAGTTTACTGAAAACACTACCGAGTAGGATGACAATCTGATCAGACATCCATGCCTACTTGCACCTTATAGTCCATGAATAAGAGAGTCTTGAACATCAAGAGTAGATATATTTTTGGAAGAATAAAACAACTTGCTGATATAGATAGATATAAGTAAGCCAAGTTAAAGGGTGTATCGTAATGAAGTTGAAGAATCCAACAATACATTTCACTAATTATTTGGCCTAAACACTACTACTTGCTGTTCTTGTCTTTGGTGGTGGTCGATTTAGAATCATCAATTAGAGGCAAACATAAAAAAAAGCGTGGACATTGTTCGTCAAGGAGACAATATGAAGACACAAGTGGTAAAGTAAAATTTGCTCGTTGCTTCTACCAAACGATTATATGTATGTAGTCCTATCTCTCAAGATATGCGTGTAAGGCCAAGACATCAAAGACACCCATACAAGCAAGCAACAGAGAGGTTGAGCAGAGCAAATATCAATCAAGACTATTGGATTCTTGGTGGATTTTGACGGATACTTGATATGCTTAATATCATGGAGCATTAGTATGAGCTTTACTGTATTAGGAAACCAGAATTAGATTCTATGGCAACGCAAGACCATGTAACTATAGAAAATTAAGGTAACCCATATGAGAAA